>LR812535.1:651873-871141 GCA_903798195.1 Danio kyathit
TTTTTTAAATAAGAAGCTGTAATGTAGCCGTGGCGGGATCAATTTTGGCGTGGCGGCCCGCCACGAATGAATGAATGTAGCGGAAACCTTGAATATATATATATATATATATATATATACACACACACACACACACACACACACAACAGTTCTGTCTGATTTGTGAATCTGATTGGCTGATAGCCGTGCAATGTTCTGCAATACCAGCACTCGTACAGCCTCTTCTATTTCTCCGCCCACATACAGTAGAGTGACAGCAGATCAATAAACACACTACAGTTCGACAAATATGGCAGCTGTTGGACAACATAAGCGCCCGTCAGCCTGTCATACTGATCAGAGAAACGACGGTTGAGGTTCCGCCACAAGATGGCGACCGAGACCACTTTATAAGCCCTTAAAGAGAGGGAAAACTTTCAAACTACAGCTGAACAAACCATTACAGAAAAGGTAAGTGACATTCTAAGTCGATTTCTCCCTTTTGTATGCTGTAGTGCTGTATTTATATCATAATAATCTGCTAGTGTTTGCTTTGCTTTGGCTTTTTCTGGGTTAAATATTGTGATCTCCCGATTGCAACCGAGAAATACTGGGAAATCTGTGTAGACTGATGGCATTTCATGCTGTTCAGCCTTATAATTTTAAAATGTGAGCAAAATCCCGTTTTGTCATCAGTTTAGACATTACGCTAGAGAATCATTCAAACACTAGCTCTACAGTGATGTTGGTGAATGAGCTCTGACGATCAGCTGCAGATGTGAATGAGTGGAGGAAGAAAGTAGTTCCTCATACAAAAGTATTTTTGAGACTTGTGGAAATAATAAATTGATATAATCTAGTTTCAAATGAACAATAATCTACATTTAACTGAAGAGTTATATTCTTTGGTTTTATTTACATCATTTCATTAACAGCCCAGCTATGAGAGACATTAACCTTTGTCTTTCTGACTACTGGCTGAGACAATGTGATGCAAATGCTACAGGCAGGCTTTTAACCACTCAGCCTTTGTCTTAGGGTGATACTTTCAGGCCAAAGAAACCCCTTTTGTTGATTAACTTGTGTGGCAGGTTTTCTAGCACCTATATGCTGGTTAATCCTCCATGTTTGATTTTCTTTTATATACACGATTATGCTGTCAAACTGTTGTATAAACGCAATATCACACTCATAGCAGTGCAAAATGTCTGTATATCAGCACTGCAAGGGCACTAAGACCTCCCACCAGAGCCGATATACAGCCATATCGCACTGTAAACTCTATAACTCTGGGGTTATTAAAAAAATGGTTTAATTACCTTTTAAATTCAAATTTTTAAACATTTTAAAAGATGAAATATTTTCAAAAAAATATTAATAATTAAAAAGAGAAAAAAGAAAAATCCTATTTTTAAAAAAAAAAAAACATGTAATTAATTGTTTATATGTGTGCATGTAAATCTAAATTTACATTTGATTATATTTTAAAAGATTAAATATTTCTCACTGTTTTATATATACATTTTTTACAGAATTTTAAATAATACTAACAATAAATAATTCTATTTTCATTAAGAAATGTTAACAATGATGAATAAATACAGTAATGCATGCATCGTTCATTGTTTGTCCACGTTAGTAAATACATTAACTAATACAACCTTATTGTAAAGTGTTCCTTTAATACATAAACACATGTGAGATATAACCAGAGGATAAAGCGTTATTCATGCTACAACACACACTGGAACAAACACTCGCTCTGCATAACACATCAGCAGCATCATCATCATCAACACCAAACGTCAGGAGAATCAGGTCATTTCCCCACAGAGAGAGAGAGAGAGAGAGAGAGAGAGAGAGAGAGAGAGAAAGAGAGAGAGAGAGAGAGCGAGAGAGAGAGCATGCTGCTAGCATGAATTTAGTATGAATTAGCATGTTTGCTATATGATTAGTATGTTTGTTAGTATGTTTCCATTATGGATTAGTATATTGTTAGTATAAACTAGCATGTTGCTAGTATGTTTATGTATAAATTAGCATGTTGCTAGTATGATTAGTATGTTTCTGGTATGGAGTAGTATATTGTTAGTATGAATTGGTATGTTGTTACTATGTCCAATGTAAAGTCAATGGCAGTTTGTTAGTTTTTATTTTACAATAGAAGTCTATGGGACAGTTGCTAGGGTGGCGTAAGTGGTTGCTAGGGTGTGGCTAGTAAGTTAAAAGGTCATCAGTGATTGGCAGATTGGTAGTCTGAGTTAAATGAGCGTAAACTTAAGTCTGTATGACAGTCTGGCAGAAAGTTATGATTTTCTCAAGCCACCATAAATATGATATATTTAATTATAATATATATATTCAGATTATTATTAATATATATAATTATTATTTTATTCTTTTTTTTTTTTTTACTACTACTATGTTGTGTGCTGTTTTTTTTTTTTATTATATATGCATGTTACTTTATGTAAACTTTATAAATGCTTTGGCAATACATTTGTAAAATTTGTCATGCCAATAAAGCAACTATTGAATTGAATTGAGAGAGAGAGAGAGAGAGAGAGAGAGAGAGAGAGAGAGAGAGAGAGAGAGAGAGAGAGAGAGAGAGAGAGAGAGAGAGAGAGAGAGAGAGAGAGAGCAAACGCTTCTGATTAATCCACATTCATGCATTTAGCAGAAAATTTTCAACAAAGAAATGTACAGCACATTCAGGCCTGTCTCAATAATCAATATATGGACTTATCACACAACACATAAACATGAGCTCAGTCATTTTTGCTGATGCAATATATATCACCCACACATAAAAAACAATTCTAGCAACATTTTAGCTGATTGTGCAACACCTCTATCTAGGGCTGGGCGATTTTTTTGATTAATTTGAATTTACCTTTTAAGACGATTAAATTTTTTATAAAATCGAGGTATCGCGATTTTTTTAATAAAAATATTAAAGCAGCTTTTCCACTATTGTGCCGAACCATTCTAAACTGTTAGACAACTGTGCTGAATTGTGCTGACAGATTCTGTGTGTTGACGTCGCGGCTGTTGATGAGCTACCACAGCTGGCTCAGCGCAAGCGCGCTACCCCATTGTCGCGAGGTGCGCGCGCAGTCAGCGGAGACGCGCGATGCGGCGCCAGGCGAAAGTATAAATCCAGCTTTACACTCAGGGCCGGCGCGTCCATAGAGGCGACCTAGGCGGCTGCCTTGGGCGGCAGAATAGGGAGCGAGAACCCCCCGGTCCTCACTTTGATCCACGACACCCACCCCCTCCCGGTCCTCACTTTCATCCGCAAACCGGTAAGTTTCTATTTCACTTTCGGGTTAAGGGCGACGTGATTGTCGTTCACCTAGAGCGCCAGTTCAGCTTGCTCCGGCCCTGATTACACTATATACATTACACAACATAATAAAATAGGCTAAAAGTTTTATTGGTGGCTAGAGCTTAATTAATTTGATTGACATATAGGCAATGAGACCTTTACTTCGCCTGACTGAGCGTGAGTTTATTGCATGCTGCGCTGTATACGGTAGCACAGATCGCTCGTATCTGGGTGAGAACTTTACCAGCGACTACATGCACTGCTGAAAGCCTTTTTTTCCTGCTGCGTATCGAATCAACAACAACATATATCCAACTTGCAGACTCTTTGAACATCGAGGAAATAATTGCACCTAATTGAAAGCCCAGACGTCTGGTTTTTATACCTGCGCACCACCTGAAGGACGGTTACGGCGTGTTGTGAATGTCGGCTGTCACCGCAGAAAGTCAAATCTTTCTTTAATTTGGACTTTTGCTTGAAAGCTTTACGGAGTGGCACAGTAGCTGTCCAAGGTACTGTAGCTATGAATTAAATCATAACCCATATATGCACCAATAAACAAGTCAAATGAATGAATAAATAAAATAAATATGGATTCTTAAATGTCGATATTGTTTTTACTCCAAAAAAATATCAATACGTTTTGACAAATGTTTTATAAAAATAAATTGAGCAATTTCCAACATTTCAGCTATAGGCTGTTATACGATTCAGTTAAATATAAGATAGACATTTAAATATAGATAGATATGTAACAGGTTTCTGTGGGGTTTTTTGTTGTTCACGGTGATCTGTAATATATACTGGGTGGTGTAGCTACGCACAAATATTTTCTAAAACGTCAAGCAGGAATTTGTCTATAGGAATGTAATAGGCTACACCTTGTTAACCAATTTATGTATGTTTGGCCATTAAAAATACATGTTCCTTAACCAGACGGTTTTTCAAGTTACTTATAAAGAGATTGTTACTTCAGTCATGTTGTTGTAATGTTTTAAGTTGACTATAGTTACACAGTAAAAAAAAAAAAAAAAAAAAAAAAATTGAAATCGTGAATCGGTCAAACTTTATGAAAAAATCTAGATTTTTTTTTTTGCCATATCGCCCAGCCCTCCTCTCTATTGGAGGTGTCAGTATAGTTAAAAACACTAGTATTTACCATAAATGACTTTAGTATATTCCCATGTGGATGTCTGACAGCTGAAAATAGATCTGGCAGCAGATACCGCAGCCTCGGTTAACCTCGTTAACATTTATTATTATTTATTTAGGATATGCGTTTCACATTCTGACTCCAATGCCTGATTATTAAATCACTAAAAGGACTATAAATAAATGAAATATTCCTAATAATGAAATATGATGTGTTCTTTGGAAGAGTGTACCTGCACTGTGATGATATTATACTGTCATTCTGGCATTATATAATGAGTTTTATCATGGCATCATAAAATGCTTTTTAAATTACATTAATATTGCTTATCGCAATATAGACCATTTCAATGTGGTGATGTCACTTAAACATTTCCTGCTGGTTGTCCAACTATGCCATAACTGTAACAAGAGGCAATTCATTCATAACGTTAAAACAGCTACCATAACATGACTTGGACTTTGGATTCTCGGAAGCTATGAAAATGTAAAACAGGAAATTCTATAGGACCACTGTTATTGTTTACATCCCTTAAAATGGTCTATATATCAGTGCAATATATCGTACAAGATATGCTAGATATTTTTCAAGATACTAGTATTTAGCTTAAAGTAGGGCTGGGCAATTTGGCCTCAAATCTAAATCTCTATTAAATGACTATTTTAACTCGATTACAATTAATGAATGATTGTTTTATTTAATTTTATGGCCTCTCTGTCGAGTGTCTTCACAGGTTTTTTTTTTCTTCTGAATTGTACTTTAATGTAAAATAAGCTAAAAGTAGCTCACTTAGAGGCGGGAACCGACAGATGTTCAACAACTTTAATCATAAGGTAAGCATAAATCAAAAGTTTCCATACGGAGCTCCTCCACGGGGCTCGATACTGTAAACACTCGCTCCAAAGAGCTCGCGACTCTCAGCGCCGCCCACGCTTGTCACCGCTACCAAACCATCTAATCACAGAGATTGTGCTACCTGTTGTCGTGACGTATAGTTAAATGTTTTGAAAGGTGCACGGGTATGGGGCCACACGAAGATTGCGCAGGAGGGAGGGTCACTTGACTCCACACGCAGTAAGGAAAGTAATGAAAAAAATTTGACCTGGAAAAATTTGATCGATAATAAGTTCTGAATGCCAGCCCTAGTTTAAAGTAAATTTTAAAGGCTTAACTAGGTTAATTAGGCAAGTCATTAGCCCTTTTCACACATACAGGCCTTTCCGGAAAATTACCAGCAATTTTCCGGAAAGGTCTGTATGTATGAACAGGCCCTTTTTGAAAATATCGGTAAATTAGTTTCTGCAATTTTCCAGAAAGAGAAGTTGTAATATTAGCTGTAATTTACCAGAATACTGCGCTGTGTGAACGCAGAAGGAAGATTGACAGAAAGAGCGTGTTCATGTCTAGAACGCACTGTTGTGAGACGTCTACTTCAGCCAATCAGAACACTCAGACGCATTCACATCCGCACTGCTTATGAAAATAAAAGCCTTTGAATATTTTCCCAGACACATTTAGCTGCTAGATGTTAGTCAGATAACATTTCTGTGTTCCTTCTTAATGCGACTGTGTAAAAAATTAACGATAAAATGCTTATGATAAAGCGCTGTTTGTTTACCTTCAAGCTCTGCTTCAGTTGCTTGACGCGTGTGCACATGAAGTAGTGCTCCGGTGAGCACCAGCACACACTCATACAGTTTAAGTCAGAATTATTAACCCCCATGTTTATTTTATCCCCAATTTCTGTTTAACACATTTCTAATCATAATAGTTTTAATAACGCATATCACATTCTAATAACTAATTTATTTTCTCTTTGTCATGATGACAGTAAATAATATTTGACTAGACATTCTTCAAGATATTCAGCTTAAAGTGACATTTAAAGGCTTCACTAGGTTAGCTAAGCAGGTTAGGGTTATTAGGCAAGTCATTGTATAACAATGGTTTGTTCTGGAGACAATCCAAAACAAATTATGCTTAAGGGGGTTAATAATATTGACCTTAAAATGAGTATTAAAAAATTAAAAACTGCTTTCATTTAAGCCAAAAAACAAAACAAATAAGACTTTCTCCAGAAGAACAAATATTATCAGACATACTGTGATAATTTCCTTGCTCTGTTAAACATCATTTGGGAAAATATTTAAAAAGAAGGGGAAAAAAAAGGGGGGGGGGGGGGTTAATAATTCTGACTTCAGCTGTATTATGAACATCTCGACATGCAAAAGCGTTCCTCCATACGTTTTCATCGTAGTTGTTCACAATACTCATCCATCCACAGAATTTGTAATGTAGTCAAGTGTGTAAACCTTTAGCTGCGCATCGCATTTTTGGAAATTGTCTGGATATTTACTGGTATCACTGTGTGAAAGGGGCTATTTTATAACAGTGGTTTGTTCTGTAGACAATCCAAAACTAATAGTGCTTAAGAGGGCTAATAATATTGACCTTAAAATGGATTTAAATAAATTAAAAACTGCTTTTATTCTAGCCAAAATAAAACAAATAAGACTTTCTCCAGAAGAACAAATATTAAAGGAAATCTGTTCAACATCATTTGGGAAATATTTGAACAAGAACAATTCACAGGAGGGCGAATAATTCTGACTTAGACTGTATATTCATTGCAAAAACAGAGTGTAGGTTTTATCATAATAATAATAATAATACTAATAATAACAGGAAGAGGTTTTTTACTCTGTATATTGCAAACGCTATGATCTATGTGCGATCCCTACGGAGGAGTTTTATTGAGAGGAGCGTCTGATGCTGTAGTTTCTGAAACTCTGCGTCTGCATTTATCAGTGACTGTAAACAGACATGCTGACGGAGAGCAAGACACCGCAGCGCTTTCTTTTCATTAAACACACACACACTGCTGACCACAAAAAACACCTCTCAGACCAGGCAAAACACACTCCGACTGATCCCGGAGCAGATCAGACCGTCTCAGAGGCAGGACTGTAACTTTGTTCCCCACTTTTCAAACGTCAAATTATTCACCCTTCATTGCACTTGGTCTGTGCAATGATTTATTATTGTAATGGTTATTAGGGTTGATAGTTTTGCATTTGAGCCTGTTTACAAACACAGATATACCGACATACTTTTACTCTAGATTCACTTCATAACACCAGTCAAGTGTTTAAAAAATAAATCAATTGTGACCAGACATTAAAAATAAAAAACATGAAAATTATATAGAGACAAATAGTTAATGCATGAAATATTTAAAGTTAGTTTCGTGCATGGGGTTTAATATTCTATTGGTCTTTAAATACAATTGAAAAAAATCAAGAGTCCTAAATGGCACACTATGCACTTATGCACTATGCACTTACACACTCAACTAGGGATGCAACGATTAACCGGTTTAACTATTAACCGTGCTTTAATTCGTCACGGTTAATTAATCGTAAAGGCTTCTCAACACCGCGTTTCTGCACAGAACAAAACTGCAGCAACTAAACAAAGTTATGCCAATTGAGCGCTAGTTTGTACACCGAGGCGAGACTAATAACCGCGCACACTGGATTAACTATGACTGAGGCTATTAACTAAGGCAAGCTCGTGCAAGTTAATTATTAGTCAATTATTTCCAATGGAGGGACGCGCACTCGATGCAATGCGCTCAAGCTTTTCAGGCGCACTAGTTGAGATGGGGGCTTTTGTGACCACGGGAACTGCAAACGGCTGAAGTTTCACGAAGAAGCAATAAAAAGTACACAGGTTGGCAAACCTACTTAAAGTTATATTGGCGCCGATAAGAGAATCATGCGGCGAATGTTGATCCCCCAGCCGAGATCCATCCAGTGATTTCGGAGAGAGTGCTGAAAGACTCGGAGTGGATCAGCTGTTTAATGGCCCGAATCTCGATGCGTTGCATTCACTGCGTGTTCAGCGCAAATGGACGCTAAATGTAAAATCTAACAGTGTATCTTTGCCAAAGAAGCTCAACTTTACTAAGTTTAAACTAAAACTTCGGCTCATGACAAAGAATGGTACTGTGCAGGTGGTCATCGCGAGAATCCTGCTCTGCGCCAGTCATATATTGGGTAAATCAGCGCATAACGAGACTGAGCATTTACAATGACAAAAACCGAAACCAAAACCTTTAAAGACTGGTAGTAGTGAGACTTTCCTTCCTTTCTTTTGTCCGATCTTTCTGGTTATTATATTGACATGTGTATAAAAACAATAGTGCAAAATGCAAATTTCTTACTGCAATGCTTCATTTTTGTTTGATGCAAACCATAGATTTTTTTTCTCATAAAGTAACAGCAGGACTTTTTATAGCAGATAACTCACATTCAAGGCAGCATGATAATGTAATTCATTGTTAGTATTATTGTCATCTTCGACATCATAAACATTTTATAATTATTGGACACTCATTTTGGAATTATTGCACAAATTTCAATAATCATACAGAATTAGATAGTTGTTTCTGGTTATTGTTAGTCCTGATTGAAGTTGTTTTCAAATACAATAAATCTGTTAATATACAATTTGCAGTGGTGCTCATTCATTTTTGGTGGGTGCTCCTAAAGGCTATTTTTTTATTTCTTTATTTATTGTTCTGTCATTCATTTACAGTGTAAAAAATTATGTATGTTTAAATGTCAAATATTTTACTTATTTTTAAGCACAAAGAGAGACATGGACTATTGTTTGTTTTTAATATTATTATGTGCTGTATTAATTGGTTACTGAGCAGCAATAAATAACACTTTAAAATATAAGGAGTTTTCATGTGATTTTCTAAACTAGTAGTGTTTTGAAATTAATAAATGCATAATAATCGTGATAACCGTGAAACCGTGATTATTTCTCAGACTATAATCGTACAACCAAAATCTATAATCGTTGCATCCCTACACTCAACAGGATAGTATATGAAAGGCCTCATGACGGGCACAGAACTGTCGCAAAACACTGCTGAAATTGGAGCATGGGTGTAACATGGATGGATGCAGACACCGTAGTGAGGATCCTGTGCAGGACTTTATTAGCAGAATGGTCAGGCAAGCAGTGGTCGAAACGGGAACAAACAGATGTATAAGGGCAATCCAGAGCCGTAGTCGTAATAACAGGCAGATGGTCACAAGGCAGGCGGCACACAAAGATGATCAAACAAAACAAAGCAAAGGTCTAAAATAGGGATGGGCGATATGGCCTAAAATCCATATTGCGATATACATTGCAGCCTCTTGCGATAACGATATAAATTGCGATATATAAATTATAATAGAACCATTTCAGAACAGGTTACATAGACCCTTAGGAAAGCCAAACTGCTATTTTTTTTAAGAAATAAAGAAACGTTGCATGTCATTTTGAGAACATTTATTGTGCAAAAGCAAAACTGTTATTAAACAACACAATGTTGCAGATAAATAAACTAAATGTAGTGCTTTTTTGAAAGAAAGACTTTTCTTTTAAGTCCTTGGTTCCTAAATGCCAAGTTGCAGAGAACAAATAAACTGGTGTTTAGTTAAGGAACTTACACTGTACTGAAATTACTTCCAGTATTAAATTAGTCAAATAAAATTGTGTATTGCAGATACTTTAAATAAAAACATATTTCTAATCTGCAGCCTAAGGTAACACATTTGATTTTAAACATTTTGTTCTCCTAATGAAATTAAAACTGGTGTCTTGATCTGCTCTTTCTCTCTCTCTCTCTCTCCCTCACTCTCTCTCTGTCTGCTGTAGTGTTGGTGCTGCTGAGAGATTGAGACGCACCAGACAAAGTTTGCTTATAAAGTAATGCAAAAATGAATACAATTAATATCGAAAGCGAAAGCAGATTCTCGGACATGTCCAGGCAAAAGAGAATGTATTGTCACCCCAAATAATGAGCTGAATCAGTCTATTTAGTCTTCGCGCTCTTCTCAAAGCTGCTATAAAGGCAGGACAACAGTTCTGTATCCAGCGCGTCTCTGTGGGTCTGCATGCAGAGCATGTGAGTCTGTGGCAGAGGGGTCTCAGTTTCTCGCGAACACAGAACCGGGCCGCCCCAATAATATATCGGCCGCCCAGGTAAAATCTGTGTGGGAAGCGCTGTGTGGGAATCTGTGTGTCAAGCCACGACATGCCATGCATGAGGCTCGCAAGTTGTGCGACACGTCGCCATTCGGTGCCATGCGTTGCTTAGTGCTGTTGTTGAGAGCGTCAGCATGTGCTACAGTCACAATAGATTTCCAACGTAATACACCATAAGTTAGTGTGAAGAGCATGTTGTTTTACCGTGGCCGAGTGAATTAAGTTATCAATCGAGCTTATTAAAAAAGAAAATTGCACATGTGCGTCTATTTTTTTGTCGCACTGTCGAGCCCTGTCAATGCGTTGATGCGTTGCAGCCGGCTGCAGCTCGTTGCTCTTAATTTCGCGGGTAGATTGCGTCATCAAACATGCATTATCGCGATAATGCAATAGACTTAGAATCTCTATCGTAGGCCAATTTTGTATCGTTTATATCGCATATCGTTTATATCGCCCATTACTAGTCTAAAACACGGAAGGCAAGGAGAAACGCATCGTAATGTTCACTTGTACAGCTAGCAAGACTCAGCAACAGTGTTTGTGCTCCTTAAATGATCCATGCAATTAGTTCATAAGCGGCTTCAGCTGTGAGTTGGCAATCAGTCATGATTTGGAACCAGTTGTGTGTGTGTGTTGCATGACTAGGTGTTGTAGTCCAAAAACATGGCGGATTTGTAGTCCATATGAATGTGAGTGTGTTTACCAGCGATCTCTGGTAGTAGATCGCTGGTGATCGTGACACTGGCAGAAGGACTGCCTGGTGGAGCCAGAGGCAGAGCTACGGAATCAAGCTTCCAACCAAACGCTTGTACGTCAAATCAACCACGCCCCCTAAACTTCTCACTTGACCGCCGGTGTCTGCACTATAACAAAGGCTCGCTAATATAAGCACTTACATTTAAAAACACGTAATAATATACAGTACGATTTAAAAACTGTAGGATGTCAGCTGTTATAATTTAATAAAAGCAATACATGTTATAATGCAGAAATAAACGGTCTTTCATACACTCTAGCCTGAGTTAGAAAAAATATTTCTCTTATAACAGGGTTGTTGGTATTTATTATTTTCATAGGGGTAGAACTAACACTTGTAAAGTATGGACAATAACATATAAACAACACATACATTTATAGAAAGGTTTTTATTTTTAATTAGCAACCAACATGACCCAAAATATACACACCACAGACAGCTATTTACCATGCGGGAAAAATCGTGTGTTTAAAAGATAAACACAGCAAGATTTCTAAATATCAGCAGGATATTTACACATCCCATCCCGGCACTATATAAAATAATCCTTGTCAATTTGTACAATAAACTTTGCAGTATTAATACATCAACCGATGTCTATCAGCTGCTGCAACAGCGCTTGTATATTGTTTATCATTTTTTGCCTCCGTTTTCATTTGGTTTATTCGATGCCTTCATTATATCTGGCATAGAGGAATTTACCTTCATTTTAATGTTTATTTTCAAATAAAAAGCCAACAGTAAATGATGTACATAAATAATAGATTTAGCTCTATAGATAGATACAGCTCTATTTGCTGTAAATGTTATGTATTATGTATATACATCATTTACTGTTGGCTTTTGCGATGAAGGGAATTTGGCCAGGACACCGGGGTTGCACCTAGGCATGGGACGATAACCGTTTTCAAGGTATACCGCGGTTTGAAAAAGTCAAGGTTATCATACCGCCAAAATTTTCTCTAATACCGTTCCTAAGGTATGTGTAAGATTTTTTTTATTTACATTTTTTTAACAACAGCATCTCCAGCAGAAAAGATATCCACAGATGCAATTTTAAATTGTAAATAAATCAGTGTTTTTGAAACTAATGAAGACAGCAGAAGTCAATGATTCATTTTCATTATTTAGCCTGGCACGTTTACTGCTCCAAAATATTATAAATGTTTCTCAAAATAAAATATATTGTGTTCAAAGGGGAAAAAGCTTTTAGTTTTTTACCCAGACATTTAAAAAGAATATATTTTAGAGCAGTAATCACAATACCGTGATACCGTGAAACCGTGATATTTTTATCCAAGGTTATCATACCGTCAGAATCTTATACCGGCCCATGCCTAGTTGCACCCATGCCATGGAATTATTAATGACCACAGAGAGTTTAACATCTCATCTGGAAGACACAGTACAGTGTCCCCTTCACTTTATTGGGGCATGAGGACTGAGGCAGGTTGAGTGCTGGCCACTAACACCACTTCCAACAGCAACCTAGCTTTCCCATATGGTCTCCCATCCAGGTACTGACCAGGCTCAGCCCTGCTTAGCTTCAGTGAGTAACCGGTCTTGGGCTGCAGGGTGATACGGCTGTGGCACATGTACTTGCGAAGTTTCTTATAGTCAGTTAAATGTCTCAAATCACTTTTATTGTCACATCATCAGCAGCACGTGTGCTATGATGAGTGAAAAGCTTAATGTCTGTTGAAGGAGCAATATCAACAGATATTAAGCAGACAGTCTACTAATAATTAAAAGAACCGTCAAATTAAAGTGTTACCCAAATATCATGTGCTGTCATCATGGCAAAGATAAAAGAAATCAGTTAGAGATGAGTTATTAAGTTAATGTTATTATGTTTAGAAATGTGTTGAAGAAATCTGCTCTCCGCTAATCAAAACAAAAGAATTAAAATCTCACAGGAGGGCAAATAATTTTGACTTCATCTGTATATGTAAATTCAGAAAATGGAATTTAAATAGAAATGATTTCCCCTAATTTTGTGTAACTAAGTTACACCCTTGCTCTGAGTATTCAGAAAACGCACAGCAGATTCCCACAAAACACTGCAATCCTCCTCCTCTTTTATGAGAAGCTGTAGATCTGAGGAGTGTTTATCAGACGCAGGTACAGCAGCAGGTGGATGTGGAGCAGAGCCAACAGTCTGTTCACAGCGAGAGAAATACACTTCAGCAGACGAAAACACAGACGAATGACCGACTGAACAACCAGAACACACGGGATAGAGACTGTCAGACGTTTAGGATAAATAGCAGAGCTTCAAACCACCTATTTTTAGGTGCAATTTGCAATGTTGCATGAAATGGAAATGCCAAGATGTGCATACATTAATAAATGTGCATTAAAAAAAATCAGCTACAATAGAAACACATTTACCATAACAGACTTAAATTATGGGCAAACAAGGGAATCTCCTCCTTCAGCACCATCACTGAAAAAAGAGAAATTTAAATTTCCCATCAACTAAAGGAGAATTTTTATAGATGCCAAGTGTGAAATTATTCATTCATTCATTTTCTTTCCAGCTTAGTCCCTTTATTAATCTAGGGTCGCCACAGCGAATTGAACCGCTAACTTATCCAGCATGTGTTTTACGTAACGGATGCCCTTCCAGCTGCAACCCATCACTGGGAATCATCCATATACACCCATTCACACACACTCACTCCGAACAATTTAGCCTACCCAATTCACCTATAGCGCATGTGTTTGGACTGTGGGGGAAACCGGAGCACCCGTAGGAAATCAACGCCAACATGGGGAGAACATGCAAACTCCACACAGAAACGCCAACTGACACAGTCGAATCAGCCACCTGTGAAATTATTATGATCAGAAAATTCAGGACAATTCAAGACAATCAAAATCCACTGATAGATCTAATTAAAAAAGCACACACATTATAAAGTACAAAACATCTCACTGATATATGAGTCCGAGAAGTATGAAAACACATTCCACAAATTATACAGGGAGTGCAGAATTATTAGGCAAATGAGTATTTTGAGCACATCATCCTCTTTATGCATGTTGTCTTACTCCAAGCTGTATAGACTCGAAAGCCTACTACCAATTAAGCATATTAGGTGATGTGCATCTCTGTAATGAGAAGGGGTGTGGTCTAATGACATCAACACCCTATATCAGGTGTGCAGAATTATTAGGCAACTTCCTTTCCTTTGGCAAAATGGGTCAAAAGAAGGACTTGACAGGCTCCGAAAAGTCAAAAATAGTGAGATATCTTGCAGAGGGATGCAGCACTCTTAAAATTGCCAAGCTTCTGAAGCGTGATCATCCAACAATCAAGCGTTTCATTCAAAATAGTCAACAGGGTCGCAAGAAGCGTGTGGAAAAACCAAGGCGCAAAATAAACTGCCCATGAACTGAGAAAAGTCAAGCGTGCAGCTGCCAAGATGCCACTTGCCACCAGTTTTGCCATATTTCAGAGCTGCAACATCACTGGAGTGCCCAAAAGCACAAGGTGTGCAATACTCAGAGACATGGCCAAGGTAAGAAAGGCTGAAAAACCACCACCACTGAACAAGACACACAAGCTGAAACGTCAAGACTGGCCCAAGAAATATCTCAAGACTGATTTTTCTAAGGTTTTATGGACTGATGAAATGAGAGTGAGTCTTGATGGGCCCGTGACTGGATCGGTAAAGGGCAGAGAGCTCCAGTCCGACTCAGACGCCAGCAAGGTGGAGGTGGAGTACTGGTTTGGGCTGGTATCATCAAAGATGAGCTTGTGGGGCCTTTTCGGGTTGAGGATGGAGTCGAGCTCAACTCCCAGTCCTACTGCCAGTTTCTGGAAGACACCTTCAAGCAGTGGTACAGGAAGAAGTCTGCATCCTTCAAGAAAAACATGATTTTCATGCAAGACAATGCTCCATCACACGCGTCCAAGTACTCCACAGCGTGGCTGGCAAGAAAGGGTCTAAAAGAAGAAAAACTAATGACATGGCCTCCTTGTTCACCTGACTTGAACCCCATAGAGAACCTGTGGTCCATCATCAAATGTGAGATTTACAAGGAGGGAAAACAGTCCACCTCTCTGAACAGTGTCTGGGAGGCTGTGGTTGCTGCTGCACGCAATGTTGATGGTGAACAGATCAAAACACTGACAGAATCCATGGATGGCAGGCTTTTGAGTGTGCTTGCAAAGAAAGGTGGCTATATTGGTCACTGATTTGTTTTTGAATGTCAGAAATGTATATTTGTGAATGTTGAGATGTTATATTGGTTTCACTGGTGAAAATAAATCATTGAAATGGGGATATATTTGTTTTTTGTTAAGTTGCCTAATAATTCTGCACAGTAATAGTCACCTGCACACACAGATATCCTCCTAAAATAGCTCAAACTAAAAACAAACTAAAAACTACTTCCAAAAATATTCAGCTTTGATATTAATGAGGTTTTTGGGTTCATTGAGAACATGGTTGTTGTTCAATAATAAAATTAATCCTCAAAAATACAACTTGCCTAATAATTCTGCACTCCCTGTGTAACAGAAACAGGGAGACAAACACTGGAAAAACCTTTACTGATGAAGAGTGATCAAATATATGGCAATTTCAATGGAAATCAAAAAAGTTCATTAAACTGGAAAGAATACTGCTGGAAAAACATTATTTTATATTGCATTATCCTACTCAGTTGTGCACATACAATTTTAATGTGCAGTTTCAAAATCGATGCGCATCTTGGGGTTTCCATTAAAGTTTTTTGTAAACTTATGAAAAAAAATAAAAAACAAATCAGAAACTAGGGGTGGACAATAATTCGATATCAATATATATCGCGATAGATTTTTTTTCAATAACGGTGATATGATTTTTAAACCCATTTCCGGTATTTCGATATAAATTTGCATATATAAATATAAGATCTTCTACATTGTATCACTTGTCACTGAATGACGTTCAGTGCTCAGTCGTCAGAAAGAGCATGATGTCACCTGCGTGATGACGTACATCACAGACACGCTGCCAGCGCTCAGCACAGCAGTTGGTTAAGCTCCATCACAGAGTTTTAGCTACAAAATGAGTGCCCTGAATACAGATGCGAATGAACAAGCTTCCACAAGTAAGAATACAGACGAAATAGTTGATAAGGGAGGAAAGACTAATACAGTGGTGTGGAAGTAGTTTGGCTTTTGAGTTCCGATAAACTTATAGTTTCGGTGCTCTGCAAATTGTGCCGCAGAGTGGTGCCGACTAGCAGCGGGAACACATCAAATCTGTTCCACCATTTGAAGCAGTTACTCCTGATAAAACATACTGAGAGTCAGAAGATGAGGCATCATAAAAGTTTAAGACAACCTGTGGCCTCACCATCACCACCATCCACTTCCCCGACACCGAAACCAGCGGTGTCAGACGAGAAGGCAATGAAGCAAACACAGATGGCTATGAGGTGCCGTGTACGATTTAAATCAAACTGTGCATATACACCTATAAATTACTCGCATACACACCTACACTATTGAATGTTCAAAACATGTATGAAACTTGCAGATGCGGACAATTCGGTATCGGTTTAGTAATAATCATAACCGGTTATGTACTGACGTCATTTATCTCCTATGCGCTATGTCGCCGTAGCTTACTATGGCGAGGGAGGCGAGCGCGAGTGTTTACAATGCTTCACCTACTTGACGCACAAACTGTGCACAATTTCACTGCGTTTGTGTTTTCTGGACACTCTTTCACTGACACAGCAGAAGCCCCTATTTCACGGCGATTGAGAGAATGAAAGTAAACTCTCTCTCTCTCTCTCTCTCTCTCTCGCTGTGGCCCATTTGACCTGCTGGCGTGACTTTTCCTCTCCTCTCGGCTGATGCGGCGATACTTCTAGATAGAGGTCTGTATTCCCGCGGCTGTAAGGCGGGAGCCGCTGGACCAGACTAGATTTCTTGCGGCGCGGTAATAAATTTCCGAATAAAGCGCGGGAGCGGTCGGTAACTCTGGTGTAAGTTGAACGGGAGCGGGCGGTCTAACAATATCGCTCCCGAGCGAGCAAGCACAGGTGTGTGTGTGTGTGTGTGTGTTTATGTGTGTGAATGAGAGAGAGCGATGCTGTTTGTGTGTGCGTGTATGTGTGTGAATGAGAGGGCGTGATGCTCTGTGACGCTTGCTTGGTGCTGTGTGTCTATGTGTGTGTGTGTGTGTTTATACAGACAGCCCCCCACCCCCAAATATAAAACTGTGTTTGGGGAAAGCATCGACAATGCACCGCGATGCACCGAGATTTCGAATTGAACCGAATCGATGGCATGATAATCGTAACCGAACCGAACCGTGAGACCAGTGTAGATTAGATTAGATTCAACTTTGTTGTCATTACACATGTACAAGTACAAGGAAACGAAATGCAGTTTAGGTCTAACCAGGAGTGCAATAGCAGCAAGTGCAGGATACAGGTATAAGTTATAAAGTGCAGTTATAGAAAAACTATGGTGATATTTACAAATGGATGTACTATGAACATTATATACAGGTTGTATTAGCTATGAACAGAGATTTACAATAGATGGATAGATGTACAGGTTGCTATTAATAATCAGAAGTGTGCAGATATATAAACATAATTACAAATGTATATGTACAGTGTGTGTGTACATAATTACAAATGTACATGGGTATGTACAGTTCAAATAAATGAATCAGTGCAATGAATATGTGCAATTTTTAAATGTGCAAATGTTAAATAGTGCAGTGATTATGAGGAGTCCGAGTTATGAGGAGAGTGGGGGTGTATCAGGGGGGCAAAGAGTCAGTGGGGGGCAGAGTTCAAAAGGGAGACAGCCCTGGGAAAAAAGCTGTTCCTTAGTCTGCTGGTTTTTGTCCGGGGGAGCCTGAAGCGCCTGCCAGAAGGCAGGAGAGAAAACAGTCTGTGAGCAGGGTGAGAGGAATCCTTAAGAATACTGCGTGCTCGGCGCAGACAGTGTTTCCTCTGGATGTCCTCTATGGCTGGCAGTGTGGTCCCTGTGATGCGTTGGGCAGTTTTCACCACCCGCTGCAGTGCCTTACGCTCCGCAACAGAGCAGCTTCCATACCAGACTGTGACACAGTTGGTCAGGATGCTCTCTATTGTGCAGCGGTAGAAGTTCACCAAGACGGCTGATGACAAATAGGCGCTGAGAAAAATAGGCGCTGGTGAGCCTTCTTGACCAGGCTGGAGGTGTTGGTGGTCCAGGAAAGGTCCTTTGAGATGTGGGTCCCCAGGAACTTGAAGGATGAGACAGGCTCGACGGCCATCCCATTGATGTGGATGGGATCATGTGAGCCTGTTCGTCCCTTCCTGAAGTCCACAATGAGCTCCTTGGTCTTGTCGGTGATAAGGAGCAGATTATTGTCGGTGCACCAAGTGGCCAGATGCTGTATCTCCTCCCTGTAGGCAGTCTCATCGTTGTCGCTGATTAGACCAATCACTGTGGTGTCATCTGCAAATTTGATGATGGTGTTGGATCTGTTCACAGGCCTACAGTCGATGGTAAAAAGGGAGTAGAGGAAGGGGCTCAGCACACAGCCCTGTGGTACACCAGTGTTGAGTGTGACGGTGGAGGAGCAGATGTGGCCTGATCTAACATTCTGAGGTCTGTTAGTCAGAAAGTCCATAACCCAGTTGCAGAGAGACGTGTCGATATCCAGGTCTCGAAGTTTGATCATTAACTTAGAGGGTATGACAGTGTTGAATGCTGAGCTGAAGTCAGCAAACAGCATTCGTGCATAAGTGTTTTTATTGTAGGTTCACACCCCTAGTAAATAACATTCAGTTTGTGGCACAGAGTGATCAGTTGGAAGCCACGCGGGATGTATGAACCGCACAAGCAGTGAAAATGAAACCGAAAGCGCGCACACATAATTTAAATAATCATATCACATTTTAGAGTTATGATTCCGACAAGCATTTAATATGTTTTTCATCATAGCGAACACAGAGTGCTGTGCATGAGAATTAATGTTTAACAGTGTCAGTATAACTACTCTAGCCTACATAATGTTGAATATAATGCAAGAGGAAATCTGATAATGAGAAATGTCTGAAGAAAAAAAATGGTCTAACAATGTTGTCAATGACAGATTGCAAGCATATGTCTCAAACATAATAATTCAACATCAGAATTATGAATAGTTGTATTCTGATTTAACAATAATAATAGCCGACTCATATTAACCTTTATTTTACATCTACAGAATCGTGAGAAAATCCTGATCTTTATTTTAAGCAAAAAGATTCTCATGTTAGCCAGAGTCGTGCAGCTCTATGGAGAGCCACATATTTTTGGTCAAAGAGCCACAGGTTCCCTACCACTGGCTTAGCACCTTGAAGAGAACAAAGATAGCTCCTTAACTGAAGGAATTTATAGAAATGTTTTTTGGGAATATCAAATTGTGTTACAATTCCTGCAGCAGACATTAGATCATGTTCTTTATATAAATCTCCAATTTTTGGCAGCCCTTTGTCAAACCACATTTTAAACCCTGGGTCAGATTTAGCTGGATTAAAACGCTGGTTTCTCTCATGCATTTTTAAACCTTCTGCTGAACACAACAGAAGAGATTCTGAAGAATGCTGGAACACACTGACTTCCACAGTAGGAGGAGGAAATACTCTGGAAGTCAATGGTTACCGGTTTCCAGACTTATTCAAAATATATTCCTTTGTGTTCAACAGAAGAAAGAAACACATGAAAGACGAGTAGATGATGACAGAATTTTCATTTTTAGCTGAACTGTCTCTTTAAGCACTGCAGTGGATCCACTGGAGCTCCAGACATGCGTTTGCTCTGGTTATTATTTCTGGTTATGTGTGTGTTTTTGTGCAGATGCTCATGCAGACGAGAGTGTGTGTGTGTGTGTGTACAGTATGTGTGTATGTGTGTGTGTGTGTGTGTGTGTGTGTGTGTGTCTGACTCACAGTACGTCCTGCTGCTGCGTTTCTACGGAAACACAGACTTTAAATGTCAGGAGTGCAGGAGATCTGCATTACAGGATTATTTCAACCTGAGCGGAGTTTAAAAAAATATAATAAAAAAAATAAGACTACATGAAAATCACGAGTCACTACTTGATGACAGATATCAGAATATTACATCCATCGAAGCAAAAATAAGTTATAATAATAATAGTGAGAATTTTAATAAATAAATAATTAAAGTTGAATTTAATTGGGAGATTTCTTAATTATTGAATTCTAATTCAAACAATTACGTAAATAGAATAAAATATATATAAATTGAACCCAAAACTTTTGAAAAATTAAAACAAATGTAATAATTTGTTAAATGGTATAAATTGTGTTCACAGTTTATTAGAAATGTCTAAAATAACACTACATAATAACCTCGAGTCACTATTTGAGGTCAGATATCAAATATATAAATAAATAAATAAAATAAAAGAGGAGATCAGCTGCTGCATTACAGGATTATTTCAACCTGAGTGGAGTTAAAATAATAATATTACTTTATTTATTAATAGTGTGAATTTAAAAAAAATATTACCTCCATCAGACAAAAAATAATAATAATAATTATATTCTTTTATAATAATTACTATACTTTTATTCATCATACTGTGAATTTAAAAAATTATAATAAAAATGTAAATTTAATTATTTTATTATTAATTTATTTAGCTAACAAAACAAAATCAAGAAAAATATCAATTGAACCCAAAACTTTTAGCAAAATAAAAAAGAAATAATTTGAATAAGACGACACTACATGATACGCACAAGACACTATTTGATATTAGAGATCAGAATAGTGCAAAAAAAGTAAATAAACAAATAAATAAATAAATGAGGAGTTTATTTGTTAACCTAAAAAAGACAAATAATGACTATAAATAACACTACTAGAAAAATCAATATTCAAGTCAATATTTGATGTATCAGGACATACAAACAAATAATAATATATATATTTTATTCATTAATAGTGTGTTTAAGTTATTTGGCAATTTGAACGAACCGACTTGGAAAGAAGATTCGTTCATCTCTCTGAACGAGACTCAAGAGTCAGAGTTAGATCTGAACTTCCCATCACTACACCTGATGACAAGCTTTGACCCAACTTGGCTATCAGAGAGGCAATACTGATGCCCTTCCAGCTGCAACCCATCACTGGGAAACACCCATACACACCCATTTACACACTCGTACACTACGGCCAATTTAGTTAATCAATTCCCCTATAGAGCATGTGTTTGGACTGTGGGGGAAACCGGAGCACCCTGAGGAAACCCACACCAACACAGGGAGAACATGCAAACTCCACACAGAAACGCCAACTGACCCAGCGAGGTCTCGAACAAGTGACCTTCTTGCTGTGAGGCCATTTTGCTAACCACTGAGCCACTATTATATCATTATTATTAATAATCATCATCATCATCATCATCATTATCATCATTCAGACAAGATGACATCAAATATCAGAGGATATATCAGAGGTCCGACTGATGCTGTGATTTATTATTGCAGAATTGCTGATATGATATTGTAGAATTAGTGTGAGTCATTAGTTATTAATCTGTGTATTGTGTGTGTGTGTGTGTGTCAGCGCTGAGCAGAGCTGCTTACAATAGCAGAGCCCATTCCTTCATTTAGCAGATCAATAGCTCATTACTGCAGTGTGTGTGTGTGTGTGTGTGTGTGTGTGTGTGTGTGTGTGTGTGTGTCTGTGTGAATAAGTGGGAGAGAGAGAGAAAATAAAGAAATAAGGCAATTTGTGAATGAGTGAGCATGTTTGTGAGCGTGTGTGTGTGTGTGTGTGTGTGTGTGTGAGAGAGAGAGTGTGAGTGTGTATAAGTGTGTGCTTGTGTGGGAGCGATTGAGTGTGTGTGCACATGCGAGAGTGTGTGTATGTGTGTGTGTGTGTGTGTGTGTGTGTGTGTGTGTGTGTGTGTGTGTGTGTGTGTGTGAGAGAGCAAGCAAACAAGAGTGTGTATATGAGTGTGAGTGAGGATGTGAGTGTGAGTGTGTGCGAGTGTGTGTGTGTGAGAGAGAGCGAGTGTGAGTGTGTATAAGTGTGTGCTTGTGTGGGAGCGATTGAGTGTGTGTGCACATGCGAGAGTGTGTGTGTGTATGTGTGTGTGTGTGTGTGTGTGTGTGTGTGTGTGTGTGTGTGTGTGTGTGTGTGTGTGAGAGAGATTGAGTGAGTGTGTGGGTGAGTAAGACAGTATGTGTGAGAGAGAGAGGTGTGTGTGTGTGTGTGTGTGTGTGCATCCATCAGTTTGATTGATCACTGACACACACACACACACACCGGGATCTACCTCATGTATGATTTTACAGAATACGAATGTGAATGAGAAAAAACAAACACAACACTAATGTCAACGGGACTTGAGCACAAATATGCCACAATCCTGCTCTATTGTGGAGAATAAACACACACACACACACACTCACCGGCCACTTTATTAGGTACAACTGCTCATTAACACAAATGTCTAATCAGCCAATCACATGGCAGCAGCTCACTGCATTTAGGCATGTGGACATGGTCAAGACGATCTGCTGCAGCTCAAAGCGAGCATCAGAATGGGGAAGAAAGAGGATTTAAGAGACTTTGAACGTGGCATGGTTGTTGCTGCCAGACGGGCTGCTCTGAGTATTTCAGAAACTGCTGATCTACTGGGATTTTCATGCACAACCATCTCTAGGGTTTACAGAGAATGGTCCGACAAAGAGGAAATATCCAGTGAGCGGCAGTTCTGTGGGCGCAAATGCCTTGTTGATGCCAGAGGTCAGAGGAGAATGGCCAGACTGGTTCCAGCTGATAGAAAGGCAACAGTAACTCAAATAAGCACTCGTTACAACCGAGGTCTGCAGAAGAGCATCTCTGAACACACAACACGTCCAACCTTGAGGCGGATGGGCTACAGCAGCAGAAGACCACACCGGGTGCCGCTCCTGTCAGCTAAGAACAGGAAACTGAGGCTACAATTCACACAGGCTCACCAAAACTGGACAAGAGAAGATTGGAGAAACGTTGCCTGGTCTGATGAGTCTCCATTTCTGCTGCCACATTCGGATGGTCGGCTCAGAATTTGGCCTCAACAACATGAAAGCATGGATCCATCCTGCCTTGTATCAGCGGTTCAGGCTGGTGGTGGTGGTGTAATGGTGTGGGGGAGATTTTCTTGGCACACTTTGGGTCCATTAGTACCAATTGAGTTGTGTATGTTGTGTGTGTCGTGCATGTTGCATTGTGTATTGTATAGAGTTGTGTTCTGTTGTTGTGTGTTTTAGGTTTTTGTGTTGTATGTTGTTGTGTTTCGTGTAGAGTTGTGTTGTTGTGGGTGTTGTATAGTTGTGTTGTTGTGTGTTATGTTGTGTACAGTTGTGTGTTGTGTTGTGCACAGCTATAACACTCAGAGCTGATCATGAGCTGCTGCTCTGTAATTCAGGATGAAAAGGTTCACAGTCACAGATCCGTCACACTGAATTAAACTCCATCCTGAGGTGCCCTTATCTCACACACACACACACACACACACACACACACACTGCTGAGCGGTGCGAGCATGCAAACACACACACTGCTAAGTACACACACACACTTATGCAAAGGGTGGCTTTGATATTCACACACACACACACACACACACACACACACACATACATACATACACACATACACACACACACCTACTGCTAAGAACACACAAACTGAATGCAGATGACGGCTGTGATATTCAAACTGACACACACAAACAGATGCACACTCGTGTCACACACACAGACACTCTCACACACACCATACCGGTCAACCCTCCCGTTTTTCCCGGGATTTTCCCGTATTTTACAGTTCTATCCCGCTATCATCCTGTAAAACTATTTTCCTGTATTTCTCCCGTATTTTCAGTCTTTCTCTGAAGGGTGACAATAAACATTAAAGAGCAGAGCCTCCCTATACGCAACCCATACCGCCGAACCACCAGGGGCCGCCCTTTGCTCTTAAATAAGAGTCTGTTCTGTGCTTTCGCTTTGTTTAGGCATGAAAACTCTTTGAAATAAATATAAAATCGACGGGATTCCCTTTCCTTTTATTACAGGTGCCGTCTCCCCTTCATATGCAATCCTCAAAACGGTCGGCGGTGCGTGACTGTCAGCTGACGCGCTCCATAGTGATAAACAGACGCTGTTTCCCAAACGGATTCTGTACACGCGATTTGAAACAGAGTGAAAGGCTGGGTTTTGGGTGCGTGTTTGAGCATAAAAAGTTAGGAAACCAATTGAATGCTTTCTTTATAACGTTAGATGGTTGCATTTTTAAAGTGACACCTGTTATTTAATGTAATCAAACTAAAAAAATCATTCGCTGCTCTTTAATCAGAATCGGGGAAGAAACGGTTAATGAGATTTGATAGCTTGATTTTATTTCATTATAATAGCTATTCATTTTAATAAGCTGAACTGTTTGCTAATTTATTTGCTGCTAATGTATGCTATTTATTTTTTCTTTTGTAAATAATAATAATAATAATAATAAAACATATTAGTGACCATTTAACTCTTTATTTACAATGAAACAGCTCAAAATCAACATATTTAGTCATTTGGGCATTTTTTTTAAGAGGGGTGTGTGTGTGTGTGTGTGTGTGAGGTGGGGGGTGGGGGTTGTTGGGCGTCGGGGTAATCCCTTATTATGGTGGGCATATCCCTTATTTTCACATCACAATGTTGACAGGTATGACACACACACACACAAACAAACAAACAAAAATATAGAGGATGGCTTTGTTATTTACACACACATACCTACTGCTGAGCACACACACACACACATATTGCTAAAGTGTGCACGCGTACGCACACACACTATATGTAGGCGGCAGCTGTAACTTTCACACACACCTATTGCTAACGCACACATTCACACACACACAAAAACTAAATGCAGATGACGGCTTTGATATTCTCTCACACACAGACACCTACTGCTGAGCACACATGTACACAATCCAGATGACGGCTGTGATATGCACACACAGACACACAGACACACACACACACTCTCTTATCTGTCTGTCCATGATGAAGGAGAGTGTGATAAACAGAAGCAGGTCTGAATGTCACTCATCAGCCGGCGAGTCTTTATTCTCCTGATATCAGACACAACATCAGCATCACCAACAGGTGTGTGTGTGTGTGTGTGTGTGTGTGTGTGTGTGTGTGTGTGTGTGTGTGGGTGTGTGTGTGTGTGTGTGTGTGTGTGTGTGTCTGAGACAAACTACAGGTGTCACAGATTCACACACACATACAGTAAATCACGTAAATAGGCTAACTCTGGTCAGTGAGAGTGCTGTAAAACACACAGACACAGGATATTTATGCTACATGATCTAAACGCGGCTCTGAAACCGTCCAGCTCACACTAAAACGGACTAAACGTACTTCTTGCATGCATATTGGTTGAAACTGTATAGGCACACATTACACAACATTTACCTATTCCAGCATAGGTTTTACACAGCGGATGCCCTTCCAGTGGGCGTCACGGTGGCGCAGTGGGTAGTACAATCACCTCACAGCATGAAGGTCGCTGGTTCGAGTCCCGGCTGGGTCAGTTGCTGTTTCTGTGTGGAGTTTGCATGTTCTCCCTGTGTTGGCGTGGGTTTCCTCCGGGTGCTCCGGTTTCCCCCACAGTCCAAACACATGTGCTATAGGGGAATTGATCAACTAAACTGGCCGTAGTGTATGTGTGTGAATGAGCGTGTATGGATGTTTCCCAGTGATGGGTTGCAGCTGGAAGGGCATTTGCTGCATAAAACATATGCTGGAATAGTTGGCGATTCATTCCGCTGTGGCGACCCCAGATTAATAAAGGGACTAAGCCGAAAAGAAAATGAATGAATGAATGAATTCACACTCATTCACACACACACACACACACACACACACACACACACACACACACACACACACACACACACAACGACCAATTTAGTTCATTAATTACCCCATAGCGCATGTGTTTGGACTGTGGGGGGAATAAAATTTTCCTCCGGGTCCTCCGGTTTCCCCCACAGTCTAAACACATGCGCTACAGGGAAATTGATGAACTAAATTGTCTATAGTGTATGAGTGTGTGTGTGTGTGTGTGTGTGTGTGTGTGTGTGTGTGTGTGTGTGTGTGTGTGTGTGTGTGTGTGTGTGTGTGTGTGAAAGGGTGTTTCTGGGTTGCAGCTGGAAGAGCATCCGCTGCATAAAACATATGCTGGATAAGTTGGTGGTTCATTCCGCTGTGGTGACCCCTGATTAATAAAGGGACTAAATTTGTTTCTTTTGTTTTTGTTGCTTATTTTAACTGTTTAACTGTCGTAACTATGCTTGTAACTGATTATATGTTATGCAGAGGCACTGCATAGAAACAGATCCCAGTGGATCTAAATTAATGAAATCTTTCCAAATAGAGCTGTACAAATCATCTGGTGAAATTATATTCATAATTCGCAATATCTACAGGGAGTGCAGAATTATTAGGCAAGTTGTATTTTTGAGGATTATTTTTATTATTGAACAACAACCATGTTCTCAATGAACCCAAAAAACTCATTAATATCAAAGCTGAATATTTTCTGAAGTAGTTTTTAGTTTGTTTTTAGTTTGAGCTATTTTAGGAGGATATCTGTGTGTGCAGGTGACTATTACTGTGCAGAATTATTAGGCAACTTAACAAAAAAACAAATATATCCCCATTTCAATGATTTATTTTCACCAGTGAAACCAATATAACATCTCAACATTCACAAATATACATTTCTGACATTCAAAAACAAAACAAAAACAAATCAGTGACCAATATAGCCACCTTTCTTTGCAAGGACACTTAAAAGCCTGCCATCCATGGATTCTGTCAGTGTTTTGATCTGTTCACCATCAACATTGCGTGCAGCAGCAACCACAGCCTCCCAGACACTGTTCAGAGAGGTGTACTGTTTTCCCTCCTTGTAAATCTCACATTTGATGATGGACCACAGGTTCTCTATGGGGTTCAGCTCAGGTGAACAAGGAGGCCATGTCATTAGTTTTTCTTCTTTTAGACCCTTTCTTGCCAGCCACGCTGTGGAGTACTTGGACGTGTGTGATGGAGCATTGTCCTGCATGAAAATCATGTTTTTCTTGAAGGATGCAGACTTCTTCCTGTACCACTGCTTGAAGGAGTCTTCCAGAAACTGGCAGTAGGACTGGGAGTTGAGCTTGACTCCATCCTCAACCCGAAAAGGCCCCACAAGCTCATCTTTGATGATACCAGCCCAAACCAGTACTCCACCTCCACCTTGCTGGCGTCTGAGTCGGACTGGAGCTCTCTGCCCTTTACCGATCCAGCCACGGGCCCATCAAGACTCACTCTCATTTCATCAGTCCATAAAACCTTAGAAAAATCAGTCTTGAGATATTTCTTGGGCCAGTCTTGACGTTTCAGCTTGTGTGTCTTGTTCAGTGGTGGTGGTTTTTCAGCCTTTCTTACCTTGGCCATGTCTCTGAGTATTGCACACCTTGTGCTTTTGGGCTCTCCAGTGATGTTGCAGCTCTGAAATATGGCAAAACTGGTGGCAAGTGGCATCTTGGCAGCTGCACGCTTGACTTTTCTCAGTTCATGGGCAGTTTATTTTGCACCTTGGTTTTTCCACACGCTTCTTGCGACCCTGTTGACTATTTTGAATGAAACACTTGATTGTTGGATGATCACGCTTCAGAAGCTTGGCCATTTTAAGAGTGCTGCATCCCTCTGCAAGATATCTCACTATTTTTGACTTTTCGGAGCCTGTCAAGTCCTTCTTTTGACCCATTTTGCCAAAGGAAAGGAAGTTGCCTAATAATTCTGCACACCTGATATAGGGTGTTGATGTCATTAGACCACACCCCTTCTCATTACAGAGATGCACATCACCTAATATGCTTGATTGGTAGTAGGCTTTCGAGCCTATACAGCTTGGAGTAAGACAACATGCATAAAGAGGATGATGTGCTCAAAATACTCATTTGCCTAATAATTCTGCACTCCCTGTATATATATATAGATATCACAGCAAAACAAAATAATCGCAACATCAGATTTTTCCAATATCATGCATCATACATTTATAGTGTTTGTTTTTGTAGTGAAATGTGACCTTGTTTGTGTAACTGATGTCTGGTCAGTGAAATCAGCTGTTCAATTGTTGGGTGTTTGCATTCAGATGCATGTTTACTGATAACATCCCCCTGTGGGTTTTATTAGCATAGTCCAAAACAACAAACGCAAGCCGTTTACAGAGTTATTAGACAAAGACTGAAGGTCATCTGCCCAAAACAGCCACAGAGGAAGACCATCATCATATACTAAATACATTTGTGGAGAAAAACAAAGAGAGAGAGAGAGAGAGAGAGACTGCAGTGAGACACACACACTCACAAACACACACACACACACACACACACACTTCAGTGCTGCAGTCTGATGCTGCGCTGCACTGCACAACGCACACACCGGGAAGGAGCAACAAGCTGTTGAGCTCTTGCCATCACACACACTTTTATCACACAATAGGCGCTGAGAGATTTCCTAAACTGAACACATGATGATGATGATGATGATGATGATGATAATGATGATGGAATAGAATTTATTTACAATCGTAATGCTTGCTGAATAACTTATAAACATTAGAACACATGACACAAATGAGCAGAACGACACATGTGCACAGGTGAGTTACACAGTCTCTGTGTGTGTGTGTGGTTAAAAACGACATGAGGAAGAGGAGTAAGATCTGCACACCATCATCTTCATAATAATCTGATCCAAAGCTCACAGTAATAAACATTCATAATGCAGTAAATGAGCTGATGATGAAAATCTGCTGCACGAGAGAGAGAGAGAGAGAGAGAGAGAGGTGAAGAGTTCATGAGACTGTGCTATAAGAGACAGACAGATGTAAAGAGAGATAGACAGGGGGACAGAGACGGAGAGATAGATGGATAATCAGACAGATGATAGACAAACGAACAAACAGATAGATGGATAGACAGATGAATAGACAGACAAAGAGATACAGACAGACAGATGGACGGACAAACGGACAGACAGGCAGAGATATACAGACGGATAGACATAAATAGGCACGAACAGACAGACGGACAGAGAGATAGACAATAGACAGACAGAAGATAGACAGATTAATAGACAGATAGATGACAGGATAGAGGGTTGGATAGACAGCCAGACAGACAGATTGATGGACGGACAAACGAAAGGATAGACAGACAGACGTATAGACACAAACAGACAGACGGACGGATAAACAGACAGATGATAGATAAACGAACAGACAGAAAGATAGATGGATAGATAGACAAATAGACAAACAAAGGGATAGACAGACGGACGAATGAACAGAGGGACGGATAGACAAATAGACAGGTGGAGAGATAGACAGACAGACCGATGATAGACAAACAAACAGACAGACAGATAGATGGATAGACAGATGAATAGTCAGACAAAGGGATAGACAGAACGATAGATAAATGGATGGACAAATGGACCAATAGACAGACAGATAGACAGATGAATAGACACAAATAGATAGACAAACAGACAGACAGACAGACAGACAGACAGACAGACGGATAGACAAAGGGACAGACAGGCAGGTACGGACAGATGGATAGAAAAACAGATAGATGGACGGACACAGACCAATGAATAGACAGACAGATGGATAGAAAGACAGATAGACAGCCAAAGACAGGCAGCAAGAGAGACAGACAGATAGAGAGTAGACGGATAAACAGACAGACAGATAAATGGATAGACAGATGAATAGAAAGAAAAGGGGATATAGAATTATATACAAGACAGACAAACAGACAGATAGACAGACAGATAGAGAGATGAATAGACATATACAGATAGACAGATGATAGACAAACAAACAGACAGAGAGATAGATGGATAGACAGATGAACAGACAGACAGACAGATACATGGACGGACAAACGAACAGATAGACAGAGAGATGGTCAGACAAAATGGAGACATATGCAGATGGATAGACAGATGTATAGACACAAACAGACAGACAGATGAATGGAGAGATAAACAGATGGACAGACAGATAAAAGACAAACGAACAGACACACAGATAGATGGATAGATAGACAAAAGGATAGACAGACGGACAAACAGACAGAGAGACAAACTGAGAGATATGCAGATGGATAGACAGATGTATAGACAAACAGACAGATGGATGGAGAGATAAACAGTTGCAGACAGATGATAGACAAACGAACAGACAGAGAGATAGATGGATAGACAGATAATTAGACAGACAAAGGGCAAGACAGAACGATAGACGAACAGATGGACTGATAGACGGACAAATGGACAGAGAGAGCCAGATGAACAGACAGACAGATAGACAGATAAATAGACAGACAGACGAACATACAACTGGACAGACAGACGGAGAGACAGACAGACATATGGAGAGGTGGACAGACAAATGGATAAACAGAGACAGACGGATGGATAGATGGACAGACAAACAGATAGATGGATGGTCACAGACCAATGGATAGACAGACAGATGGAAAGTAAGACAGATAGACAGACAGACAGATGGAGAGATAGACGGATAGACAAACAGACAGACAGATGGATAGACATGAATAGACAGAAAAAGGGATACAGACAGATAGATAGACAGACAAACGGATGGATAGACAGAGAGACGGAGAGATATACAGACAGAGGGACAGAGAGATAGATGGATAGACATAAATGATAGGCAAACAGAGCGATAGATGGATAGACATGAACAGACACGAATAGAAAGACAGACAGACGAACAGAGGGACAGATAGATGGACAGACAAATGAACGGATAGACAGGCAGATGGACAGACAGACAGACAGACAGAGATATACAGATGGACAGACACGAACAAACAGACGGACGGATAGACAAACGAACAGACAGAGAGATAGATGGATAGAGAGACGAATAGACAGACAAAGAGATAGACAGAGGGATGGATAGACAGACAAGGGGACAGACAGACAGACGGAGAGAGGGACAGACAGACAGACAGACAGACAGACAGATAGATGGATAGACAGATGAATAGTCAGACAAAGGGCTAGACAGAATGATAGATGAACTGACGGCTGGACCAATAGGCAGACAAATGGATAGAAAGAGACCGATGGACAGACAGACGGATAGACAGACAGACAGATGGACAAATAGACGGACATACAAACGGATAGAGAGACAGACAGATATATGGACAGATAGACAGACATATAGACAGGTGGATAGACAAATAAACAGACAGAAACGGATGGATGGATGGATGGATGGATGGATGGATGGATGGATGGATGGATGGATGGATGGATGGATGGATGGATGGATGGATGGATGGATGGATGGATGGATGGATGGATGGATGGATGGATGGATGGATGGATGGATGGATGGATGGATGGATGGATGGATGGATGGATGGATGGATGGATGGATGGATGGATGGATGGATGGATGGATGGATGGATGGATGGATGGATGGAGTTCAACGGATAGACAGACAGATGGATAGAAAGACATAAACAGACAGCCAAAGACAGGCAGACAGACAGATGGAAAGAGAGATAAAGAGGGGGCCAGACAGACAAATGGAGAGATAGATGGATAACCAGACAGAAAAAGAGATACAGAATGATAAAATAGACTGACAAACGGACGGATAAACAGACAGATAAATGCATAGACAGATGAATAGACGGAAAAGGGGATACAGAATGATAGATAGACGGACAAACGGACGGATAGACAGACTGAGAGACATACAGATGGATAGAGAAATGAATAGACACGAACAGACAGAGGGATGGAGAGATAGACGGATATACAGACAGATGATAGACAAAAAAACAGAGAGATAGATGATAGACAGATGAATAGACCGACAGATAGATGAACAAACAGAGGGACGGATAGATAGGCATACAGAGAGACAGATACTGTAGATGGACGGACAAATGAACGGATAGACAGGCAGATGGACAGACAGACAGTTGGTGAGATATGCAGATGATAGACACAAACAGACAGAGAGATAACCGGATAGACAGATAGACATACAGAACGATAGATGGATAGACAGATGAATAGTCAGACAAAGGAATAGACAGAAGAATAGATGAACGGACGGACGGACCAACAGACAGACAAATGGTTAGACAGACAGAGTGGTAATGATGGACAGAGAGAGACAGATGAACAGACAGACGGATAGACAGATGAAGACACAAATGGATAGACAGACAAACAGACGGACAGATAGATGGACAGGGGGACAGATGGATAGATGACAGACATACAGATAGATGGATATACAGATGAATAGATAGAAAAAAGGATACTAAATGATATACAGACAAAAGGACGGATAGACAGACAGATGGAGAGATATACAGACAGACAGACAGATGAATAGACAGACAGACAGACAGAGAGATAGACGGATAGACAGATAAACAGACACAAATAGATACAGACAGACAGGGAGAGATAGACAGACAGATTAACAGATGCAAAGACAGACAAATATATGGACAGACAGACAGACCTATAGAGAGGTTGATAGACAAATGGATAGACAGACAGACGGACAGACAGATGGATAGACAAACGGATGGATGGACAGACTGACAGATAGACAGACATACGGATAGATAGACAGCAAGACGGATGGATAAACAGTCAAATGGATAGACAGATGGACAGACGGACGGACAGAACAGTGTGCTGAATGCTGCAATGAAACAGCCTCTGCAAATCCACCACAACTCACAAACAAACACAACGTCCCCATCACACACACACACACACATCACACTTACAAGCACATCAGCATTACCATATTAATCTGAATTCAGCAATATTCTGAATAATGCAAACACCACAGTTCAGCTGCCAGACACACTATTCTCAATCCCACCACTGGAAAAGGGCGTCTGTTGCACATAAGACCCACTGGATAGAGGAATGAGCACTAACAGATGCTGTAGCCAAGTCCTTATGAGCAGAAAAATCTGACTATAAACCACCCACTACTGAAGTGACAATCTTTAAGCAGAGAAGTTGACATTAATGATCATTACTATTGATGATTGTCTGGCTCTTTTAGTTTGATGTCAGTGTTGGAAAGCATTTATGAAGTTAAGAGTCCTAAATATACTGTACATTATCATGAGCTGGCATTTAACCGCTCATAAAGCTTCTGCAATCATCTGGGAAATAAGAGCAGAAAAGAAAACGTGTAGATGGTTGGAAAGGAAGAGAAGATGAAGAGAAGCTTGACCGGTTTTGTGTTGAACGTTGGGCATAAACTGATTGAATTGAGCTTAACGATTCATAATCAAAATATTGATCGATCAGAAGTCAAATAAAGACAACCAACCTGGCTTCACACACACATACAGTATATAAACAAACACGCAAACTCGTATGCATGCCCAAATTATCAATATATACACACATAAACACATATATACCTAAAAGAAAACAGATGAAGACTTAATTTTAGTGTTGAATGTTGGACATAAAATGGTTGAACTTAATGGAAAAGCGATCGTGCAGTCAATTAACCAGTCTCTTGAAAAAGCACGACAAGGACAGCTCCACATTATTAGAGCAATGCTTTAATTAGCACCACTGACCTGTCTTAAACTGTCCTGGCCGTCCATTTTGAAGAGACTGGTTCATTACGGCTGGCCTGGTCCCGCTCTGATTGCAAGGCAAAGCGTGATTGGTTGGAGCGAGAACGAGCAGCGATTGGTCAGCATCACGGTGCCGGTATCTGATTGGTTTAAGTAGAAGGTGGGTGGAGTCCATCTATTTGTGGATCAGTGTTCGTCTTGACGTTAGAAATGTTTCAAAATTCACAAATGCACAGCGCGATCTACAAATGCGCAGAGAGCTACCCACAAATACCCACAGTGATCCACAAATGCACAGAGAGCTACCCACAAATACCCACAGTGATCCACAAATGCACAGAGAGCTACCCACAAATACCCACAGTGATCCACAAATGCACAGAGAGCTACCCACAAATACCCACAGTGATCTACAAATGCACAGAGAGCTACCCACAAATACCCACAGTGATCCACAAATGCACAGAGAGCTACCCACAAATACCCACAGTGATCCACAAATGCACAGAGAGCTACCCACAAATACCCACAGTGATCTACAAATGCACAGAGAGCTACCCACAAATACCCACAGTGATCTACAAATGCACAGAGAGCTACCCACAAATACCCACAGTGATCTACAAATGCACAGAGAGCTACCCACATATACCCACAGTGATCCACAAATGCACAGAGAGCTACCCACAAATACCCACAGTGATCCACAAATGCACAGAGAGCTACCCACAAATACCCACAGTGATCTACAAATGCACAGAGAGCTACCCACAAATACCCACAGTGATCCACAAATGCACAGAGAGCTACCCACATATACCCACAGTGATCCACAAATGCACAGAGAGCTACCCACAAATACCCACAGTGATCCACAAATGCACAGAGAGCTACCCACAAATACCCACAGTGATCTACAAATGCACAGAGAGCTACCCACAAATACCCACAGTGATCTACAAATGCACAGAGAGCTACCCACAAATACCCACAGTGATCTACAAATGCACAGAGAGCTACCCACAAATGCCCACAGTGATCTACAAATGCACAGAGAGCTACCCACAAATGCCCACAGTGATCTACAAATGCACAGAGAGCTACCCACAAATACCCACAGTGATCTACAAATGCACAGAGAGCTACCCACAAATACCACAGTGATCTACAAATGCACAGAGAGCTACCCACAAATACCCACAGTGATCCACAAATGCACAGAGAGCTACCCACAAATACCCACAGTGATCTACAAATGCACAGAGAGCTACCCACAAATACCCACAGTGATCTACAAATGCACAGAGAGCTACCCACAAATGCCCACAGTGATCTACAAATGCACAGAGAGCTACCCACAAATGCCCACAGTGATCTACAAATGCACAGAGAGCTACCCACAAATACCCACAGTGATCCACAAATGCACAGAGAGCTACCCACAAATACCACAGTGATCTACAAATGCACAGAGAGCTACCCACAAATACCCACAGTGATCCACAAATGCACAGAGAGCTACCCACAAATACCCACAGTGATCTACAAATGCACAGAGAGCTACCCACAAATACCCACAGTGATCTACAAATGCACAGAGAGCTACCCACAAATGCCCACAGTGATCTACAAATGCACAGAGAGCTACCCACAAATGCCCACAGTGATCTACAAATGCACAGAGAGCTACCCACAAATACCCACAGTGATCTACAAATGCACAGAGAGCTACCCACAAATACCCACAGTGATCTACAAATGCACAGAGAGCTACCCACAAATACCACAGTGATCTACAAATGCACAGAGAGCTACCCACAAATACCCACAGTGATCTACAAATGCACAGAGAGCTACCCACAAATACCCACAGTGATCTACAAATGCACAGAGAGCTACCCACAAATACCCACAGTGATCCACAAATGCACAGAGAGCTACCCACAAATACCCACAGTGATCCACAAATGCACAGAGAGCTACCCACATATACCCACAGTGATCCACAAATGCACAGAGAGCTACCCACAAATGCCCACAGTGATCTACAAATGCACAGAGAGCTACCCACAAATACCCACAGTGATCCACAAATGCACAGAGAGCTACCCACAAATACCCACAGTGATCCACAAATGCACAGAGAGCTACCCACAAATACCCACAGTGATCTACAAATGCACAGAGAGCTACCCACAAATACCCACAGTGATCCACAAATGCACAGAGAGCTACCCACATATACCCACAGTGATCCACAAATGCACAGAGAGCTACCCACAAATACCCACAGTGATCCACAAATGCACAGAGAGCTACCCACAAATACCCACAGTGATCCACAAATGCACAGAGAGCTACCCACAAATACCCACAGTGATCCACAAATGCACAGAGAGCTACCCACAAATACCCACAGTGATCCACAAATGCACAGAGAGCTACCCACAAATACCCACAGTGATCTACAAATGCACAGAGAGCTACCCACAAATACCCACAGTGATCCACAAATGCACAGAGAGCTACCCACAAATGCCCACAGTGATCCACAAATGCACAGAGAGCTACCCACAAATACCCACAGTGATCCACAAATGCACAGAGAGCTACCCACAAATACCCACAGTGATCCACAAATGCACAGAGAGCTACCCACAAATACCCACAGTGATCCACAAATGCACAGAGAGCTACCCACAAATACCCACAGTGATCCACAAATGCACAGAGAGCTACCCACAAATACCCACAGTGATCCACAAATGCACAGAGAGCTACCACAAATACCCACAGTGATCTACAAATGCACAGAGAGCTACCCCACAAATACCCACAGTGATCCACAAATGCACAGAGAGCTACCCACAAATACCCACAGTGATCCACAAATGCACAGAGAGCTACCCACAAATACCCACAGTGATCCACAAATGCACAGAGAGCTACCCACAAATACCCACAGTGATCCACAAATGCACAGAGAGCTACCCACAAATACCCACAGTGATCCACAAATGCACAGAGAGCTACCCACAAATACCCACAGTGATCCACAAATGCACAGAGAGCTACCCACAAATACCCACAGTGATCCACAAATGCACAGAGAGCTACCCACAAATGCCCACAGTGATCTACAAATGCACAGAGAGCTACCCACAAATGCCCACAGTGATCTACAAATGCACAGAGAGCTACCCACAAATACCCACAGTGATCTACAAATGCACAGATAGCTACCCACAAATACCCACAGTGATCCACAAATGCACAGAGAGCTACCCACAAATACCCACAGTGATCCACAAATGCACAGAGAGCTACCCACAAATACCCACAGTGATCCACAAATGCACAGAGAGCTACCCACAAATACCCACAGTGATCTACAAATGCACAGAGAGCTACCCACAAATACCCACAGTGATCTACAAATGCACAGAGAGCTACCCACAAATACCCACAGTGATCCACAAATGCACAGAGAGCTACCCACAAATGCCCACAGTGATCCACAAATGCACAGAGAGCTACCCACAAATACCCACAGTGATCCACAAATGCACAGAGAGCTACCCACAAATACCCACAGTGATCTACAAATGCACAGAGAGCTACCCACAAATACCCACAGTGATCTACAAATGCACAGAGAGCTACCCACAAATACCCACAGTGATCCACAAATGCACAGAGAGCTACCCACAAATACCCACAGTGATCCACAAATGCACAGAGAGCTACCCACAAATACCCACAGTGATCTACAAATGCACAGAGAGCTACCCACAAATACCCACAGTGATCCACAAATGCACAGAGAGCTACCCACAAATACCCACAGTGATCTACAAATGCACAGAGAGCTACCCACAAATACCCACAGTGATCTACAAATGCACAGAGAGCTACCCACAAATACCCACAGTGATCCACAAATGCACAGAGAGCTACCCACAAATGCCCACAGTGATCTACAAATGCACAGAGAGCTACCCACAAATACCCACAGTGATCTACAAATGCACAGAGAGCTACCCACAAATGCCCACAGTGATCTACAAATGCACAGAGAGCTACCCACAAATACCCACAGTGATCCACAAATGCACAGAGAGCTACCCACAAATACCCACAGTGATCCACAAATGCACAGAGAGCTACCCACAAATACCCACAGTGATCTACAAATGCACAGAGAGCTACCCACAAATACCCACAGTGATCCACAAATGCACAGAGAGCTACCCACAAATACCCACAGTGATCTACAAATGCACAGAGAGCTACCCACAAATACCCACAGTGATCCACAAATGCACAGAGAGCTACCCACAAATACCCACAGTGATCCACAAATGCACAGAGAGCTACCCACAAATACCCACAGTGATCCACAAATGCACAGAGAGCTACCCACAAATACCCACAGTGATCCACAAATGCACAGAGAGCTACCCACAAATACCCACAGTGATCCACAAATGCACAGAGAGCTACCCACAAATACCCACAGTGATCTACAAATGCACAGAGAGCTACCCACAAATACCCACAGTGATCTACAAATGCACAGAGAGCTACCCACAAATACCCACAGTGATCCACAAATGCACAGAGAGCTACCCACATATACCCACAGTGATCCACAAATGCACAGAGAGCTACCCACAAATACCCACAGTGATCCACAAATGCACAGAGAGCTACCCACAAATACCCACAGTGATCCACAAATGCACAGAGAGCTACCCACAAATACCCACAGTGATCCACAAATGCACAGAGAGCTACCCACAAATACCCACAGTGATCTACAAATGCACAGAGAGCTACCCACAAATACCCACAGTGATCTACAAATGCACAGAGAGCTACCCACAAATACCCACAGTGATCTACAAATGCACAGAGAGCTACCCACAAATACCCACAGTGATCTACAAATGCACAGAGAGCTACCCACAAATACCCACAGTGATCTACAAATGCACAGAGAGCTACCCACAAATGCCCACAGTGATCTACAAATGCACAGAGAGCTACCCACAAATGCACACTAATCTACAAATGCACAGAGAGCTACCCACAAATACCCACAGTGATCCACAAATGCACAGAGAGCTACCCACAAATATCCACAGTGATCTACAAATGCACAGAGAGCTACCCACAAATGCACACTAATCTACAAATGCACAGAGAGCTACCCACAAATACCCACAGTGATCCACAAATGCACAGAGAGCTACCCACAAATGCCCACAGTGATCCACAAATGCACAGAGAGCTACCCACAAATACCCACAGTGATCTACAAATGCACAGAGAGCTACCCACAAATGCACACTAATCTACAAATGCACAGAGAGCTACCCACAAATACCCACAGTGATCCACAAATGCACAGAGAGCTACCCACAAATGCCCACAGTGATCTACAAATGCACAGAGAGCTACCCACAAATACCCACAGTGATCTACAAATGCACAGAGAGCTACCCACAAATGCCCACAGTGATCTACAAATGCACAGAGAGCTACCCACAAATGCACACTAATCTACAAATGCACAGAGAGCTACCCACAAATACCCACAGTGATCTACAAATGCACAGAGAGCTACCCACAAATACCCACAGTGATCTACAAATGCACAGAGAGCTACCCACAAATGCACACTAATCTACAAATGCACAGGACACAATTCACATATAAATGTCAGGCAAATTTGTGTTTGTAGAATAAAAAAAAAATATGAGCGAGTATGTTTTTTATTTGCAAGTCTAATTTTACTTATTTGTGAATATAATTAATGTTTGTGGAACTCTAAGATTTATTTGTGGATGTCATTGTATTTATTTGTGAATATGCTTGGTATTTGTCAATCACTTCACATTTATTTGTGGATTGTATTATATTTGTTTGGAAATATGAAACGATTCTGGTTCCATACCATTCACATTTGCCATATTTTGCATGTGCAGGTTTGTTATTGTCTATGTGCAACCGAAACAACAATGGTGAAAGCAAAGTGACGCATTCATGCGCGCAGAAAACCATTCCCGCGCACCTCACGCGCTGCTCTTTTCCTGGTGTACATGCACGCCAATAAAATACATGCCGCTTATGTACTGTGAAAGCGGAGTAACTTTTATGCAGAGGTGTCGGCACGCAGCGAGCTTTGCAAGTCGACAAAACTAAAGTTATAATATGAAGATGATCTTATTTTGACTATATGGCTATGAAGCAGAAAGCAGAGATGATGAATCAGGGAGGTAAGACTTAATAACATTAATTCTCAGCCATGAGTCGGGTCTAAGACAACAGATAATTACATTAAATATATTTTTTGTATTCTAATTGTCTTTAATATTGAAGCTAATGATTTCTTAAAAGATCTTGGCATATCACCCCAGTTGTCTAATTTTTTTCCAGTTACATTTAGGATTGATTTCTGTTATTTATTTAGAATAATAATTGTATAATATTATTATTATTAATATTATAATTAACAATTTTATTTATTTCTAATAAATTTCTAAAAGCAGGTGGTTCGCCCAGGGTGGCATTTAAACTACCACCACTGAGGTGAGGCATGTAGGTTTTCTACATGACGCATTGTAAATAAATCATAAAGTCTAGAGACACAATATGAAAATGTTATATTACAAATTGCGTTTATCTACACAAAATCCATGTGAGCATGCCAACCAGAAAGTGGATGCGGTGCGCAGGACGCTTTAAAAGAACGGCAACTGAAGCCGCGCAGAAAAAAGAAACCAAAGTTATTTTACAGTATTATCCCCTTCAATATGTGTCTTGTTATTTCTATAAATATTTTGGATCCGTTTTTAAAACTATAATCTACCTTTTTCTATATTGTTGACAACAACAATAAAAACACATGATACTCTGCATTTCAGTTATTTTATTGAACTGACATTTTTACCAAAACAATATTTTACTTCAGCAGCATCACAACAGATGTGGATCAAAAAGGATTTTTTTTTTAATTGTAAAAGGTTCGCAAAAATAACGTTTCACCAAAACTTAACCAAACAGCTGTTAAGTAGCACATAGCCTAACTAAAATTATAGCATAATTTGGCTGCGTAAACTTAAAATAAAAATAGCCTGAATATTTTTTACCACAGCTATAAAACTTAAAGATTAGGTAAAATAACATTTCTTTCAAAATGATCAGTCGGTGGAGGTAAATGAAATAAAGCCGGCCTAATTTAACTATGTTGCTTAAAATCAATACAAAAACAGTCTGAATATTTTACCATGCGTGGCTAATAAAACTTAACATAAGGAAGGACTACATAGTTTTATTCAAAAAGATCAGTCGGTCTACATGCTCCGATGAAAGCCGAGTGCGAACTTTATTTACAATTAGACCGGCGGAGGAAAAAACGCGCTCATCAGTCACAGAAGTTGCAGGAACAGCCAGGTACCACTGGGCAAGGCTGCTTAGCCTTGCATATCGAGACTCATTTACTTAGCACCACAATAAAGGATCCGGGTTTAGAGAGATGCATGGCTCCCTAAGGTAGCTTTCGATTTTGGTGTCATCCGGTGAAACATCACTCATGCCGTATAGGCTAGTCCTCGCCGAAAAGAGTGTCGAGACACAGCGCGCATGACAGCTGAAAGTATCACACACCAGACCCGCACATTCGCATGGTTTTTTGAGTCGTGCTGGGCACCGCTGTGTACGTTTACAATTCTGAAATGCGCTGCGTGGCGCAACACGGCGCTTCTGGTGTGTGACCCCCTATAGATCTGCTCTCAGGTCTTGTCTAGACCGCAACTCCCTGCAGCCATAACCAATCAAATATCAAACTAACGCCCAAATATCAGCATTACCAATCAGAACGATTGAAAGTAATTTAATTTTAGAGCCAATCGATCATCGTTTACATGCTCGATCGTCGCTGATGCGTTCGATTAATCGAATAATTGTGCACATCCCTAATATATATATATATATATATATATATATATATATATATATATATATATATATATATATATATATATATATATATATATATATATATATATATAAAATGTTAGACATAAAATGATTGAACTATGATTCATTCGAATGATTCAATATATATATATATATAATAAAGACAACAAACCTTGCTTCACACACTCATAAAAACACACATATGAACACACACAAGTATATACATGCACATACTGTATAAACACACACATACAAATATGAACACACAAAAGCATATCGATATACACACACATAAACACATATAGACCAAAATGAAAACACGCACATACACTGGAAAACGCAAGAAAACACTCATTTCTAACACCACACAGCAGTTTCCTTGAACGACATCGAACTTATTTTAACTAATGACCTGTGGCGGCTGGTTAATAGAGGGTGCTTCAAGTTAGACCCCTTTAATATGTTCATGTTTATTATTACAAATATAAACAAAGTAAATTGATTTAATTATAACATTCTAACATTTATTGTAGTCATACTAATATTTATTGAAAACAAATGTATGAACAATATTGTTTCATATGTGCGCGGGGCGCCGGACTAATGGGTGTCTGTGTAGGTACACGAACTTTTGCAATGCACGTTATATGACGATAAGCTCTAATTGGCCGGTTTTAAATTGTCTTTGGGGCGCAGCGCTCTGCGTCCCGAACCCTCCCATTTTTGTTGTTAGAACGAATCATATTTGTTTTTATATGATTGGCCTTATGAGATTGGACCATTCTCACCAAAGAGCTTAGAATGCATTTTCTCGAGATGAAGGAAAATTCTGTTGTATCTTTACAAAGATATCCGTTCACAAGGCGTTTGGATGAAGAAAAAAAAAAAAAATCAAGGAGCTTGGACCAGATCGACCTTCCTTGCAAATTCACCAGTAGTGAAGTGATGGCGAGCATGCGTATATTCGGGGCTTTTCCAGCACTTGTTATGACAAACGGAGTTGGCTGGCAGGTTGTGATGTAAGTCATCCCTTTACTGTTTTCCGTGTTTGCGGTTTCAAACAGCATGACGCAAGAGAGGCTGAATGCATTGGCCATGCTGTCAATAGAGAAGAGACTGGTGACTGAGATGACTGACTTTAACCAAAAGGTCATTGAGAAATTTTCAAGCCAGAAAAAAAGGAGAGCAAAATTTATTTTCAAGTAGTGCTACTGGCCAGTGATTAGGCAACATTTGTGTGTGTGTGTGTGTGTGTGCGTGTTTACTGATTATCTGAATTACTTCATTACTGATAATAAACCCAAATTGAACTAAAATGAACAGATTTGTGATGCATTTATTGTATGCTTTAGTCATATTTTAGTTTTTTGATACATCACCTGAAAAATGGCTTTTACACTCTTACTTTACCAACAGTTAGATTTTTTTTCTGGTGTTTGCAAAACACCAGCCGCCACCGCTAATGACATTGATCACCTCTGCTAACCTATTAATTCGAGGGTCAGTCATCAGCCTAATAAATACTCACACATATATAAATATATATAAGAAGATTTGATTTTAGTGTTGAATATTGGACATAAAATGATTGAACTATGCTTCATAATGAATATATTGATTGATCAGAAGTCAAATAGCACACATATAAACACACACAAATATGAACACACAAAAGCTTGTCCAAACTATCGATATATACACACAAACACACCAAAATGAAAACATGCACACTGGAAAACGCAAGAAAACACTCATTTCTAACACCACACAGCAGTTTCCTTGAACGACGTCGAACTTATATTAACTAATGACATTGATCACCTCTGCTAACCTTTTAATTCGAGGGTCAGTCATCAGCCTACTAAATACTCATATACACACATATAAATATATATAAAAAGATTTGATATTAGTGTGGAATATTGGACATAAAATGATTGCTTCATAATCAATATATTGATTGATCAGAAGTCAAATAACACACATATAAACACACACACACACAAATATGAACACACAAAAGCGTATACATGACCAAATTGTCGATGTAAACACACATAAACACCAAAGTGAAATCATGCACATACACTGGAAAACGCAAGAAAGCACTCATTTCTAACACCACACAGCAGTTTCCTTGAATGAAATTGAACATGTATTAACAAATGACATTGATCACCTCTGCTAACCTTTTAATTCGAGGGTCAGTCATCAGCCTGGTAAATACTCACATACACCTATATAAACACATATGTATGGATATGTGTTGAATATTGGACGTAAAAAGATTGAACTATGCTTCATAATCAATATATTGATTGATCAGAAGTCAAATAACACACATATAAACACACGAACAAATATGAACACACAAAAGCATGTCCAAATTACCGATATATACACACATAAACACATATAGACCAAAATGAAAACATGCACATACACTGGAAAACGCAGAGAAAACACTCATTTCTAACACCACACAGCAGTTTCTTTGAACGACGTCGAACTTATATTAACTAATGACATTGATCACATCAGCTAATGTATTAATTCGAGTGTAAATGAGATCTAACGAGTCAAGTTGCAAATTCTCGCTAAAGAAAAATCTTCACATCACGCCAGTCATCAGCCTGAACAAGTAAAAACCCCAAACAGGATGATTAAAACGACAATAATTGCCAAGTTAATCTCTGACTGGACGCCGCTGCATTATAATGAGCGATCATCTGGCCGCGCTCCGTACAAACAAACGCACACGATACGACGCGATGCTGACGCGAAGATTTGTTCCTTATACAGAGAAAAAGAGATAAATTATGACAGAAAAGCCTGTGTTTACCGTTCGCAGAAACTGAATCTCATCCTCCGCGTCTCCTCCTTCAGCCATGATGAGCTCCGTCAGTCACAGCAGCCATAGAGCCGCCGCTCGCTGCTGCCTGTTCAACCGCATTGGGGTTTCGGCTCTGACGTCACTCCTGGCGCATATGAATATTCATACACAGGTGAACGTTATGATTGGACTTTATGGAAATTTTTGGACATCACTGAAAAATGCAAATTTTGTTCAGCCAGGAATTCGTGTCAGTGTCATCCCAAAATAAATGATTATATAAAATAATTGATACGTGATGCTAATGTAACTAAATGTGACGTGTTTTATATATATTACGAATAAAAATGTGTTCATTTTTTTATGGATTTTTATGTTTTTTGTATGCTGCATCTAATGTAAGTATTAAAATAATATAGGCCTATATACAAAAAATTACTTAGAATTATTTATTGATTTAGTGTGTTTACTATTTATTTTATTTATTTTCAGTGCCATTACAAAACAAATAAATAAATATAAAACTATTTATACGTAATGCTAATGTAACTAAATATGGCTAATATAATACAACCATGTACACATAAAAAATAACTGTTAATTTCATATAGATTTTTTTATGTTTGTTGTATATCTTGTTATGTATATATGGGATGTTTTTATGTTTAAAAATACAAAGATTAATATAAATGCAAGATGACTTATTATTATTTATTGATTATTATAAAATTATGTATTGATCTCTTGTATTTACTGTTAATTTTTTTATATATATATTTTAAATTTACGTTATTTATGTATTTTGTATGTGAAATAGCCCTTAACATTACTATTTTTATTTATTTTATATATAACAAAATAATATATAAATAAATAAATATTCATTCATTCATTTTCTTTTCAGCTTAGTCCCTTTATCAATCTGGGGTTGCCACAGCGGAATGAACCACCAACTTATCCAGCATATGTTTTACACAGTGGATGCCCTTCCAGCCACAATCCATCACTGGGAAACACCCATACACACTCATTCACACACACACACACACACACACACACACATTTATTCATTCATTTTCTTTTCAGCTTAGTCCCTTTATTAATCAGAGGTCGCCACAGCAGACTGAACCGCCAACTCATCCAGCATATGTTTTACACAGCGGATGCCCTTCCAGCCACAACCCATCACTGGGAAATACCCATACACTCCCATTCACACACACACTCATACACTATGGACAATTTAGCTTACCCAGTTCCCTTATAGCGCATGTGTTTGGACTGTGGAGGAAACCCACGCCAACACGGGGAGAACATGCAAACTCCACACTAGAAACACCAACTGACCCAGCCGAGGCTCGAGCCAGCGACCTTCTTGCTGTGAGGCAATCGTGCTATCCACTGCTCCACCGTGACGCCCATAAATATATATACTAGATGTTAATGTAATTATATTTTATACATTGAAAATGAACATACATATTGAATCTTATTTTTATTTTTAGGTATTTGTATATCTTGTCATATGGGATGTTAAAAAAAAATATTTCAGTAATAAACACACAAACTTAAAACTACTGTAGCTGTATGTTGTATTTTATTTAACATCTGGCAATATATACTCTAATATGTACATCTGGATATATATAACATACAATCCTTAATCACAATATCAGGCAAAGCAGTACCTAGACTCTCAGAAATAAAGGTACACAAGCTATCACTGAAGTGATACCTTTTCAAAAGGTACAAATTTGTACTTAAAGGGTCCATATTGGTACCTCAAAAGTATATATATTAGTACATAAAAATTTAAGAGGAACACTTTTGTACTTTTTAGGTACTAATATGTACCCTTGTGGTATTAATATGGACCTTGTAGGTACAAATTTGTACCTTTTAAAAAGGTACCACCCCAGTGACAGCTCGTGTACCTTTATTTCTGAGAGTGTACAGTATAGCCTATCAACAGTATATAAATAAATAAATAAACAAATCAATGAATTAATTAATGAACAAACAAACAAATAAATTAATTAATGAACAAATTAATGAATTAATGAATTAATTATTAGACAAACAAATAAATAAATAAATAAATATGTCAAAAAAAAGCCACTGCAAGTTTATAAAAAATAGCAAAAATATCATTAAGTAATAAACATAAAAAACTCAAATTTAGCATTAAGGTGCATTTTATTCAACACAACATCTGGCTATATATTATACACATCTGGCTATGTATTATACACATCTGGCTATATATTATACACATCTGGCTATATATTATACACATCTGGCTATATATTATACACATCTGGCTATATATTATACACATCTGGTTATATATTATACACATCTGGCTATAAATTATACACATCTGGCTATATATTATACATATCTGGCTATATATTATACACATCTGGTTATATATTATACACATCTGGCTATATATTATACACATCTGGCTATATATTATACACATCTGGTTATATATTATACACATCTGGCTATATATTATACATATCTGGCTATATATTATACACATCTGGCTATATATTATACACATCTGGCTATATATTATACACATCTGGCTATATATTACACACATCTGGCTATATATTACACACATCTGTATTACACATATTATACACATCTGGCTATATATTATACACATCTGGCTATATATTATACACATCTGGCTATATATTACACACATCTGGCTATATATTACACACATCTGGCTATATATTATACACATCTGGCTATATATTATACACATCTGGCTATATATTAAACACATCTGGCTATATATTATACACACCTGGCTATATATTAAACACATCTGGCTATATATTATACACATCTGGTTATATATTATACATATCTGGCTATATATTATACATATCTGGCTATATATTATACACATCTGGCTATATATTATACACATCTGGCTATATATTATACATATCTGGCTATATATTATACACATCTGGCTATATATTATACACATCTGGCTATATATTATACACACCTGGCTATATATTATACACACCTGGCTATATATTAAACACATCTGGCTATAAATTATACATATCTGGCTATATATTATACACATCTGGCTATATATTATACATATCTGGCTATATATTATACACATCAGGCTATATATTATACACATCTGGCTATATATTATACACATCTGGCTATGTATTATACACATCTGGCTATATATTATACACATCTGGCTATATATTATACACATCTGGCTATGTATTATACACATCTGGCTATATATTATACATATCTGGCTATATATTATACACATCAGGCTATATATTACACACATCTGGCTATATATTATACACATCTGGCTTTATATTATACACATCTGGCTATATATTATACACATCTGGCTATATATTATACACATCTGGCTATATATTATACACATCTGGCTATATATTATACACATCTTGCTATATATTATACATATCTGGCTATATATTCTACACATCTGGCTATATATTATACACATCTGGATATATATTATACACATCTGGCTATATATTATACATATCTGGCTATATATTATACACATCTGGCTATACATTATACACATCTGGCTATATATTATACACATCTGGCTATATATTATACACATCTGGCTATATATTATACACATCTGGCTATATATTATACACATCTGGCTATATATTATACACATCTGGCTATATATTATACACATCTGGCTATATATTATACACATCTGGCAATATATTATACAAATCTGGCTATATATTATACACATCTGGCTATATATTATACACATCTTGCTATATATTATACACATCTGGCTATATATTACACACATCTGGCTATATATTATACACATCTGGCTATATATTATACACATCTTGCTATATATTATACATATCTGGCTATATATTATACACATCTGGCTATATATTATACACATCTGGATATATATTATACACATCTGGCTATATATTATACACATCTGGCTATATATGCTACACATCTGGCTATATAATCTACATATCTGGCTATATATAATGCACATCTGGCTATATATTATACATATCTTGCTATATATTGTACACATCTGGCTATATATTATACACATCAGGCTATATATTATACACATCTGGCTATATATTATACACATCTGGCTTTATATTATACACATCTGGCTATATATTATGCACATCTGGCTATATATTATACATATCTGGCTATATATTGTACACATCTGGCTATATATTATACACATCAGGCTATATATTATACACATCTGGCTATATATTATACACATCTGGCTTTATATTATACACATCTGGCTATATATTATACACATCTGGCTATATATTATACACATCTGGCTATATATTATACACATCTGGCTATATATTATACACATCTGGCTATATATTATACACATCTGGCTTTATATTATACACATCTGGCTATATATTATACACATCTGGCTATATATTATACACATCTGGCTATATATTATACACATCTGGCTATATATTATACACATCTGGCTATATATTAGGGTAAAGTTAGGGTAATTAGGCAAGTCATTGTATAACAGTGGTTTGTTCTGGAGACAATCCAAAACTAATATTGCTTAAGGGGGCTAATAATATTGACCTTAAAATAGGTTTAAAACAATTAAAAACTGCTTTTATTCTAGCCGAAATAAAACAAATAAGACTTTCTCCAGAAGAAAAAATATTAGAGGAAACACTGTGGGAAATTCCTGAATCTGATAAACATCATTTGGGAAACATTTGAAGAAGAGTGAATATTGCGAGGGCGATTTGAGAACTAAGATCTCAGTGCCGGTGTCTGTTCTTCTGTAAGGAGCTAATAAATGACTCTAGCTCTTCATGGCACTGAGTAAAATAGATAACTGGGACACTGTATTGGGCCTGCTGCTGTTTTCAAGGTCACACACACACACACATACACACATACACACGCACGCACACACACACACACACACTTTCTCTCTCTCTAATCGAGCTCTGTTCATTGCTGAAATGATGTCAGGCTCACAATGGGCTGTAATTGCAGAAGATAAACAGCGTATTATATGTACACAAACAAATATAAAGCGATGCTATAAGACGCCTCCTTCGAAATGTTGCACAGACAGCAAGCCATTAAAAAAACATGAGAACAGAATGAAGTGTGTCATTGATTTCTCTCCCCAGTGACCCAGTGGCCTTTCTGACTGCAAATGGGAAAATTCATCACAATATTTTGGGTAAAGGCAAACAGAAATCTGATATGTGGCCATACAGTATATCAACATGCATGAACAAAAATATAATATATTTGAATATACACACGATGGGTAAATCAGTGCCTCAGTGGTTAGCACTGTGGCCTCACAGCAAGAATGTCGCTGGTTCCGGATGAGTCCCGGATGGGTCAGTTGGCATTTCTGTGTGGCATGGATTTCCTCTGGGTGCTCCGGTTTCCCCCATATAGTCCAAACACATGCGCTATAGGGGAATTGATCAACTAAATTGGCCGTAGTGTGTGTGTGTGTGTGTGTGTGTGTGTGTGTGTGTGTGTGTGTGTGAGTGAATGAGTGTGTATGGGTGTTTCCCTGTACTGGGTTGCAGCTGGAAGGGCATCTGCTGTGTAAAACATTTGCTGGATAAGTTGGCGGTTCATTCCGCTGTGGCGACCCCTGATTAATTAAGGGACTAAGCCGAAAAGAAAATGTATGAACAAAAACTCAACTATTGGGTTATTTTGTAATTATTATAAAATTTAAATGACATTTTTGTCCATATTTGACCCAGCATTTTGAAATTTTCATTCATTCATTTCCTTTGCCTTAGTCCCTTATTTATCAGGGGTCACCACAGCGAAATGAACCGCCAACTATTCCAGCATATTTTTTACGCAGTGGATGCCCTTCCAGTTGCAACCCAGTACTGGGAAACACCCATACACACTCATTCACACACACACACACACACACACATACTCATACACTATGGACAATTTAGTTAATCAATTCTCCTATAGTGCATGTGTTTGGACTGTGGGGGAAACCGGAGGACCCAGAGGAAACCCACGCCAACACAGGGAGAACATGCACACACAGAACCGCCAACTGACCCAGTCGGGACTCGAACCAGCGAGCTTTTTTGCTGTGAGGCCACAGTGCTAACACTGAGCCATTGTGCCGCCCCTCATTTTTAAATTTATGCCAAAAACCCAACTATTGGGTTATTTTTTAATTATTATAAAGTTTAAATTACATTTTTGTCCATATTTGACCCAGAATTTTTACATTTTAAAATGTACAAATTATTTTTTTTTTTTTTACATTTTAAATGTAAATTAAGTGTTTTAAGCCAACTTGGCTTATTTCAAACCAAATTGGGTGAAATATGGACAAACCCAAATGCTGGGTTTAATTTGGTGCTGAGCAATTCCATACAAATGTCAACCTTGCCATGACAAAAATTAAGTTTTCACCAAAATATCAAAATCGTTTCTAAGTTTTTTCTGTTTCTGCTATTAATTTAATTAACAATTAAAAAACCCAGTGGTTGTTTTTGTCCATGTTTTGCCTAAATTTGTGTTGAAATAACTCAGCACTTTTTAAAGTGTGTGATTTGTAGATTTGCATACACTAGATTTCTACACACTAAAAAAAATGCTGAGTAGTTTTAACCCAATGTTGGGTACAATGTAGACAAACCCATTCATTTTTTACATTCAATTATGAATTGGGGTGGCACGGCTAAGTGGTTAGCACTGTGGCCTCACAGCAAGAAGCTCGCTGGTTCGAGTCCAGGTCAGTTGGTGTTTCTGTGTGGAGTTTGCATGTTCTCCCCGTGTTGGTGTGGGTTTCCTCCAGGTGCTCCGGTTTCCCCCACAGTCCAAACACATGTGCTATAGGGGAATTGATCAACTAAATTGGCCGTAGTGTATGAGTGTGTGTGTGTGTGTGAATGAGTGTGTGTTTCCCAGTACTGGGTTGCGGCTGGAAGGGCATCCACTGCATAAAATGTATGCTGGATAAGTTGGCAGTTCATTCCACTGTGGCGACCCCTGATAAATATAAGGCACTAAGCCAAAGGAAAATGAATGAATGAAATTAAAACTTTTAACCCAGCATTCAGTTAAAACAACCCAGAATTTTTAAGCAGAGAAACACATGTTTTGCAGTGTACATCACCTTAAATTAAAGTGTTACTTTAATTAAAGCTTAGATTAGGAAATCATGAGCGAAATACAAAGCAGAAAAATATGTATTTATTTAGTAATCATTATTATCATCATCACTATACAGTTTTCTGCAGATGAAGGTGAAAAACTGTATATGTATGTGTGTGTCACTATTTCATATATTATGGTGTTTTAGTTTTTTCATGAAATCACAAAACTGAAATCATCAATTTAACTTATTCAATTAACTTGGATTAATCTTGTTTACTGTGTGAGTTCTTGGTAAATATTTTATTAGCATTATAATTAATAGCTTAAGTAAAGTAAAGTAAAGTAATTAATAAATTTAATTCATGCAAAATAAACTGAATTCAGAGTATTCAGCTGCAAAATTAAGGCAATCTCTGGTGCTCTGCTGCGTCCTAGTGGTGCAACTGTAAAACTGCATGCTAATGACCTGATTTATTCATAAATTAAAGGTAAAATTAACATTATTGATGTTGTGTCTTTATAAATATCTGTAAAATCTAGTAATAATATAAATGAAACATGTAATAATAAAATAAACTCATCCAAATCTTTCTATTATGCTTAAATTATTACATGAAGAATAATATATTCAGAAAAGTGTATATGATGACCTTTAGCCCTTAGATAAATGTATTTATATATATATTTAATTAGTTTATTTATGCATATTTTTTTCTTTTAAAAATTGAAAATGAAACTGAAACACCTTTATTTTTTTCTTCCAGCTCAAGATGCATTACTATAGTTACTGTAACTACAATAAACACACAGAGTGTTTATTCAGGACTGGACGTTCAAACTCCGTAAGCAACTCTCTTGTGTTTTATTTTGTACGTAAACAAAGTGTATTCTATCATTTTTGACATAAATAAATAAATTTCTTCACGTATAGGCTAATTTAGCTATTCGTCCCAAGCTTTTATTAGGCATATATTTTATGTAGCCTAACTATAACTAAAATATTACTTTAATAAAATAGATTATTATCATTATATTTAATAAATTAATGTATATTTAAAGTGTATTTCTATGTTATAGGCCTATACTGTTCAAGTCATATATTGCATAATTTTCATATTTCTTTTATTTATGTATTATTTACTATTATATGTGTTTCATTGTTATAAAATATGCATTCGTAATTAATATTTACAATAAAACATACTACATATTTACTATAAAATAGATGTGAAGATATCGGTTTAAACAGTAGGTCGTTTGGATGTGTAAGTCACGACCAGGTTTTATTTGATTAATTTATTCATTTTTGGCTTGGTTTATTGATATATTTCTATTAAATCATTTTCGCTAAAACAAATATTATTTTATTTTATAATAAAATTGAAAAAATATGGCGTTTTCTACGCATACCTGTCAACATTGGGATGTGAAAATAAGGGATATGCCCCCCCCCCCCCCCCATCCCCCAAATAAAATCCCCAAATTACTAAATATGTTGATTTGGAGCTGTTTCGTTATAAATAAACAGTTAAATGGGCAGTAATATGTTTTATTATTATTATTTACAAAAGAAAAAGTATATAGTATACATTACCAGCATATACTTTAGCAAACAGTTAAGCTTATTAAAATTAATAGCTATTATAATGAAATAAAATCAAGCTATCAAATCTCATTAGCCGTTTCTTCACTGTATAACTGACACCTTCTAATTAAAGAGCAACGAATGAATCTCTTATTCATTAAATAACAGGTGTCACTTTAAAAATGCAACCATCTAACGTTATAATAAAAGCATTCACTTGCCTTTTTATGCTCATTTAGGACGAAATTATTTGTGTTTGAAAAAACCCCCACCAAGATCGACATCTTTAGATATTATTATTATTATTATTATTAATTATGTGTATATGTCTGTTCAAACACGCACCCAAAACCCAGCCTACGCTGGGAAACAGCCTCTATTTATCAGTAGCCTATGGAGCGTGTCAGCTGATAGTCATGCACCGCTATATGACTGTTTTGAAGATTGCATATGAAGGGGGGACGACATCTGTAATGAAAAGGCAAGGAAATCCCGCCGTTTTTTGTATTTATTTCAAAGTGTTTTCATGCCTAAACAAAGCGAAAGCACAGAACAGGCTCACATTTAAGTGCAAATGGCGGCCCCTGGTGGTTTGGCGGTATGGGTTGCGTATAGGGAGGCTCAGCTCGTTAATGCTTATTGCCACACTTCAGAGAAAGACTGAAAATACGGGAGAAATACGGGAAAATACCTTTACGGGATGATAGCGGGATAGAACTGTAAAATACGGGAGAATCCCGGGAAAAACGGGAGGGTTGACAGGTATGTTTCTACGTCAGTGCGATTCCCGCGCGCGCGTGTCCCTCATGAGCCGCCGCCGCCGCCGCCATTAAATGTTTGGGCGCGCAGTTTAAAATAATCGATGATTAATGTCGTTTTTCGTGTCGATGTGCGTCGTTGTTAATGTAACCTCGGTTGAAACTGTGAACTACATGAAAGTACAGCGTTGTACTATTTGTGTCGCTATATAAACCCACGAGGAGAGAAGAAATTAATTTCAGGTAAAGTCACGTCAGTTGTCGAACTTTTATTTAACAGATAAATAATTAACCGACATGTTGTTTTCTGTGAAATGTTCTTATTTTATGTTGCCTTTTTCATATAACAAGACGTGTAAATGCCATATGCTTACACACAGACACATTCACAACATTATAAATGTAAAGTTATGGGTAAAATAACGCGAATTAAAGTGGATTTAGCACATTTGTTTATTTTTGATAAGGTTTCTTTGAATTAATACTTATTTTTTCAAATAATCATAATTTTTTAGGTGTTTTTTTTTTGGCATTTTACTAGCCTATATCGGTGTATACAACTTTTGTGTGTGAATTATTTATAGTATTCTATGCAGTGTGTGTAATTAATATTTTACAGCATTATGAAACAGATATTCGTAGCTGTTGCCTGATGATTCAACTTTGCATTTGTACATTTTGGAGATGAATGTTGCCGTTTAAGGTGGTTTTTTGGAGTTTTACTTATACAATCTTGTGTGTATTATTATTATAGTATGCAGGTGTGTGATTGATAGTTTTATTTTACAGTATTATGAAACATATTCATAGCTGATTGTTCCAGATTACTAAACTTCGCATTTGCATATTTTAGAGGAATAAAGTGATGTGAATTTTGGCAATTTACTAGATCTGTGTACAATTCTGTGTGTGTTATTTATAGTATGCAGTTATGTGTAATTAATATTTTATTTTACAGTATTATGAAACATATTCATAGCTGATTATTCCAGATTACTGTACTTTGCATTTGTATTTTGAGATAAAGTACATTTTTAGTTTTATTTTTTTACATTTTACTATATCGTTGTCTACAATTTGTGTGTGAATTATTTATAATACACATTTGTGTGTGATTAATATTTTATTTTACAGCATTATGAAACATATTATAGCTGTTCCCTGATGATTGAACTTTGCATTTGTACATTTTGGAGATGAATGTTGCCGTTTTAGGTGTTTTTTTTTAGAGTTTTATTTTATCAGTGTATACAATTTTGTGTGTATTATTATTATAGTATGCAGGTGTGTGATTAATATTTAATTTTACAGCATAATGAAACATTCATAGCTGATTATCCCCGATTACTGAACTTTCCATTTGCATATTTTGAGAGGAATAAGTTTTTTTTTTTTTAAATCATATGAATTTTGGCATTTTACTATATCGATTATAGCCCTATATACAATTATTACTACATCGATTACTATATACAATTCTGTGTGTATTATTTATAGTATGCAGTTATGTGTGATTAATATTTTACTTTACAGTATAATGAAACATTCATAGCTGATTATTCCAGATTACTGAACTTTGCATTTGTATTTTGAGATAAATTACATTTTTATTTTTATTTTACTATATTGTTGTCTACAATTTGTGTGTGAATTATTTATAGTTTGCAGTTGTGTGTGATTAATATTTTATTTTACAGCATTATGAAACATATTATAGCTGTTCCCTGATGATTGAACTTTGCATTTGTACATTTTGGAGATGAATGTTGCCGTTTTAGGTGGTTTTTGAAGTACCCTATCAATACAATTTTGTGTGTATTTTTATACAGTAGTATGCAGCTGTGTGATTAATATTTTTATTTTACAGCATTATGAAAAATATTCATAGCTGATTATTCCCGATTACTTTGCATTTGTAAATTTTGAGATTGAAAAAGTCAAATAATTTAGGTGTCTTTTTTGTGCATTTTACTATATTTGCGTATACAGTTCTGTGTGTATTATTTATAGCAGAGATGCCCAAACTAGGGCCCGCAGGCCAATGTTGGCCCATGCTAACCTTTGATTTGGCCCGCCATCCCATCAGAGAAAAGAGGGAGAATTTTGTGGAGAGTTGGGGTTAATACCTTTAATACACATTGTCATTTCTAATTTAACGTAACCTTTCAATTGTTTGTTTTATTTTAAGATACAAAAAACTAAATGTTTTAATTATATGTTGTAAATTCAGCAGTAAACTCCATTTGTGTTATAAACTGAATTTCTCTGTTTTCATTATAACAGGTTAATTATGAAGTGTAAAAAATATGTAAAATCCATTACTTAATCTGATTAAAGTCATGTTTTCTATTAATTTTGAAATAAATAAGGACATGGGCGACACAGTGGCGCAGTAGGTAGTGCTGTCGCCGAACAGCAAGAAGGTGGCTGGGTCGCAGGTTCAAGCCTCGGCTGGGTCAGTTGACGTTTCTGTGTGGAGTTTGCATGTTCTCCCTGCGTTCGAAAGTCCAAAGACATGCGGTACAGGTGAATTGGCTAGGCTAAATTGTCCGTAGTGTATGTGGATGTTTCCCAGAGATGGGTTGCGGCTGGAAGGGCATCCTCTGCGTAAAATCGTGCTGGATAAGTTGGCGGTTCATTCCGCTGTGGCGACCCCGGGACTAAGCCGACTAGAAAATCAATGAATGAATGAAATGAGAACATGTGTCGACGCAGTGGCGCAGTAGGTAGTGCTGTCGCCTCACAGCAAGAAGGTCGCTGGTTCGAGCCTTGGCTGGGTCAGTCGGCATTTCTGTGTGGAGTTTGCATGTTCTCCCTGCGATCGCGTGGGTTTCCTCCGGGTGCTCCGGTTTCCCCCACAGTACAGGTGAATTGGTTAGGCTAAATTGTCCGTAGTGAATGAGTGTGTATGGATGTTTCCCAGAGATGGGTTGCGGTTGGAAGGGCATCCGCTGCGTAAAATCGTGCTGGATAAGTTGGCGGTTCATTCCGCTGTGGCGAACCCGAATTAATAAAGGGACTAAGCCAAAAAGAAAATGAATGAATGAATGAGGACATTATGCATGGTAACTTTGTTATACAGCTTAAAATATATTTACTTTCGGCCCACGGCTCTCAATCAAGTTTGGCATCAATCAATCATAACAAAAAATGTGGGCATCCCTGATTTATAGTAGGCAATTGTGTGCAATAATATTTTATTTTACAGCATTATGAAACATATTCATAGCCGTTCCCTCATTGAACTTTGCATTTGTGCATTTTGGATGAAAAAAGTAAAAAATGCAGGTTATTTTTGGCATTTTACTATACCGGTACACAATTTTGTGTGTATTATGTATTAGTAATATGCAGCTGTGTGCAGTCTAGTTAATATTTTATTTAAATGTATTTTAAAGTTTTAATTTAAAGTAAATCTAAAGTGTTTATTAACATATATTTATAACTGAATATTTATGATTGGACTTAATGGACGGTGTGTGTATTATGTCTCTTTAAAGTCTCTGCAGCTGAAGTGTCCGCAGCGCTGCCGCTTTGCTTTATGACACACTCCCAATGTAGACGGGACTATTCCAAATTCATCCAATCACAGCTGCGAAGACGACCGCTGCGCTCTCTGATTGGTCTTCGCACCTGTCAATCACAAGGTGAAGCTCTGTCCTCCAGAACGCACTTTATTCCGTGAGCGAGAGAGAGAGAGGCACGGATCCGTCATGAACATCAGATGGGTGAGTTAAACATGATTAACTTCATAAAACACTCGATGATTGATTTTAAAACATCCACGAGACGTTAAAATAACCTGATCTTGTATGTTTATACGGATCCCATCGTGCGTGTTATGTGTTGTGTTTGTATTACTGCAGAAAAAAAAAAACGCAGAACTTAATGTTGTGTTTTATTTTACATTTGAACGATTAATTCAGATGCATTGATCGCAATCATGTATTTGCATTAAGGAAGATGAATTGTTGAATGCAAAGTGATCACATGGCTTTAAGAAATGCGGTGCATTTGTAAAGCATCAATGATGCAGCAGTGCAAAAATAACTTTCTGCATAATAAATGATGGTGCACAATATTCACAGTGCACCTCTCGTGTAACACACACACACATACACCCTGATGTTGTTTTGGTTTGATCGCTGCATGTTCAGTTTAGCCTGTGCACGGTCTCACATGATGATCAAGTGTCATTATAATGTGTGTGTGATGGCTGAATTATGATCAAGGGTTTTCTGGTCACTCAGCTGCTGATTTCAATAATTATGCATCCAGTTCAAAGGCTTTGGCTAAATAAATTGTACTAAATGAGATCATTAATAATCAACCTACTGTTAGTGTTTGTTAATGTGTGTTTATTTATTTCACAAAAGTGCAAAGAATTACTGCATCATCAAATATTAATGTTTAGGCTTATTTTATATTAAAAATATTATTTATGTATTTATTTATTTGTTTATTTATTTTACAAAAGTGCAAAGAATTACTGCATCATCAAATATATTAAACATTAATGTTTAGGCATATTTTATATTAAGAATGTTGTTCATTTATTTTACAAACATACAAATAATTACTGCATCATCAAATATTAATGTTTAGGCTTTTTATATAAAAAAATGTTATTTATGTATATATTTATTTGTTTATTTGTTTTACAATAATACAAATAATTACTGCATCATCAAACATATATATACAGTTGAAGTCAGAATTATTAGCCCCCCTGAATTTTTAGCCCCCTTGTTTATTTTTCCCCAATTTTTGTTTAATGAAGAGAAGACATTTCTAATCATAATAGTTTTAATAACTCATCTCTAATAACTGATTTTTTTTCTCTTTGTCATGATGACAGTAAATAATATTAGACTAGATATTCTTCAAGACACTTCTATACAGCTTAAAGTGACATTTAAAGGCTTAACTAGGTTAATTAGGGTAACTAGGCAGGTTAGGGTAATTAGGCGAGTTATTGTATAACCATGGTTTGTTCTGTAGACTATCGGAAAAAAATATAGCTTAAAGGGGCTAATAATTTTGACCCTAAAATGGTGTTTAAAAAATTAAAAACTGCTTTTATTCTAGCCGAAATAAAACAAATAAGACTTTCTCCAGAAGAAAAAATATTATCAGACATACTGTGAAAATTTCCTTGCTCTGTTAAACATCATTTGGGGAATATTTAAAAAAAAAAGAAAAAAATTAATAGGGCTAATAATTCTGACTTCAACTATATATATATATATATTGCAATGTGCATTTATGGATCTCCACAGTTGATTTTCTGGCCTGCAAAAATGTCTGGCAAATTGAGGAAAAGTTGATTTTATATTTGCACATTTGTTAATTTTTGACAACTAAGAGTGACAACTTGTGACACGATCGATGCATTGTTTATCACAATACTTTGAATATTCTGTCTGAAATCGCTCGTAAATTGACTTCAAAACAACATTAGCACTATTTAATCAACTGTGAACAATGTTATACATTAATAGTCATTGGCTGCTAGTATGATTTAAAGTTAGGCTTAGTCCCTTTATTAATCTGGGGTCGCCACAGCAGAATGAACCGCCAATTTATCCAGCACGATTTTACGCAGCGGATGCCAGCTTCCAGCTGCAACCCATCACTGGGAAACATCCACACACTCATACACTATGGACAATTTAGCCTACCCAATTCACCTGTACCGCATGTCTTTGGACTGTGGGGGAAACCGGAGCACCCGGAGGAAACCCACGCGAACGCAGGGAGAACATGCAAACTCCACACAGAAACGCCAGCTGAGGTTCGAACCTGCGACCCAGCAACATTCTTGCTGTGAGACGACAGCACTACCTATTGCGCCACTGCATCGCCACATTATCATTTTGTAATAAAATATTTTTAAAAACTAACACAATAACCTGAGTCATATTACAATTAATTTTGATAGATTTACTGTTTTAAACCCACATGAAAATTTTTTTAAATATAGTTATTATGCTAATATACTTAACATAAATTTACAGAAATGTTTGTAATTTGCATGTGTTTGACTGACTTGTGCCTGGTAGAACATTCAGGAGCAAGAAATTATAATGTTTGTAACTTTAAAAAAAGATTAATTGTAGTTATGTACACATACAATGAAAGCCATAAAGTGTTGTTTTACATTTGATTATTCAATTTGTGTACCTGAATATTGCTTGACTTCCAGAAAATACTGTTTATTTCATTTGCGTTTTTGCTCTACGGTATCGATCAATGTTTGTGATTGCTTTATGTAGCTGCATTTTTGCTCAAAGCCGTGTCTCGGTAACGCCCTATTCACACGGGGCGTCAGCTTCAACGCTTCCCATTCATTTTGAATGGGTGATGTCAGGCGTTGACGAACTGCATTGTGGAACCTTCGGCGCCGCTTCAGAGGCGTTGCTCGCTGCAGAAGTTGGGACTTGCTCAACTTTTCAAACGCGGACGGAAGCGTCAGCCAATCAGATTGCTGTATGCAAATGCACCAGCTCAGACAGTGGCCTATTGCTGACTAATTTCATTGCTGACCAACTTTAGACACGCCCTCTGTCAAGCGTTGATGCTGAAGCCCCGTGTGAATGGGCTGTAAGGGTAGAACAATGACACGTGAGTCCGTTGTGAAACATTTTGTCATCATTTATTTTTTATCACATCTTGTGCCGTCAAATCAGTGAAATAGCTCCATTCCTCATCAGTAGCACCCGTCACCACATACAAACTCACGGTCTGAAAATTGTTTCCTCTTCCTCGTACTGCCCCACCTACTACTTGGCTGCCTTAAATCCCGAATACGACAGAATAAAAGTCTTCATTCACAAAATCAAAACTCCAACATGAATAGTATACAAAAAACAAATACTCAAACCTGAATACAATAATTATCAAATGTAAACTTAATAATCATATCGTCCAATCAACCTATTTAATCCAAACATAATAATAATAAAAGAAAGAAATGGCTCCAACACTTTATTATATTTTATGCAGTTGCACTGTTCATGGTTGCACAGAATCATCTCAATCAGTCTAAAATTGATTCATTCTAAACAGAGCTATTCCAGTCATCTGGTGAAATTATACTCAGTATTGTAATATGTATCGCAGAAAAATAAAGTATTGCAATGTCAGTTTTTTTCCAATATTGTGCAGCCCTATCAGTTATTATTCAGTTCAATTAAAACTTTAAAGGGGGCCTAAAATGTAAATATAAAATACATCTCTAGAGTGTGTGTGTGTGTGTGAGCTGAGAATAGCACACAGATTATGTTCTCCAGCTCTCTGAAACTGACCCTTTCAGGCTTTGATCCTAATTGTGGCGTTTTGGTGACTGTCGCTTTAAATGCAAATGAGATTGTGCTCTTTTTAGAAGAGGGCGGAGCTACAGACGGCTGTGCATCACTATAGACCAATTACCATGTTTGTAAACATTCAGGATGCGCGCGCAGGGAGGTGGCAGAAAAAAATCGGGAGCGCTAACATTTACAGCGAGGGAATAACATCCGATGTAGTACAGAGTTTGTTGTTGTATTAGAGATAAGTTATATTTATTACATATTATATATGTTATTTACATAATGCTTTCAGCGTATTATAACAGCTTGTCACCCAGTGATAAGCAGAGTAATTCGGCAAATTAACGTTAAAGTGAGCGGCGTTCGTCTGACAGGTCCATTTGCGATAGCACCCTCCCAATGGATATTGAATAAGACGAAATGACCAAGCATCAGCCCCAAATATACAATCTCATTGAAGCTCCAAGAGCTTTAACAAGAGAGAAGTTAAAGGCCTACAAGTGTTTGGATGACAACAATTGTGTTCTGTGTGGTCATGTGCAGGAAATAATGTTCCCTGATTACCAGATTCAAAACTATGTAGTGCTAAAAACCGAGGTTTTGCCCAGCCAAAGACAAGGAAAGAAGACAGAGCTAACGTTATACAAGGCTGGGTAATCATCAATAAGCAAAACTGCATTCTGACAGCGAACTACACCTGTAGGCCCAGGGTATGTGAACTTACACATAAAGGTAAAGTTGGTTTTATATTGGCACATTCAGACTTTCTCCTTAATAATATAATTTCATAAACGTTTTATTTGCAAACTCTAAATAGCGAAATCATATTAGCAGCCAATGACTGTCAAAGTACAACATTGTTCACAGTCAAATAAACAGTGTTCATGTTGTTTTCAAGTCACACTTGCAGGTTATTTCAGAGCGAATATTCAAAGTGCCGTGGTAAACAATATAGGGATTGCGTCACAAGCTGTCACTGAATGAATGTGTGAATATAAAAGCAACTTTAATAACTTTCACATTTCATTCTCAGCATTCAGTGTCCGCAGAAACACGACATGTTTGCTATTGCAGCCGGTCTTTTTATGCAACCGGGGCCGTCATGTGTGACGTAGGTTGGTAATTCGTCTATAGTGGCAGATTGAAACAGGATTGAATAATGCATGTAATTAAGATTCCAAATGGTAAAATGTCTTGTACCTGAATACTTTAAACTGGAAATGCTTACACAGTCATTGGCCTTAAAGGATCAGGAAACACCAAAACACATGTGTTGAGCTGTTGACAGTCATATATGCGATTAGATACTTGTGTGTAATCCAGCGTGGAGACTGGGTGTCTGTACCTGCGAGTGCATCGTGACGTCTCTGAGTGTGCAGCATTAATTCATGAGAAAGACTTAGTTCAAACCAATCAGCGCGCTTTATTGTGTATGCGGTGCAGCTTCATTAATATGCATGATAGCTTCGAAGACTGTTTACCTGTTACAGTGTTCAGATGACAGAGAGACGCCACGTTGTGTTGCCAAAACAAGTGAAAGAACGAGAATTTGGAGACACGAGTCGTCAGTGTTGTGTTTATTAATGTGCTGCAATGAAGGCTTTGTTTTCATTTCCCCGCTATGAGAGCGCAGCTGGACTCACGTGTGGATTACAGTGCATGCGACACGCGACAGAAATGCGTTTGTAAGGAACATTTTTACCCGAGAGCTTTTCGCATCTGAAATTATGAAATCCGGATTTGCCGCTCGTCTCCTTTTAAAAAAGACGCGGCTCCAGTTTGTATAGATTGTCCTGTTGCTACAGATTTGGTAAGTGTGTGTGAGAACAGTGCCCTTTGTTTGTTTAATCAGAGGCAAAGTTAGTTTGCATCTTTAGCAGTGCTCTTTCAGTGTTTAAAGACATACTATAGTCAAAATGATTTAGTCACTAAGTTTACAGTATGTTAATATCACTGCAGTATTATAGTACAATATTATAGACTGAAAGATCCGCTGTAAATGCTGCTCTCCGAGTGTAAACATGTAAACACCACAATCAAACTATTACAGTCGTGTAGGATTATCGTCGCATTTTGTGACAGGATAGTCTATACACACACGGATTTCTGACGCTACCTACCGAGTGCATCTAAGTTACCGAGAAATGCAGAGGATTTTTTTCTCCCATACGCCGTGCGGTATCAAACACTCCATTAAAACTCCACTCTCCAGCAGTTCCTCTCGTTCGTCACAGGGGGCATGCAGGAAATGTTACTGAATAAAAGTGAATGTGCCAAACTGCAGTTAAAGTGCTCAAATGAATAATTTGGCAAGTAATTAGATTACTGATGTCCATGTAAACACAGTCACTGTCTTTCTCCCCTGCGTCTGTGTGTTAGTTTTGCAGTGTTGCCAGATGTAGCAGATTTTTTACCCGTACAATCGGATTCAAAACCGCCCAATCTGGCAACACTGTTTGCCTCGCCTCTGTGAAAATCAGCGCATGCCCAAATGAAAACTCCCATATTTCCATATCCTTCCCTCTTTCCCTCCCTCGACACTCCCACCTAAACAGAGCTGGACACGCCCACTTTCCTGACTTTTTCCAAACTAGGTGTGAAAACACCCTGCTGAGACAGGGGGGTTTCATGGCCCTTTAAAAACACATGCAGATAATTACACTTTCACTTCTTTGGCTGACTTGAACTGTGGCTCTTGGTAAAGTATAATCCTAAAATATAAACTCAACATTGCATATCTGATAGCGATATCGATGCTGAAGCGATATATTGTGCAGCACTAATACAGACTCAAGGTCCAAATCTACATAACAACATATAATCCATAACTTGTAACACAGACAATAACAATTTACAAAATACAGCAATACCAATGTCTCCACAGCTCAGACTGATAGTGTTTGATAAACCCACAATAATCTCGTTGTTGGAGGCATTAATCTGTCAGATAAATTTATACATAAGATTTGGTAGCAGTGCTTTAAATGTGATTACTCTTGCTCTCACAAACAATTCACTTGGACTATACCATATATATATATATATATATATTTAATACTATGAAAATAAATACTTTTCCAGACAGCATGGTGGTGCAGTGGTTAGCACCGTCACCTCACAAGCCACCGTGACGCTTTGTATTACTTATTTAAAGCTAATATAATGCTAATATAAAACAATAAATAATATAGGTGGCTCAGTAGTTAGCACTGTGCCCTCACAGCAAGTAGATTGTGTCAACGCTGGTTCGAGTCCCGGCTGGGTCAGTTGGTGTTTCTGTGTGGAGTTTGCATGTTCTCCCCGTGTTAGTGTGGGTTTCCTCCGGGTGCTTCCGTTTCCCCCACAGTCCAAACATATGAGCTATAGGGGAATTGGGTTAAATTAAGCTACAGTACATTGGCCATAGTGTATGTGGGTGAATGAGAGTGTATGGGGGTTTCCCAGTGATGGGTTGCAGCTGGAAGGGCATCCGCTGTGTAAAACATATGCTGGATAAGTTGGAGGTTCATTCCACAGTGGCGACCCCTGATGAATTAAGAGAATTAAAGTGTTGTACAGCGTGCTTTCAACAACGATGCATTCCCTTCATCTGTATCGAAGTCACTAAGGCTGCACAATATATAGAAAAATTCTTGTTATCATATTAATAGTATGTACACTATGTATCGCAGACATGTGTGCTAAATTGCATTTATTTGTTTTAAAGACCAAATGTTTGCATCAGTTTTTTTTTGTCAGAATTAGAATTAATCAGATCTGAAATATCTTTTACCTGTTTATTTTACAGTTTTTCTTGATTGCTTTGATCAACTCTACATTTTCAAACAGTGAACACAAACAGTGGATTGCATGGTCATAATGACACATTTTGTTTACAAAAGGCTCTAACTGTGCCCAGTGGTGAAAAGAGTACTGAAAAATCATACTCGAGTAAAAGTACCATTACTTGCCAAAAAATGTAGTGCAAGTAGAGTAAAAGTATCTGTTGTAAATATTACTCAAAGTATGAGTAAAAAGTACTTTCAAAAGTACTCAAGAGTAGTGAGCAGTGAGTATTATGCTGTAAAAAGCTAAAGTGTAAACATAACATTCACTGTAAAAAGTACGGAGACCCGGAAGGGACGTGATGGTGGAAAAAAAAACTGAGTGGGAGAAAAAAAATGGGTGGGAGAAAAAAAAAACAGTGATAGGAAAATATATTTTTTTTAAAGTTTTTGCGTTCAGAAGCTGACCTGGGATCAGTTTATCATACGGAGCGCTTCTGTCAGTCAGCGCTTATACCAGTCATTGGCTGATTCAGAGGTTGCATATGAAGGGTGATGATTGACGCACAGCTTTAATGGAAAGAAAGTGAATGCAGACACTTTTATATTCATTTTCAAGATTAAAAATACACGAGAAAGATGGGAAAATACTGAATGATGTGATGATAGCAGGATAGAATTGTAAAATACGGGATAATCCAGGCAAAAACGGGAGGGTTGACATGTATGAAGTGAACAGGAAGTGTTTGTGGAAAAACAGTTTTGCGAGGGAACGCAATCTTTGCGAGGGAACGCAAAAACTTTAAAAATATATATATTTTCCTATCACTGTTTTTTTTTTCTCCCACCCATTTTTTTTTCTCCCACTCAGTTTTTTTTCCACCATCACGTCCCTTCCGGGTCTCCATAAAAAAGTATTACCTAGATTGAACTTATAAAAAGTGAGGCAAGTGGCTGCATCTGACGTTTTAGGTTGAGTCAACTTTCAGCCTTTTTTTAAGTATATTAAACACTGAAACATTGCTTAAAACAAATACAACAAAATTAAGTTGAGCCAACTAATATTTCTAAAATTACTTAAGTCAGATAAACTTACTTTTTTTATTCAAGTTAACTTACTTATACATTGCTATATGTTACCTGTACTTATTTTAATTAGGTATTAAGAACTTTATGATCTAAATAAAATTAACCATGCATATGTCATTTAAAATGAATTCAATTGACTTCTGGCTGCAACCTCAGAAAATAAATCTTCATTTCTATATTCTAAGCACAATATACAGTGAATAAGTAAAAAACAGATAAACAGACTTTCCTGTCAATAACAATTAAATAAGAATGGGAAGATGGATTAAAGACCATAACATGTATTCAATGTCAACCAGTGTCCCTTTTAATAGTGATGACAAAACAGGCCATTAATGTGGCTTCACATACACGATACAAAATAAAAACATTAATAATGCCAGATCCTATTGAGAAATCATCTAAGACAACCCAGTGGGGAGATTTGCATACTTTGATGAAGATTTAGTATGCATAATGTCCAGTCCCACAAAGAGTCTCTGATATATCTCAAATGTATACATTTTTGATGGATACTTCAAGTCGAGGGCATCGGTAAGTCCAAACAGGAGCCATCATGCATTTGACAGGTTTGGTAAACCTCTGACAGTCCAAACTGTGTTGGGCTAATGGCAATTTTTTCCCGTGGGCAGCCGCATGCAACTCTATTGGTGGAGACAAAAAAGAAACAAGAGTTTGGTCAGGTGGTGGATACTAAATAATAACTAGAATTGTACATTTCCTAAAGAAAATGTGAATGGGGTTTGCGTGGCAAATCGATGGGGTAAAATGAATCACTGAACTGGGCAAAAGCAATGGAGTGCTAAGAAATGGCTAAATTCATGTGTTTATGCAGTTGCTAGGGTATTCTAAATGGTTGCTAGGCTGTGGCAACGCCGTTCTAATGAGTAAAAACAAAAACAATTTTATCAGCCTGCATCAATAGAGGCCAAACCCTGTCTTTCTATGATATTCCTGTGCTCAAATAGGGCTTGTTTATGTTGTTATGTGGTTGTTAGGGGCCTAAAAGTGGTTGCTAGGGAGTGTCTACAAATTTGGTATATCACTACTTAATACCGACTTGACAGGCCGAGTAAAACGAGCCCACCCCCAAGCTTCTACGACTCCGTAATCTAGATATCGATGTCAGCCATTTTGTGGCAATGTTAAGCCTATGGGGATTTTTGGATGTCAGCCATTTTGTGCCAATGTCAGCCATTTTGTGCCAATGTTAAATTTATGCTGTTGCTAGGTGGTTGATATGGTGTTCTGAGTGGTTGCTAGGTGGATGCTAAGGTGTTGCTAGGTGGTTGCTAGGGTGTCCTAAGTGGTTGCTAAGGTGTTGTTAGGCGGTTGCTAGGGTGTCCTGAGTGGTTGCTAGGTGGTTACTAAGGTGTTGCTAGGCGGTTGCTAGGGTGTTTTGAATGGTTGCTAGGTGGTTGCTAAGGTGTTGCTAGGCAGTTGCTAGGGTGTCCTAGGTGGTTGCTAAGGTGTTGCTAAGCGGTTGCTAGGGTGTCCTAAGTGGTTGCTAAGGTGTTGCTAGGTGGTTGCTAAGGAGTCCTGATTGGTTGCTAAGGTGTTGCTATGTGGTTGCTAGGGTGTTCTGAGTGGTTGCTAGGTGGTTGCTAAGGTGTTGCTAGGCGGTTGCTATGGTGTCCTAAGTGGTTGCTAAGGCGTTGCTAGGTGGTTGCTAGGGTGTCCTGAGTGGTTGCTAGGCGGTTGCTAAGGTGTTGCTAGGTGGTTGCTAGGGTGTCCTAAGTGGTTGCTAAGGTGTTGCTAGGCGGTAGCTAAGGTGTCCTAAGCGGTTGCTAGGTGGTTGCTAAGGTGTTGCTAGGTGGTTGCTAGGGTAGTCTGAGTGGTTGCTAAGGCGTTGCTAGGCTGTTGCTAGGGTGTCCTGAGTGGTCGCTAGGCACTTACTGAGGCATTACTAGGCCGTTGCTAGGTGGTTGCTAGGCGGTTGCTAGGGTAATTTGGGTGGTTGCTAGGCAGTTGCTAGGGTACCCTAGGTTGTTACTAGGCAAGCCTCACATACATGCTTGGTCATTTGTTTATACCTAGTAAGCATTTCTAGCAAGTTACAGCACTTGGCTAGTCAATATTAGCATGTAGCTAGTCACTGCTAGCATGTGTAGCATACAGGAAGTTCTGTTTGCTAGCATGAGCCAAACGAGCCAATCCCCATGTCTCTACGATGTTCTGATGCTGAGATATAGCTGTTGATAAATGGTTGCTAGGGTACTCTGTTTTGTTGCCATGGGCGTGGTTACAGAGTGAAGTTGGGTGTGGTTGGTTGCCTAAGTCAAATGAGCCAACCCCCAAGTCAATAGGACAGTGCTATGCAAAGATATGCATCAAAGCCTATTATAATGGAAGTCTATGGAATCAGTTTGGGGGCGTGGCTTGTGAGCTTCATTATCATATTGAGATGCTCATTGGTTGTCTGAGTCAAATGAGCCAACCCCCAAGTCAATAGGACACTGCTATGTAAAGATATGCATCAAAGCCTATTATAATGGAAGTCTATGGAATCAGTTTGGGGGCGTGGCTTGTGAGCTTCATTATCATATTGAGATGCTCATTGGTTGTCTGATTCAAATGAGCCAACCCCCAAGTCAATAGGACACTGCTATGTAAAGATATGCATGTAGGCCAGTTATAATGGCAGTCTATGGGATCAGTTTAGGGGCGTGGCTTGTGAGCGTCATTATCATACTGAGATGCTCATTGGTTGCCCGAGTCAAATGAGCCAACCCCCAAGTCAATAGGACACTGCTATGCAAAAATATGCATGTAGACCAGTTATAATGGCAGTCTATAGGTTCAGTTTGGGGGCGTGGCTTGTGAGCTTCATTATCATATTGAGATGCTCATTGGTTGTCTGAGTCAAATGAGCCAACCCCCAAGTCAATAGGACACTGCTATGTAAAGATATGCATGTAGGCCAGTTATAATGGCAGTCTATGGGATCAGTTTGGGGGCGTGGCTTGTGAGCGTCATTATCATATTGAGATGCTCATTGGTTGCCGAGTCAAATGAGCCAACCCCCAAGTCAATAGGACACTGCTATGCAAAAATATGCATGTAGACCAGTTATAATGGCAGTCTATAGGTTCAGTTTGGGGGCGTGGCTTGTGAGCTTCATTATCATATTGAGATGCTCATTGGTTGTCTGAGTCAAATGAGCCAACCCCCAAGTCAATAGGACACTGCTATGCAAAGATATGCATGTAGACCAGTTATAATGGCAGTCTATAGGATCAGTTTGGGGGCGTGGCTTGTGAGCTTAATTATCATATTGAGATGCTCATTGGTTGCCCGAGTCCAATGAGCCAACCCCCAAGTCAATAGGACACTGCTATGCAAAGATATGCATGAAGGCCAGTTATAATGGCAGTCTATGGGATCAGTTTGGGGGCGTGGCTTGTGAGCTTCATTATCATATTGAGATGCTGATTGGTTGCCTGAGTCAAATGAGCCCACCCCCATGTCTCTATGACACTCCTATGTAATGTTATTGATGTGGGACATTTATAATGGAAGTCAATGAGATCAGCAATGGGACATCCCAGCCCATGTTAAGTCCATGAGGCAGTTATTAAGGGTCCTTAGAAGGTTTGGGGGGCGTGGCTTGAGAGCTTCATTATCATATTGAGATGCTGGTTGGTTGCCTGAGTCAAATAAGCCCACCCCCAAGTCTGTGTGACACTGCTATGTAATGTGATTGATATGTGACATTTATAATGGGAGTCAATGTAATGAATGGGAGTCAATGGGCCATGTTAAGTCAATGGGACCACTTTGGGACGTCCTAGCACCCCAGGGGTACAACTTATACCCCCTTTCGGGGTATGTTCCCACTTAGGCTGCAACCCCCTACAGATGTTGTGAATTCCATATGTCTATGAAATTCACATTCGGCGCAGTGATTCGTCAAAATTCGGCTCCATGTTAAGTCAATGGGAGATTTGGACGATTTGGGACCCCCTAGCCCCCCAGGGGTACAACATTTACACCCTTTCGGGGTATGTACTTGTCCGGGCTGTAACCCTTTTGAGATGTGGTGAATCCCATATTTCTACGAAATTCACGAAAGTCAATGTAACGCGTTGTCTTTTGTACTTAGTGCTATGCCCGGTCTTCTAGGAAATGAATGGGAGTCAATGGAGCCAATGTAAAGTCAATGGGACCACTTTGGGACGTCCTAGCACGCCAGGGGTACAACTTATACCCCCATACGTGGCATGTTCTTACTGAGGCTGCAATCCCCTACAGATGTTGTGAATCCCATATTTCTATGAAATTCACACTCGGCGCTATGATGTGTCAAAGTTTGTCCCCATGTTAAGTCAATGGGATTTTGGGGGGTTTTTTTGGCCCCTGCGGGGCCAAAAAACCCCCCACCCCTTATAAAAGTCATAGCACACCATTCCCGATAAGGCCGCACGATTTGACCCCACTTTCAAGGGTCTGGGGCGAAAACTGCGGGACTAGTTACGCGCCGAAAAAACGCACGGAAGAAGAAAAAAATAAGAATAACTAGAATTGTACATTTCCTAAAGAAAATGTGAATGGGGTTTGCGTGGCAAATCGATGGGGTACAATGCATTTTAATCAGTTGCTAGGGTGTTCTGAGTGGTTACTAGGCAGTTTAGGGCGGTGATAGGGTGTTCTGAGTGGTTGCTAGGTGGTTGCTAAGGCGTTGCTAGGCGGTTGCTAGGGTGTCCTAAGTGGTTGCTAGGTGGTTGCTAAGGTGTTGCTAAGTGGTTGCTAGGGTGTTCTGAGTGGTTGCTAAGGCGTTGCTAGGCGGTTGCTAGGGTGTCCTAAGTGGTTGCTAAGGTGTTGCTAGGTGGTTGCTAAGGAGTCCTGAGTGGTTGCTAGGTGGTTGCTAAGGTGTTGCTAGGCGGTTGCTAGGGTGTCCTAAGTGGTTGCTAGGTGGTTGCTAAGGTGTTGCTAGGCGGTTGCTAGGGTGTTCTAAGTGGTTGCTAGGTGGTTGCTAAGGTGTTGCTAGGCGGTTGCTAGGGTGTCCTAAGTGGTTGCTAGGTGGTTGCTAAGGTGTTGCTAGGCGGTTGCTAGGGTGTTCTAAGTGGTTGCTAAGGTGTTGCTAGGTGGTTGCTAGGGTGTTCTAAGTGGTTGCTAGGTGGTTGCTAAGGTGTTGCTAGGTGGTTGCTAGGGTGTCCTAAGTGGTTGCTAGGTGGTTGCTAAGGTGTTGCTAGGCGGTTGCTAGGGTGTTCTAAGTGGTTGCTAGGTGGTTGCTAAGGTGTTGCTAGGTGGTTGCTAGGGTGTCCTAAGTGGTTGCTAGGCGGTTGCTAAGGTGTTGCTAGGCGGTTGCTAGGGTGTCCTAAGTGGTTGCTAAGTGGTTGCTAAGGTGTTCCTAGGCGGTTGCTAGGGTATTCTGAGTGGTTGCTAAGGCGTTGCTAGGCTGTTGCTAGGGTGTCCTGAGTGGTCGCTAGGCACTTACTGAGGCATTACTAGGCCGTTGCTAGGTGGTTGCTAGGCGGTTGCTAGGGTAATTTGGGTGGTTGCTAGGCAGTTGCTAGGGTACCCTAGGTTGTTACTAGGCAAGCCTCACATACATGCTTGGTCATTTGTTTATACTTAGTAAGCATTTCTAGCAAGTTACAGCAATTGGCTAGTCAATATTAGCATGTAGCTAGTCACTGCTAGCATGTGTAGCATACAGGAAGTTCCGTTTGCTTGCATGAGCCAAACGAGCCAATCCCCATGTCTCTACGATGTTCTGATGCTGAGATATAGCTGTTGATAAATGGTTGCTAGGGTACTCTGTTTTGTTGCCATGGGCGTGGTTACAGAGTGAAGTTGGGTGTGGTTGGTTGCCTAAGTCAAATGAGCCAACCCCCAAGTCAATAGGACATTGCTATGCAAAGATATGCATCAAAGCCTATTATAATGGAAGTCTATGGAATCAGTTTGGGGGCGTGGCTTGTGAGCGTCATTATCATATTGAGATGCTCATTGGTTGTCTGAGTCAAATGAGCCAACCCCCAAGTCAATAGGACAGTGCTATGTAAAGATATGCATGTAGGCCAGTTATAATGGCAGTCTATGGGATCAGTTTGGGGGCGTGGCTTGTGAGCGTCATTATCATATTGAGATGCTCATTGGTTGCCCGAGTCCAATGAGCCAACCCCCAAGTCAATAGGACACTGCTATGCAAAGATATGCATGTAGACCAGTTATAATGGAAGTCTATGGGATCAGTTTGGGGGCGTGGCTTGTGAGGTTCATTATCATATTGAGATGCTCATTGGTTGCCCGAGTCAAATGAGCCAATCCCCAAGTCAATAGGACACTGCTATGCAAAGATATGCATGAAGGCCAGTTATAATGGCAGTCTATGGGATCAGTTTGGGGGCGTGGCTTGTGAGCATCATTATCATATTGAGATGCTGATTGGTTGCCTGAGTCAAATGAGCCCACCCCCATGTCTCTATGACACTCCTATGTAATGTTATTGATGTGGGAGAATTATAATGGAAGTCAATGAGATCAGCAATGGGACGTCCCAGCCCATGTTAAGTCAATGAGGCAGTTATTAAGGGTCCTTAAAAGGTTTAGGGGGCGTGGCTTGATAGCTTCATTATCATATTGAGATGCTGGTTGGTTGCCTGAGTCAAATAAGCCCACCCCCAAGTCTGTATGACACTGCTATGTAATGTGATTGACATGTGACATTTATAATGGGAGTCAATGTAATGAATGGGAGTCAATGGGCCATGTTAAGTCAATGGGGACCACTTTGGGACGTCCTAGCACCCCAGGGGTACAACTTATACCCCCTTTTGGGGTATGTTCCCACTTAGGCTGCAACCCCCTACAGATGTTGTGAATCCCATATTTCTATGAAATTCACAGTCGTCGCAGTGATTGGTCAAAATTTGGCTCCATGTTAAGTCAATGAGAGATTTGGGACCCCCTAGCCCCCCAGGGGTACAACATTTACCCCCTTTCGGGGTATGTACTTATGCGGGCTGTGGCCCTTTCGAGATGTGGCGAATCCCATATTTCTACGAAATTCCCTCTTGGCGCTATAACGATTTTCCACTTTCGTTAGGTACCGTGCTCTAGAAAATGAATGGGAGTCAATGGGGCCATGTTAAGTCAATGGGACCACTTTGGGACGTCCTAGCACCCCAGGGGTACAACTTATACCCCCGTGCGGGGTATGTTCCCACTTAGGCTGCAACCCCCTACAGATGTTGTGAATCCCATATTTCTATGAAATTCACACTCGGCGCTATGATGTGTCAAAGTTCGGCTTAATGTTAAGTCAATGGGATTTTTGGGGGGGTTTTTTGGCCCCTGCGGGGCCAAAAAACCCCCCACCCCTTATAAAAGTCATAGCACACCATTCCCGATAAGACCGGACGATTTGACCCCACTTTCAAGGGTCTGGGACGAAAACTGCGGGACGAGTTACGCGCCGAAAAGTGTACGGAAGAAGGAAGAAGAAGAAGAAGAATAATAGTAAGAGCTGACTTTGCCTATAGCATAGTAAGAATGGACTTTGCCTATGGCAAACCCCATTAATAAGATTGGTGCATAGTAAGAATGGACTTTGCCTATGGCAAACCCCATTAATAAATGATAACTATCTTAGATAAACTACAAGTGAAGTTACAAAGGTGCAGTGAGAATGATACATGGATGAAACACCTTAGTTTATCAGTTAAAATTTAGTTAAATTTCTGTATTTGAAAAAAAGGTTATATAGGTTAGGGGTGTCAAAATTAATCGTTTAATAGCTGCACCGCAATGCAGATGGGGACAATTCGATATCGGTTCAGTAATAATCATAACCGGTTAATACGCACTGACGTCATTTATCCCCTATGCGCGATGTCGCGGTAGAATACTATGGCGAAGGAGGCGAGGGTGAGTAAATAAAACACTCCTACTAGGGTTGTGCCGATAGACGATAGGATTGTGTATCGACGATAGGCAAAGATATCGCCGAGAGCTGAGACCTATGACGATTTTAAAGACGATATTTAGCTCGTTTCGCATCAATGTAGACCCATTACATGTTTTACTTACATTATTGAATAAAATGTATAGTATTATTATTTTTAATCATCATCATTAATAATAAATGAACCACAAATAATTTGACAGCTTCAGGTGTTTGCATCAACATCCCTTGACCAACTCTCTTGCGCTCTCTCTCTCTGTCTCTCTCTCTCTCAGCAGCAGCTGACGCGCGCGCTGCACGTGAGGGCACTACACAGCCACATCTCACAGCAAATTAATTTGCAACTTTGTTGCATAAAAATAATAGACTAAATAACAAAACAGGGTTTAATTAACAAACAATTTAAATAAATTTATTTGTAAAAACGTAAAAAAGAAATGAAAGAACTAAGAGCTGAAACCAGCTCAAATGTTCTGGAATAAAAGGTGTTGCGGTAATACACAATCATTGGTCACTTGAGACAGCACTCCTGCAAGATTCTTTCATGCTTTCAAATTTTTTTTATTTATCTTTCATTTATATCCGTTATTAAAACCTATTTAAGTTTTAAGTTGACCTATAGCCTATTTTTATTGTATTGACTGCTTCTTTAAATACACGGAATATATGTGCCTTAATTGTGTTTAATTCGATGGAATAATAAACACGGACATGCGCATTTGTTTAGAAAATAGCCTATTTATTTCATTTAAAAATGTTAGGCCTATATTTATTTATAGGCTATGTTTGTTTATTTAAACTAGCCTATATATTTTAAATTAAATTACAACCTGCATTTTACCATTTGTTTTGGCTTTAACGAATTATTGAACAGATAATTAATAACTTATCAAAGAACATTTTACTGAGCTCAGTAAAAAGTTTCATATGTAGGCCTATACAGTAAAAAAAAATGTCTAAAATGAAACTGCTCTCTTATCAGAAAACAACACATATCTCAAAGCGCAACATCGTGTTAGATTTTAACAAATACAAATGTGACAGTTTGATGACTACGTTTGTGATGATGGTCAGACCTGACGCCGCGTCGCACTCAACTGAACAAAAACATGAAGAAAAAGCCTTCACCGCACAGAAAGTCACCCGCGGTCGGCGAGTCCTCCCGCCTGAAAGGACCTTAATGCATCATTGTTTCTTCTGTGTGTAGATAAATACCATTTCATTTGCCTTCATTTATTTATATTATATCCATTTTGCGGCAATCACGCCGATAACGGCATGGACAAGAAGTCACCATCAAATCTTGTCCCACGCCCCACTGTTGCATCGGAGTCTTGGTTGAAATAATTTCGCCTATTTAGCTGTAAGAGCACAGTAATTTGCATTGGTATGAATTATTTTCCAAGATAAAACGTAATGCAAATGAAGTAGATTATTAAATATATAAAAAAAAACATAACACTATTGCGCCTCTATGCGATAGTATCGTGTATCGGCGATCTCACAGGGGGACGATATGGCGATCTGAAAATTTCATATATCGCCCAACACTAACTCCTACTACTTAAAAAGCAGATAATTGTGTACTTGTGAGTGTGCTGGACACAGTCTTTCACTGACAATGAGGAATGTTAAAGCACGTGCCGCTATTTCACTACTAGGGAGAAATGCTGTAAAACTCCATCTCTCTCTCCATGTCTCTCTCTCTCTCCCACACACACTTTTTGCATTTGACCCGTTGGCAAGTTCATGAGGTAAAGTTTCCTCTCCTCTCAGCTGTTAAAGCGATACTTGTGGATCCAGACACAGGCGTCCCTGTGGTGCGAGTTTATTGTATTGTATTTATTCTATTACGGATTACCTGATAACCGCGTATTATGCGCATATAGACTGACCCGCGGCCACTCATGGGTGAACAGTGCTTTCGTTTCTAAAGCCAATCGCAGCCCTTTCTGTTGAGCGGGTGAAGACAATGATCAATCATAGGGGTGTAAGAACTTGCCAGCGCTCAAAAAGCAAGCGGGATAATATTTACATTAGTTTATTTGTTATGAATGCTCGTGCTGTCTTCTGTGCATGTATTGGAGTTTTCATTCACAAAGAGTGTTTTTTTTTGAGCAGGTAAAATTAAAGGTACAGTTCATATATCTGACTGCTTGAATTAAAGGACAAAATTGTATTACAAGTAATAAATAAATATAAACATATTTATAGATTTTAATACAATTTATTTTCTTGTGTTGTAAAGAAAAAAATCTAATTATGTATGGAAAGCATCGTCAATGCACCGTGATGCACCGAGATATCGAATTGAACCGAATCGATGGCATAATAATCGTAATCGTAACCGAACCGAACCGTGAGACCAGTGTAGGTTCACTTTCATGGTTGTAGCTCCTGCAGACATGTCATCTGAAGGCATTGACTTGAGTGATTGACAGCTGATATTAACCAATCCATTTGCGTTCAGTTCTAGAGCAGTGGGCCAATAAGAAGAGCACAAAGGCGGGGCAAGCATTGCGGGCTTTCTTTACTTCAGCAAGTTCACATAACAACTGTTTTCATCTGTTCCTGAGCGCTGCGTTTGGCGTTTTTATGTGCAAAGATGTATTCTGCATACATGTCTCCTAAATCTGCGCACGTGGTGAGGATTCTGCAGTAAAAACAGGTCGCACGGCAACAATTCATGCACTAGCACAAATTCTTCCTAATATATTTTAGGTCGCATAAATTTTTCGGCGCATATGCGACCAAAACGGTCGAGCTCTATCATCTTTACCTGTTATTATTTCTTCATAATAATAATAAAATAAGGCAGTTATCATCAATCACAATACAAATTACAGTGAACTCCAAATCAACTCTCGTCTCCTCCAGCAGCTGTGGGATAAAGCCATTATAACAGCACAGATCACTCCACCTATTCATGCCAGAGTCCCGCGGAAACAAGTGATTGACAGGTGGTCATCTGTGTGTGACTTTATTTATTTATGGTTTGGTTATGGGTAAAGCAGAGACCATGTGGCTCAGGTAGTGAAAACGATAGGCTACAATTAATTAATTCATTATGAATTAATTGATATTTAACAACAACCACCCCCACCCCACCTACGACGACGATGCCATCGTCCATCGTGATGTTTCACATTAGACATCGTACGATGCCAAATTGCTCAACATCGCCCAACCCTACTTAACCAAAACATGACATTTTATAATGCATAATAGGGGCTCTTTAATTGTAATGTGTAAAGAAATTGAGAAATATTATAATCTAAAACTGCTCCATGTGTATAATACATGTTTATGTCATAACTAAACCCTTCTTCAATTTTACAGGCCTTCGATCGCCCCAGTGATGAACATCTATCCTGTCAGTCCATCCCGGGCCGTCCTCGACTTAAGACGAGACCCTGGAGACAGCTTAATTCAGCAGTGTGATTAATTAAAATGGGGCCCATAATGGAAGGCACACACACCATACTGCGTCTGTACAAACCCATCCAGGAGCGCTGCTTCATCAGTGTGTATTTCCCAAAGAGAAAGTCCCGAGGTTATTCACGCGCTGGCCAAACCCTCGGTGAAGTCCAGCCTCTGTGCAGAAGTCAGCATGAACAAAGAGGACAGTATTGCAGACCAGCGGAGGACAACAGAGGAGTGTTCGCACAGCTCCTGCTGTCTTTATGCAGCGACTGCGCACACCGGCTGAGGATGGGGAACCAGGACGGCAAGCTGGAGGGATACGGAGAACATCTGGAGCATGGTGAGTGTGTGTGTGTGTGAGAGAGTGAGAGTGTGTGTGCGTGGGAGAGTATGTCTGAGAGAGAGTGTGTGAGAGAAAGAGAGAGAGTGTGTGTGTGTGTGTGTGTGTGTGTGTGTGTGTGTGTGTGTGTGTGTGTGTCTGAGTGAGTGAGAAATTTTGTGTGTGAGAAAGAGAGTGACTGTGAGAGTGTGAGTGTGTGTGTGAGAGAGTGTGTGAGTGAGAGTTTGTTTGTGTGTGTGAGCATGAGTGTGTGTGAGTGTGTAAATGTGAGAGTATGTGTGGGCGCGATTGTGTGAGCATGTACGTGTGTGCGCATGAGTGTTTGTGTGTGCACGATTGTGTGAGCATGTACGTGTGTGCGCATGAGTGTTTGTGTGTGCGCGATTGTGTGAGCGTGTACGTATGTGCGCATGAGTGTTTGTGTGTGCGTGTGAGAGAGAGAGAGTGTGTGTCTGTGATTGTGTGTGGTTATGTGTGTGTGTGTGTGGTAGAGAATGTATGTGTGTGTGCATGAATGTTCATTTGTGTGTGTGTGTGAGAGAGTGTGTGTGAATACATGTGTGGGAAGAGTGTGTGTGCATGCGTGATTGTGTGTGTATGTGTAAGTGTGTGTGTGTGAGAGAGAAAAAGAGAGTGTGTGCGAGTGAGAGAGAAAAAGAGAGTGTGTGTGAGTGACTATGTGAGAGTGAGTGAGTGTGTTAGAGAGAGAGTGTGTTAAGTGAGTGAGAGAGAGTGTGACTGTGTGAGAATGTAAGTGAGGCCCTGTTTACACTAATACGTTTTAGTGTTAAAACGCATAAGTTTTGCTACGGTTTTGCCGTCCGTCCACACTTACTTTTCATATAATATCAGTTTAATGATCAATAATGGCCATTATAACAGAATAACGTACAATAAGTTTATACAATATAGGAAATAAAGGCAAGCGATGAGTCAGAATCAGTGTACACGGTTACATACATTCATATAGTAAATCTTTGTGGTCAGCCAAAACACGTTACCTGAGGAAAGTAATAGAGTCAATAGATCAAAGTCGGGGAATATGCCGTTAAATATCGACAACAAGATTAATAGACTGATTTTACTCTGCCGCCATTTTAAACAACGAAGTCGAGGCTGCAGTGGGAAGAAACCCGGAAGTATCGCCTGAGTCCCACAGGAATGTTGTGTAGCTGGCTGTATATCTTATCAGCCAAGAGAAAGTGACACAAATTTATACTTTCACCACCTTCCGAGTGACCCGAAGGTCCGTTCTGAATGAATAGTGAAAATAAACATGCATATCAGACCTCATCTTCAGCTGAGTTAAGGGAAATGGCACTAGTTAGCTAATGTTTTCTTTCCCAAACACACGTTTTAGATGCCATTCATCAAACTCAAGTTAATGAACTGATTCCTTCACTCTATTAGACTGTCACGATTAGGGTTGGGCCGATAGACGAAGCCATCGTCTATCACCGATGGCTGATAGACATCAGGATGCTGAGCCGGCATCGCGATCCATCGCCCCGCCCCCGTCGCAAACCCGCTCGTGAAAAATACACACTCAGGCCCCGTTTACACTGATACAGCTCACTTTTATGCTGCGTTCACACCAGACGCGGAAGAAGTGTCAAGCGCGAGTGATTTACATGTTAAGTCAATGCAAACGCGCGAATAGGCATCCTGCGGCGCGATACGCGCGAATGGCGCGGCGCGAATGACGCAAATTGCGCGAATGGCGCGGCGCGATACGCGCGAATGGCACGGCGCGAATGGCGCGATACGCGCGAATGGCGTGTTTTCCACGTTTGACGCGCGAATCGCTCGAGTTGGAAAATCTGAACTTCTGCGGACATTCGCGTCGCGTTAACCAATCAGGAGCTTGCTCTTGTGGGGGCATGATTGTGACGTAGCACCTGTTGTTGGTGTCCGGGGGAAATCCTCCAGCCGACACCGACAACAGTTCATCAAACTGGGCTCGGCTCAGTCAGAAGCACCGCTGAAAGCCTCCATCATCCAGGTTCAGTTTCTGGAGGAGTTTATGAGCCCACAGCGCTGGGTGCACCTCTGAAAGTATCTAGTGGACTCAAGACACTGCTTCAAACGTATCGACGCTGTTTTACAGCCTTCATAAAGCACATAAACACAGTTTTTTTATCAATAAAATCCATGTTAGCATTTAGCAACGAAGCTACAGTCACCGGGCAGACAGAAGCCCTGCCCATGACGCGAATCCGCGTCTGTTCTGAAGTGAATTTGACACGCGAATGAAGCGGAGTCTGACGCGCGAATGAAGCGAGTAAACTCAAATGTTCACGCGTCTATTTACTCGCGAATAGCGCGATTTTGCCGCGCGTTCCGCGTCTGGTGTGAACGCAGCATAAAAATGGTATTTTAGAACGAAAATGACCCTCGCCACACTGGTGTTTTATCTAGCATTTCTGAACAGCCCTCCGTCCACTGAAAATGCACATCACGTGACCACACACACACACACAGCCACACACACAGCCACAGACACACACACACACACACGCCAGATCCGGATCCGGCACCTCATTTTACCGATCTCCCTCCTCAACCGTCCTCCTCCCCTGTCCACTGTTCATTTTCACTTTGTTCCGCGACTCCCCAACCCTCTTCACTTTCGTCCGCGACACCTCAGAGCCGCTCACTTTTGTCCGCGAGCAACCCCCGCGCCGCTCACTTTCGTTCGCGACACCCCTCCGATATCCACCGCACCAAACAAATGACTGACACGGATCACTCTGCCTACTCATGCCAGAGTCCCGCGGAAAAAGTGATTGACAGGTGGTAATGTGTGTGTAACTGATCTTTATTTATTTATGATTAGGTTATGGGTAAAACAAAGACCAGGTAGTTGAAACGGTAGGCTGCAAATAATTAATTCGTTATGAATTAATTAATTATTCATAAATAATTAATTCACCTCCGCCTATGAAGACGATGTCATCGTCCATCGCGATGTTTCACATTAGACATCGTACGATTTTAAATTGTTCAACATCGCCCAACCCTAGTTACGATACAACATATCGGTACTGAAATTTAATAAAAATGTCCATTTCCCGTTAACATTTAAGGCACTGTTGATGGCGTTCTTAAACAGCACTGATTTTTACCATTGTGTTCACCAGTGCTCAACAGAAATGACTGTAATTGGCCGTGAAGGTCATTAGTTTACCGCACTTCACTGATGTTTACCGAGTGTAACACAGACGAGCCATCCGCTGATGAATCGACTGATCTTCACAGCTTTAAAATGCTTCAGTGTTCGTGCATCTGTGTTTGCAATCTGTGAAGAGTGGTGAATTGATGACCTTCATGGCCAATCACAGTCATTTCTGTTGAGCACTGGTGAATACTACGGCAAATCAGCTATTTAAGAACGCACTCAGCGGCACTTAAATGTTAGTGGGAAATTCATGTTTTTAAAACTTCAGTACTGGGACAACACTATTACAGACAACACGAGGGTGTTCTACAGATGACTGCAGTGTTTTATCACTCACCGGGTTACATAGACTGAAGCAGGGAAGCATCCCCACGGTGTTTACCTGCTGCCATGGAGTCTAGGAGGACACTTGGAGCCTAGGAGGCTGACCAGGCTAGTATTGACCAGGCTCATCCATGCTTAGCTTCAGTGAGTAACCAGTCCTGGGCTGCAGGGTGATATGGCTGGGTGATATGGCAGGGTGAGCATGCGTGGACAGAACCTGTTCAGACTTGTCCAGTGCACTATAATGGAGCTTTCCTCACATTGTTTATTCCTTCAAAGTCCTTCCTTTGTTTGTGTGGTATTGCTGTGCGTTAATAACTCAGTAAGTGACCATACACATCATTGTAAATTTGTTTGATAGAGTGTTGTTGTGTATTTTACTTTAAATCGCCTCAGGAAAAATATTACATGTGTAAACAATATCAGAGATGCACACGTGCTAAACAACTTGTTGGGTTGTTTGTAATCTAATATGATTATTTGTTCTTATCAACGCATTGACTACCATGTGTTGTTGGTGTAGGATTGTATTCAGTTTGATCGGCACATTATATTGATTATAACAAGCGCACGTGAGGGCAATCACCACGCACACATATCTGATCTGACAGCCTTCACAGCAACAGTAAAAGTTTGAAACTCACAGCTGTTTATCAAACTTTTCATTGATCATTTTACACACAATTATCAGCAAGAACGAACATAGAAGCGTTGTCTGCTTGACAAGCAGCGCGTACATTTGTTAAAACGAATCTAAAACGCCAAGTATGATGAATTCATGGCGCATTTTCTAAAGTAGATCATACTGTCTGTATTTAGCTTTTCGCTTGTACGGTGGCTCTGAACTGTCAAAGCACCTCTTAAAATGCGTTTTCGGACATTATATATTTGTACATGTGTACATTACTGTAACACGTTTTATTCAAGAACATTTGACCTGCTTTTATTTTACTCAGCGGTTTCATTTTAATTTTATTTAAAATATATTTATTTTGCTTGTTTGTTAATTAAATCCAACCCAGGCTCATTCTGAAAACGTAGTCCTGTGGACGTTTCGGGAAACCGCGAATTATGTAGCCAGAGGTACGTATGGCTGCGTTTCATTTTTTTAAGCGAACGATACGGGGCGGTATGATGCTGTTCCTTTTGGCGCTTACCGGCTGGCCGCTTACCTCCGTGTGGAGGCCTTTTCCACCGCAACCAGTGTGTCCCATTAGCTCATCGTGTACGTCGGCGGACATGAGACGCAGAGAGGAGTTGACCATGACGATGACGACCGGGTTCGAGTCCGGGGAAGAGCGGTTCCAGAAATCAGATAAGACAAAGACTGAATCCAAAAAAAAAAAACTGAGCGAGACGAGGGCTTTTCTTTTTTTGGATGGCTTTTGTGAACCGTTTGTAAAGGGTGGGTCAGTCGATTGGCCAGTCGCCCAGTCAATCATTCAGTCAGACAGACGGACGGACGGACGGACGGACGGACGGACGGACGGACGGACGGACGGACAGTCGACAGCGGCCTTGATGGGTTTAGAAGAAAACAGCGCGGGTGCGAATGGCACTCGCGTGAGACATTTGAGATATGAAAAAGCGCACGCAGCGGCCTCTCGCGGATTCGCGAAAACAAAAGCTGCAAAAATACCTACCTCCCAGGACGTATTTCCCATTTCCCATCCCATTTTGTTATTTAACCTATTATTTTTATGCAAAAGTCAAGTTACATGTTAATTTGCCATGTGAAGAAAAGGAAATAATTTATTTTTGGCCTGCTGATTTATGTGAAATCGTGAATATAGGTCTCTATAATCACCTTGCAATTTTGAAATGATAGCTTTTTTGCTTTGAGTATAGACTATTCAGTTCAGAAGAGCAGCTCAAACTTTTATTAACTTCTTAAAATAAAATCACTTGTTTAATATTTACAGTTGAAATTTTTTAAAAAAAAATGTCTGATGGTAAATCACTAAACGTTTACTATTTTAGGTCTGTTAGGATTACCTAAATCATTTACATTTGCTAAATGCCAGAATAATGAGAGAATTTTGATTAATTTCTAGACCGTCAGAAGTTTACACACATTTCCTTGGTATTTGTTTAGCTTTGCTTTTAAACTGTTTAACTTTGGTCAAATGTTTTGGGTCTCCTTCCACAAGCTTCTCACAATAGTTTGCAGGAATTTTGGCCCATTCCTCCTGACAGAATTGCTGTAACTGAGTCAGATTTGTAGGCGGTCTTGCTCGCACAAGCTTTTTCAACTCTGCCCACAAATTTTCTATAGGATTGAGCTCAGGGCTTTGTGATGGCCACTCCAAAACATTCACTATGTTGTCCTTAAAGCACATTGGAACTAATTTGGCAGTATGCTTAGGGTCATGGTCTGTTTGGAAGACCCATTTGTGGCCAAGTTTTAATTTCTTGGCCGATGTCTTGAGTAGGCATGGGACGATAACCGTTTTCAAGGCATACCGTGGTTTGGAAAAGTCAAGGTTTTAAAACCGTCAAAATTTTCTGCAATACCGTTCCTAAGGTATGTGTACGATTTTTTTATTGGCTTTTTTTTTTGTTTTGTTTTTTAGGACAGCCGTATCTTCAACAGAAAAGATAGCCAAAGAGGCCATTTTAAATGGTAAAAAAATCTGTTTTTGAAAAAAATGAAGACAGCAGAAGTCAATAATTCATTTAACCTGACATGTTTACTCTTCCAAAATATTTTAAATGTTTCTCAAAATAAAATATTTTGTGTTCAAAAGATAAAAAAGTTAGTTTTTTTACCCAGTAATTTAAAAAGAATATATTTTAGAGCAGTAATCACAATACCGTGATACCGTGAAACCGTGATATTTTTATCCAAGGTTATCATACCGTCAGGATCTTATACCTGCCCATGCCTAGTCTTGAGATGTTACTTCAGTATTTCTACATAATGTTCTTTCTTCATGATGCCGTCTATGCTGTGAAGTGGACCAGTCCCTCCTGCAGCAAAACAGCCCCACAACATGATGCTGCCGCCCCCATACTTCACAGTTGGGATGGGGTTCCTAGGCTTGTAAGCTTTCCCCTTTGTCCTCCAAATGTAACACTGGTCATTATGGCCAAACAGTTCAATCTTAGCTCCATCAGAGCACAGGACATGTCTCCAAACATTAGTCTTTTTCCCAGTGTAATTGAGCTAATTGTAATCTGGCTTTTGTGTTGATTCTGGCTTGTTGATTTTCCCATGTTGTCACACAAGGAAGCAGTGTGTTTGAGGTTTTCCTTCAATACTATTCTACAGTTGTGCCTCCAATGAACTCAAATGTTGTCAATTAGCCAATCAGAAACTTCCAAAACCTTGACACCATCATCTGAGCTTTTTCAGAGGCAGAATAATCTTATTGTATGTAAACTTGACTTTCAAGAAGAGTTATAACAATTTCTCCAACAATATCTCTCTCATTATTCTGCTGTTAAGCAGAACAGAAACAAATGTGATCATCCTAACTTACCTAAAGAGGAAAAGTTTAGTCACATTAACATCTGACTTTATTAAAATGGTGATGTGCCTTTATACAGTGTATGGAAACACTGCTTTCAACTGTATATTTATCGGCCTATATATATCGGTTATCGGCCTCCAATTTTGAGATATCGGTTATCAATATCTGCCCAAAAATCCATATCGGTGCATCCCTAGTTAAAACCTTACTGATACCCATCCCTAGCGATTGTGTGTGAGTGAGTGTGTGAGTGTGTGCGTGTGTGTGCATGAGTAGTTTTTTTGTGTGTGTGTGTATGGGCGTGAATGTGTGTGTGTGTATTAGCATTAATAACCTCACACTTTCTTTATCTCCAGAAAATAAAAGAGCGTCTTCAAGAGTGCGTAAGCAGAAGAAACTGAGCTCCAAGAAACTGAACATCACTGAAGAATCCAACACAATGAAGAAGAAGACGACAGCAAAGGAAGCAACATCTCAGCTTCCCTCCAAATCTGCATCGTACAGCAGCCAGCCTCTACTCCCCATGAAGGAGCACTTCCACATGGCGCATGACGGATGGGATGTCATGGAGGAGCCTCGCTCTTTCGACACCGAGCTATCAGAACTAGAAAACCTCTATTTGGAGTACGAGAAACCACTGGGAAACACACGAGGAGGTGTGCAGATCACCAATAACACACATCAGATTGACGGATGTAGTGTTCACTTTAGAGAGGATCAAATAAACCGTAGAGATCTTCAATACTCTAATGTGAAACCCTGTGCCAGACTGCATACAGGTGAAACAGAAACCAAACACTTTCCTAAAGAACATTGTGAAGTATCTCCTAATAATAAAAGTTTGAGCGTTCGCTCCTGGAGCAGAAGCCCGACATCTAGCTCTCTGTCTAGTGTTTTCAACGTGTCCTATCCACAGACTAACACTCTCCAAAGCATGTCGCCTTTATCGTCTCAACTACCGAGTCCACAAATGAACCACCGTATCGTGATGCTGCCTGAGGATGAAGATGATGATGATGGAAATAAACGCTGCTATTCTGGAGACCAGCCGAAGATCAGCTCTGAGGTCATTGATAAAAACGGGAATCGCAGGACTGTGACGCGGCTGGAGCTCAAGCTGAGCGGGAGTTTGGCTGTAAACGGAGCCAGCACATCCTCAGGTTAGTGACCATCCTCGTGTGTGTGTGTGTGTGTGTGATGTGGAGAACATGTTGGTTGTTTGGGGCTTTGTTCATTCTTATTTTTCTGGCTAAACCATCATATGACTCGAGAAGTTTTCTCACAGTCTCTTTCCCAGAGATCCATTGTTGTATCTGTGAGGGAGTGTGTGTGTATGAGTGAGAGAGTGAGTTTGTGTGTGTGAGTGTGTGAGAGAGAGAGTGTGTGAAAGAGTGTGTATATGTACAAATACAGTCACGGTGGCTCAGTGGTTAGCACTGTGGCCTCACAGCAAGAAGGTCACTGGTTTGAGTCCCGGCTGGGTCGGTTGGTGTTTCTGTGTGGAGTTTGCATGCTCTCCCCGTGTTGGCGTGGGTTTCCTCCGGGTGCTCCGGTTTCCCCCACAGTCCAAACACATGCGCTATAGGGGAATTGATTAACTAAATTGGCCGTAGTGTATGAGTGTGTGTGTGAATGAGTGTGTATGGGTGTTTCCCAGTACTGGGTTGCTGCTGGAAGGGTATCCGCTGTGTAAAACATATGCTGGAATAGTTGGCGGTTCATTCCGCTGTGGCGACCCCTAATGAATGAATGAATAAATAACACTGACTGTATATATTTTCACCACTCTCAGTAGAATTAAAATCATCTTTCTTGCACTCTTAAATACTCCTATTATAGAAAATATGAGTGTCTCCGGCTGCACTGAGATCAAAGCCACCCGGGTCGGCTCTGGAGTTCAAACTCTCATGAAATAATTCGTCATCTGTGTTTAAAACATCCGCTTCAGAATCCCACACATTAATGAGACAAAAAGGATTAAAACGCTTTTGTTGCTGGACTTCAGAAGTGTGTAAGCTGCATCTCATGGCTGCGCTGACCAGAAAAGAAAGAATTCCCATTAAAAGCCTCTGCCCTTTCTGTGATGTTTCTCTCGAGAAGCCCAAATTCAACATATTTGATTTGATCAGTGATTATTAGATGTGGGACAAAATGATGTTTCTATTTAGCTTGAGGCAGGATAGATGCGGCGAAGTTGCAGTATGTACAGAAATTGCATTGATCATTTGGAAATTATATTATCTTTAATTATTTTTTTCAGTTTATAACAGGGTATAAAAAATTAATTAATTAATAAATTAATGAATTAATTAATATGTCACTGCAAGTTTAAAAAAAATGGCAAAAATATCATTTAATAATAACTATAATTATTATTCAACACAACATCTGGCTATATAATATACAATATTTAATCACATTTTCAGACAAAAGAGTACAGCATTTCCTATTGTTTTAGTATGCCCCAAATTTTAGTATGTAAAATGTTTCAGCATACCAAAAAGGTTTTAGTATGGTTTGTGTTTATGCAAGTGAGACAAGTGTGGTGCTAATCGACAAGAGAAGGCACCAATAACGGTCCATACACCATACTGATCAAGCAATACAACTGTTTATTGCTGGTACACACAGCTGATATCAATTATCACAATAATATTCAATAATCATGAATCATACTCATGAACATCATTATTCAAAATACAACAAAATTGCATAAAAGGCTTATAATGCGAAATAAAGATGAGATTACATGAATAAAAGTCAGACCCAGTGTTTCCCCTAGGTTTACAGTTTTTTTTTTTTTGGGAGGGATGGGGGGGGGGGGGGGGTCTTGGGGCTGCGGCCCAACGTAGCGTGGCTGTTCAGACTTACACTGACACAAGTAGTCATGGTCTTTTAATGACAGCAGTGAATAACTGAACAGCTATTTGACCTGTACAACCGTTTGTAAATTATAAATTAACATTTATTTTATATCTTTTTTATTTACAAACTGTGCAGCTTTTGTCCCTGCAATGTATCTTTATGGGCTTCTGGAAGAGCATTTCCTGAGCCTCTTGGTATGAAATGTCAGAAATGTCTGGCCTATTTATTGAGACATTTATTAAACATGTCTCTTATAAAAATTTAGATGTGAACATGTTATGGCCAGAAGCAGCTTTACAGAAAATAATTCATCCATTCATTTTACTTCAGCTTAGTGCCTTATTTATCAGGGGTCGCCACAGCGGAATGAACCGCCACAGAAAAATGACAAACAATGTAATTAGGAAACATTGCAAATGATGAAAGATGAAAATGAGTTAAAATGCACATCTATAAGTCTAATACTTCTGTACTAAAGGAAATAGGCTTATACACTACTTCTTATAGCAATGAGTGTATTACAAGAAGTTATATTATTAAATATTTATGTAAAAAAAGTTTTATCTAATAATTCCAGCCAGCTTTTGTAATATTTTGTAATATAAGATTTGTAATATTGTCAAAAACACAGAAGACTTAAATACCTGCAGGACCATTCCAATATCGATCTATCAAATGTAATGTTTAGACCATCACTGTGCCTCTCGCGATCTGTTCACTTGCTCATTCACTCCCGTCGCCATGATTTCCGGGTATTTTAATTTATTTTGGGGGATCACAGAGCTGAATTTGCAGAAGACATGCAGAGCCTCCGGGAGAGGTCATAACTAGACACTAGATAGAGGAGATAGCTCCACTCGCATCACAGATCACAGCATGGCATGTGCGCGACGTATCTGAAGAGCGGGGAGAGATACGGGACGTATTTGAGGACCGGGCGGGAGACGCGCGATTTCCGGGAGATTATCATTCGTTTGCGGGCATCCGGGAGTCTCTATGCATTTATGGGAGACTCCCGGAACTTTCGAGAGACTTGGGATGTCTGCATCTGTATATATTTTAGCTGCAGTGACGGAACGCAGAACAGAAATGACATGCTGTTGTGTAAATAAGATATTATATACGGCTATTTAGCTTTATATATAATACATATAAGGTGACTTTAAGGGGGGCGGGTACAGCCGTTGGGAGGGCGGGGCGCCCCCCCTTATATAATGGTAGGGGAAACACTGCAACCTCAGAGACGTGCCATCATCTTCCTCTTCAAAGACTGGGGAGCCCGTTGCAGTCACATTGGAAAACCAACACGTGTGTCCGAGAATGCCCGGCGATGCGCGCTTATCCCACGGCTGAGCTTCCAATGTTTCAGCAAGAAACCCTCACCTTTATAGTCAAAATTTGGGTGCGGGCCAAAGGTCAGCCTATTAGGTAAGAGTGAAGTGTGAGTTGATCAGGCCCACCTTCTCTCTCAGATAGGTGCACATTATTTCTGATTGCAAAGCACAAATTTGAGGTTTGTAGTGTCAGCATGATTATCTAAAGTCAATATTCTACCTCCCGAAATTTGATCCTGAGACCCTTCTCTGGTCATTTGGTCATGCTTGAGAGTCAATATTCTACCTCCCGAAATTTGGAGAAAGGTGTGAGGTTAACTTTAAGGTCATGAGAGCCTTCTCTGGTTATTTAGTTGTCTGTTGAGTGTAACAAGGGAGAACAACCCAGTAAAATGGAAAACAACCCATCTATTACACCTATCAAGCCCATATAAATATACACAGTTGAAGTCAGAATTATTGAAGGTGAAAGTAAATTACCCAACACATCTCTAATCATAATAGTTTTAATAACTCATCTCTAATAACTGATTTATTTTCTCTTTGTCATGATGACAGTAAATAATATTAGACTAGATATTCTTCAAGTGTAACCAAGGATAGATGCTGACAACAGGATGCGGATCCAAATGCAGGTTTATTTAAAGAAATGGTCAGGCAAGCAATGATCAGTACAGGAGCAAACAGATGTATGAGGATAATCCAGAATCGTTGTCGATATAGCAAGCAGATGGTCACAAGGATGGCAGCAAACAGGGAGTAACAGGTAAACAAGGCGAGGGTCTAAACACGGCAAAAACAAGACAAGGAAATGCTTAGAATTGAAACTGGGAACAGATAGCAAGACTCGGCAATGGAATGAGTGTGTGTGCTGCTTATGTACTGTGTGCAATCAGTCTTGACAAGCCTCCGGTGGTGTGTGTGCAATCAGTGGAGATGAGTAACATGTGTGTGAGAATGGGGTGCATGTGTGGAGATGTAGTCCATATTATGGTGGATTTGTAGTCCAATAGTGAATGTGCATGTAAACCAGCGATCTATGGGGAGAAGATTGCTTGTGATTGTGACACCAAGACACTTCTATACAGCTTAAAGTGACATTTAAAGGCTTAACTAGGTTAATTAGGGTAAAGTTAGGGTAATTATCAGATCAGGATTTTTGCAGCCAATACTGAGTGCCGATTCCTTGTCATGGTGATCGGCCGATACCAAGTACCAATTCTGATGTTTATATAACTTTGCCATTGCATAAGCATATGAAGAGTTCAGAAAGGTCCATCAGGCCTCTTTTTTTGTAAATGAGCATTTTCTATCAGGCTCCTCTGATTAGGTTCAGACGTTTCATTGTATATGTAATGAAAAGGTTATTAGCTGGTAAATAAAATACATTTTTTTCTAAAATTTCACTTTAGACAATTCCTTGGTGTTTAACAAGGTAGATTTTCTTTTGCATCAAAACCAGCTAAATCCTTTTTATGCAAAAACCTCTAAATTCACCCATTGGGACAAGACAATGTATTTAGTTGAAAATCACTAAAGATGCAAATTATAAATGATTTTACCAAACATAAAACACCTAAAATTAAAGATATCTAAATCTGTCAAGTAAGTGGCAGTTCATTCCGCTGTGGTAACTCTTAATTAAACAGGGCCATAAGGAAAATGAATGAATGAAATCTGTCAAGTAAGTGCATTAATCAATAACACTTGAACTTCACATTAATTACATTTAATGTAATCAGTCATTTCAGATATTTGGGATTTAAATTTAATGTAAGTAGAGCAATGTAAACATTGCAAATATTGTAAAAACTAAGGGTGCTTTCACACTTGGTTCAATTGCCTGGACCGTACCCAAGTTCGATTGTCCCCCCTTGCCACCTTCTCGGTTGGTTTGTGTTCACACTGTCTTTTTTCCTTCTGAACCCCGGTACGCTTGCGTCATAGAGCTGCTGTTTTGTTTACGGCTGTTGCTAGGTGACAGTCACGAAAGCAGCGACAAACTGGAAAGGCTTCCGCACATCGCGTCTGTCTGATGCAAAAACATTATAAACATTCAGAACATCACACAGTGACTGCAGAAGCTGTTTCTGGAGGAGACAAGCAGACATCACTGTGTATCACTGTGTTGCCCTGGCTCAGTCCCGCTTGTCACCAAGGTAAAATACGTGACACACACATATATACACACACACACACACACACACACTCACACACGAATGAACGTTATGAAAACGATAGTTTGTTGTACAGTTGCCGGTTCACTTCCGCTATTTGGTACGATTGCATTCATACCAGAAGTGAACCGTACCAGAGTTTGCATGAACCGTACCCCAGACCACCTCTTTCAGGCAGACTCTGGTACGGTTCACGGGTGCGCACCCGAGTTCAGAAGACACGTTCACACTAGCTAAACGTACCGTACTATGACGTCAAACGAACCCGGGTGCGGACCAAAAGTGCTAGTGTGAAAGCACCCAAACTAAGGGTGCTTTCACACCTGCCTTATTTGGTTCGGTTGAATCGCACTAGAGTTCGTTTTCCCTCTTGGTTTGGGCAGGTGAGAAGAGAGAGAGAGAGAGAGAGAGAGAGAGAGAGAGAGAGAGAGAGAGAGAGAGAGAGAGAGAGAGAGAGAGAGAGAGAAAAAGAAACAAACAAACAAACATTACCTGATGGATCATTGGTAATATTTCCGGAAGATGACCATGTCGCAGTTTAGCTAAATTATTTCACGCCTTCTCCTAATGCCTTGGCCATTGCAATGCATCAAAACATTGTTTTCCAGCCGCAGCCGCGCTTCATTCTCGAAATGTATAGTTTGTCTAAAGTGATGTATACAAACTACATAGTATACTATGAGCAGGGATACTGCGTCAGCCAGCGCAGCGACATATGTGTGTCTGCCGGTTTGTTTACTTGCGGGAGTTCCACGTGAATTCTGACCAATTGAAAAGCAGTTTAGGAAATACGTTCAATAACATCTGGCCAATGAGTGATGTAGATTTTGTCACATGACTGCATTTTGGTTCGTTTCAACTGGTTCGGACCAAAGCAATCAGTGTGGTGTGAAAGGGACCCAAAACGGCAGAAAAATGCTACAATGTATCATTTGTTGCCCTTGGTCCGAACCAAATGAACCGAACCACATATGTGAAAGCACCCTAAGTCTACTTTTGGCCTATTCTTAGGGTGCTTTCACACTTGCTTTCAATTGCCTGGACCGTACCCAAGTTCGATTGTCCCCCCTTGCCACCTTCTCGGTTGGTTTGTGTTCACGCTGTCTTTTTTCCTTCTGAACCCCGGTACGCTTGCATCATAGAGCTGCTGTTTTGTTTACGGCTGTTGCTAGGTGACAGTCACGAAAGCAAAGCGCCAATATGGAGACCTCCGCACATCGCGGTCGATTTGCTTTTACTGAATCATAAGTTTTGGACATACAGAAAGCGACTCGCGTCTGTCTGACGCAAAAAACATTATAAACATTCAGAACATCACACAGTGACTGCCGAAGCTGTTTCTGGAGGAGACAAGCAGACATCACTGTGTATCACTGTGCTTGGCTCAGTCCCGCTAAAGGTACAATACGTGGCGCACATACACATACACACACACACACACACACACACACACACGAATGAACGTTATGAAAACGATAGTTTGTTGTACAGTTGCCGGTTCACTTCCGCTATTTGGTACGATTGCATTCATACCAGAAGTGAACCGTACCAGAGTTTGCATGAACCGTACCCCAGACCACCTCTTTCAGGCGGACTCTGGTACGGTTCACGGGTGCGCACCCGAGTTCAGAAGACACGTTCACACTAGCTAAACGTACCGTACTATGACGTCAAACGAACCCGGGTGCGGACCAAAAGTGCTAGTGTGAAAGCACCCTTAGATGTCTATTAAATTTTCACTGGCAGCCCAAGTTTAGCCTTGTTTTAGCCAAGCTGTCTACGTTTAGATGTCTATTAGACGTCTATTAAACACAAAATTGTTTGCTGGGTATATATTGAACAACAAGAAAAACACTTTGCACTTATCTTGATATGTCTGAGAAACTATAAATAATCCCCTCAGCCGTCAGAACACCATAAACACAGTGAGTGTATTTCTGCACACACTCTATAATCTGCTGTTTTACTCCACTGAACTCCATATAAAAGACAGAAACTCTTCAGCACAGGCTGATCTAAAGGGTTAATGCTGACAACTGATGATCGACAGTAAAAATCACACATAGTCCTTCTTCCCAACAGGGAAAACCAGCAACAATCAATAGTGCATGATTACATGCTGTCATGGCTTTACCATCAATAAATGTGATTATAATGGAAGTCAATGGGGCAAAAACAGTCCCCAACATAACCAAAGGGGAGTCAATTTAAATTCAATTCAATTCATCTTTATTTGTATAGCGCTTATACAATGTAGATTGTGTCAGAGCAGCTTCACATGGAAGATTATAGTGAATGTAAACAGAGTCAGTTCAGTTTTCAGAGATTAAGTTCAGTTCAGTTTAGCTCAGTTCAGTGTGGGTTAATAATCATACTGAGAGTCCAAACACTGAAGAGCAAATCCATCGATGCGTGTTTAAACAGTACACAAGAGTAACCAAGAAACCTATATCTGACTAGCTAAGACAAGACAGATTTATAAAGATGACATAAAGTGCCATGCAAACAGAGAGATAAAGTGACAATACGACCGCCTGACACATTTCCATACTTCATGGCAATGAGTTGAGATAGTGGGAGGAGAAATGGTGAACAATAAGTTATAAATGAATAAATATTGTGCAAAAGAGCAATTTCAGTTATATCAGACAAGCAAGAGTGATGCTTTTCAAAAACAACAGCGCCTACAGTGTGATATCGATTTTATACAACAGACCATTAAATCATTCAGTCTTTAAGTAATTGCTTATTCAAGATAAACACCTACCCACGCCAGTCACTTTCTTTTATTTCCAAATAAATCAGCCATTTAGAATGAATCATTTGAATGAATGATCTATTATTTATGACATGTCTAAACCAGCACAAAAACACACGTTGTTGAATAGTGGTGTAACGGATCACAAATCTGCAGTTCGATCACACTACGTTTTTTTGTCACGGATCGGACCATTTTTCGGATCAGCAAAAAAGTGAGGAGACAAATGTCATTTGCTTTCCATTTATTTAAAAATATTACAGCAAAAAACATTGCTTTTACCAAACAGAACTTAGAACCTGTAATGTTAATAAAAATAACAATCAAGAAAGAACAGCTGAAAAAAGAAAAGTATGAAATATGATCTTTGCTACTGTTGCTGATCATGCTAAATATAGAAATCTAACATCTTGCACAACAGATCATATTTATTAGAGGTGTGAACCTACACTGGTCTCACGGTTCGGTTCGGTTACGATTATCATGCCATCGATTCGGTTCAATTGGATATCTCGGTGCATCACGGTGCATTGACGATGCTTTCCATACACAGTTTTATATTTTCTTCACAGCACAACAATTCTTGTATTAAAATGTATAAATATATTTATTTACTATTTGTAAAACAATTTTGTCCTTTAATACAAACAGTCAGATATATAAACTGTACCTTTAAACAACACGAGCATTTATAGACCATTTTGAGGGATGTAAACAAAAACAATGGCCCTAACGTATTTCCTGTTTTACATTTTTAGTTTCCATTGCTTCTGAGAATCCAAAAAGGTCCACATATTGATAAATAGTGTTATGACGGCTGATTTAAAGTCAAGTTATGATTGAATTGCCTCTTGTTACAGTTAGGAAATAGTTTAACGTCAAGCAGGAAATGTTCATGGGCCAATGACATGACCACATTGAAATGGTCTATAGCAAATAAACAAATATAAATATCCCGCTCGCTTTCTGCCTAATGTCTACCAAGTGCTTTCTTACACCCCTTTGATTGGTCAAGCGCTCAACAGAAAGGGCTGCGATTGGCTCTTACACGCTGGTGCTCTTCACAGCTGCACTCATGGGCCACAGTGAGACAGAGAGAGAGAAATGGAGATTACTTTCATTCTCTTAATCGCCGTGAAGTAGGGGCTTCTGCTGTAAGTGTCAGTGAAACAGTGTTCAGCAAACACACACGCAGTCAAATTGTGCACAGTTTCACAGTTTTTCGTAGTTAGAGCGTTTCGTAATACTCGCAGCTCGCCTCCCTCGCCATAGTAAGCTACGGCGACATAGCGCATATGAGATAAATGACGTCAGTATAATAACCGGTTATGATTATTACTGAACCGATACCGAATTGTCCGCATCTGCATCGCGGTGCACCGAAGAAACGATTAATTTTGACACCCCTAATATTTATCTTCAATTAATGACTCAACAATTTACACATTAAACTTCATGTTTCATTGTTGGTGGATTATTTTTGAAAACATATTCAGTGACATAATTTTGATGGCTGTTTGTCGCCATCTGTTGGTTATGCAATGTAATTGCTTTTACCAGCATCAAACATTCAGCGTCATGTTTCATTAAACGGTGATTTTAATCTTCACCATAAACATTAGTGTTTATATCTGAACTATAAACTGTTCTCCCAGCACTTCTGTGTTATTTAATTGTTTGTAACTCACTGAAAAAGTGTAAAAACTGACTCTCTCTCTCGATGCAGATTTGAATGCAGCACTGTGAAGGAGTAATAAACATATGCAAATCATTATCATTTATCATTCATGTTGCGCAGGTTTGAGCTGAGATCACGATCTTTTAATGTTTAATTGTGCAGCTTTACACTGAATGCATTAATGCAGGATAAACAACCAGTGACAGAAAACACATTAAATTAATAACCTAACTGTACGTTCACACCGAAAGCGGCGAGAGCGTCAAAGTAGCCGGAAGTCATTCATTTTCAATGGGAGCCGGCGGCGATAAGCGGCGAGTAGCAGCGCGGCGCGTCTTCGCCGGTGTAAGCGTCGAGGAGAGTTGAAATCAAGTCAACTTTATGGTAATGCGCTATGACGCGGTTCGGCGGCAAGCAATCAGAATGTAGAAGTCCACCGCTTGAGAGGAGTCAGAGAACACAGTCACTGTGAACTTTGGTTCTGACCACAGTTGTTCCCAAGGGTTTGATTATTGCGGTTGCTGGATTTCCAATTATTTGCAATGTTTTCCTTACAGGAACATACATTAAAAAAGTTACTGGCGAGTTACTAATGTGCATCAATGTTATATTTTTTTTTTCTTAAAAAAAAAAGCGGGAATTTCATGCGACAATACAAAACAGTATTGCTGCTTCAGGATATTTCAGGCATATGGACACATAGTGGAGCAAAGCCACACCACATGCAACTAGATCTTCCGTAGTTAAGTGAATTTGATAATAAGTGTGCAACATCTTCACGCTAGAAAGCATATTTTATGCGGAAATGTAACTGATATTGTATGCAGCAACGGCTCCTTTAAATACGAGATCAATGTGTAGCGAATTTTGACGCTCTCGCCGCCGGAGCTCAAGGCAGACAGCGTTGTTGCCAGAGCGACCTTTGACGCTCTCGCTGCTTTCGGTGTGAACGCACAGTAAGAAAGCATTTAGGAAGGTCCCACCACAACTTTTCCCGTCATCATTATATCTTACAGGGAAGCCAAAATGCTTTCATGCATGCGATTTGAATGACGTGGGAGGCGATCTCTCTGCAATGGTTATAAATGTTGGATTAACCTACAAGTTCAAAATAAATTATTAATCTGCGGGTCATGTGCGTTCCAAACCGTGAGTTGTGATCCGTACGGAACACGAATCATCAGTGATCTGTTTTACCCCTATTGTTGAATATTCTTTAGTTATTAAATATTTTGAAATGATTTCTTTAGTTTTGCACATAAGTAGTACTAGTTAAATGTTTTCTTAACCCTCCTGTTGTCCTATAATTCAGTATACACTGTTCAGGGTTGGGCCGATAGACGATGTCATCGTCCATCGCCGATGGCTGATAAACTTCATGATGCTGAGCCGGCATCGTGATCCATCGCCCCGCCCCACATTTATATTGATATATAACTTATTTGCATGTCATCTTAATAGCAATAACGGTCTTTTCATGAGCTGTGTTAAATTTCACAAATAGCTGCCGCTTACACTGCTGACAGCATCGTGAGGATTAAATTAAGGCAGGGGTGCTCAACCCTGTTCCTGGCGATCGACCTTCCAGCTGATTTCAGCTCCAACCCTGATCAAACACACCTGAACCAATTATTTAGAGCGTGAGGAGCACTTGATAATTACAGGCAGGTGTGTTTGATAAGGGCTGCAACTGAAAACTGCAGGAAGGTCGATCGCCAGGAATAGGGTTGAGCACCCCTGAATTAAGGATTATACAGCACCTCTCACGCTTAAAATGTGTAGATTCAGTGACAAACGCTGTTACCTGCAAACCCCGTCCCACAGACATTACAGTGAATGGCTTTAGTTATTTTCATAGTGGACTTGAAGCCACTGGAAGTCTTTTATTCACTCTTGGAAAAGTGTAAATGGTGGATTAACATTCAGCACATGATCACTAATAAGATGTGCCATTATTAGTGACTTTAGGTGCTTTCTAAAACTAAATCTGTCAGTGTTATTTTCATTCTCTCTTCTTCAGCGCTTCACATTTTCGCGATTGTAGCTCCTGCAGACATGTCATCAGAAGGCATTGACTGAGTGATTGACAGCTGATATTAACCAATCCATTCACGTTCAGTTCTAGAGCAGTGGGCCAATAAGAAGAGCACAAAGGCGGGGCAAGCATTGGGGGCTTTCTTTACTTCAGCAAGTTCACATGACAACTGTTTTAATCTGTTCCTGAGCGCACGCGGTGAGGATTCTGCAGTGAAAACAGGTCGCACGGCTACAATTTATGCACTCACACAAATGCTTCTAAATATATTTTTAGGTCGCATAAAATTTCGGGCGCATATGTGACCAAAATGGTCGAGCTCTAGCATCTTTACTTGTTATTATTTCCTCATAATAATAATAAAATAAGGAAGTTATCATCAATCACAATAGAAATTACAGTGAACTCCAAACCAACTCTCGTCTCCTCCACCAGCAGTGGGATAAAGCCATTATAACAGCACAGATCACTCCGCCTATTCATGCCAGAGTCCTGCGGAAACAAGTGATTGACAGGTGGTCATCTGTGTGTAACTTTATTTATTTATGGTTTGGTTATGGGCAGGGCCAGACGGAATCTGCGGACGTTTTTTGCTATTTCTTTTATTTTGGTAAAAATCTGCGGATTTCTGCGGAATTATTTTTAGGAGTCTCATAACTAAAACCTTAATATGTTAAATAAAAAATTATATCTTTTTAACTTTTATTTAATGTTTAAAATGCAAATCCAATTAGATTAACAGTAAATAGTTAACTGTAAGTAAATAAACAAAATTAATGATTAATGAGAATGAATGAAAATCTGCGAAAAATCTGCGGAATTCTGTGCGCGCAGATTCCGTGTGGGCCTAGTTATGGGTAAAGCAAAGACCATGTGGGTCAGGTAGTGAAAACGGTAGGCTACAATTAATTAATTTGTTATGAATTAATTGATATTTAACAACAACCACCCCCGCCTACGACGACGATGCCATCGTCCATCGTGATGTTTCACATTAAACATCGCACGATGCCAAATGTCCTCATCACCCAACCCTAACACTGTTCACCCTTTGGGTCAAAAATGTCCAGCCTTCACTAAACCTCTAAAATAAAGGATTAATTTTTTCTAATGTTGGGGTCATTTTAGAAAAAAGTCACCAAACTTTGAGATAATTAAAACATGTATTATTTTCTGCTGTTAAAATGGTGTGTGAGTCATTTTTGTTAGTCAACAGGAGGGTTAAACACCACTCGAGACTGAATCATTTTGACTAGCAATCATATTCATTCTGCACTCTTAAAACCTACAAACCCCTAGAGTTCTGTGTTCGGCTTTGTCTTTTAAGCCCGGGGCTGAGGCTGACTCTTGCTTCGGTAAGCATCTCAGCGCTCAGAGAGAGACTCGTTCATGTGATCTGAGATGTGAATGTTGTAATGAACTCTCTAGTATTTGCTGTACAATGTATACTAGAGCATATACTGTATATTGTCTATCATCAGTGCTTCTCCTGCGCCTTGTGTTACTCTATACTCAATTACACAAGAATGTTTAATCAGTCAATAAAAACTATATAAATAGCTACACAGTGTAAAAGAATCGGTTCGTCTGGAAATTAAACTGGCGTATCACTATTCAAATGCTTTATAGAGGATATTTACAGTAATATCAAGACTTCGGAGTGAAATATATTTGCAGAATCCAACTTGATTCTCTCTAGAATGGATTTTGAGCTTAGTTTTTATCAGCAGGTGGTGCTCTAGGCTAGTGTTTAACAGCAGATGACGCTCTAGGCTACTTTTTAAGAGCAGACGGAGCTCTAGGCTGATTTATGATCAGCAGATGGCACTCTAGGCCAGTTTATGATCAGCAAATGGCGCTCTAGGCTAGTTTTAATCAGCAGACGGCGCTCTAGGCTAGTTCATAATCAGCAGACTGCGCTCTAGACTAGTTTATAATCAGCAGACGGCGCTCTAGGCTAGTTTATAATCAATAGACGGCGCTCTAGGCTAGTTTATAGTCAGGAGACGGCACTCTAGGCTAGTTTATAATGAGCAGATGGTGCTCTAGGCTAGTTTATAATCAGCAGATGGCACTCTAGGCTAGTTTATAATCAGCAGATGGCACTCTAGGCTAGTTTGTAATCAGCAGATGGCGCTCTAGGCTAGTTTGTAATCAGCAGATGGCGCTCTAGGCTAGTTTGTAATCAGCAGATGGCACTCTAGGCTAGTTCATAATCAGCAGACGGCGCTCTAGACTAGTTTATAATCAGCAGACGGCGCTCTAGGCTAGTTTATAATCAATAGACGGCGCTCTAGGCTAGTTTATAGTCAGGAGACGGCGCTCTAGGCTAGTTTATAATGAGCAGATGGTGCTCTAGGCTAGTTTATAATCAATAGACGGAGCTCTAGGCTAGTTTATAGTCAGGAGACGGCGCTCTAGGCTAGTTTATAATGAGCAGATGGTGCTCTAGGCTAGGTTATAATCAGCAGATGGCACTCTAGGCTAGTTTATAATCAGCAGATGGCGCTGTAGGCTAGTTTATAGTCAGGAGAAGGCGCTCTAGACTAGTTTATAATCAATAGACGGCGCTGTAGGCTAGTTTATAGTCAGGAGACGGCGCTCTAGACTAGTTTATAATCAATAGACGGCGCTGTAGGCTAGTTTATAGTCAGGAGACGTTTATAATCAATAGACGGCGCTGTAGGCTAGTTTATAGTCAGGAGACGGCGCTCTAGGCTAGTTTATAATGAGCAGATGGTGCTCTAGGCTAGGTTATAATCAGCAGATGGTGCTCTAGGCTAGGTTATAATCAGCAGATGGCGCTGTAGGCTAGTTTATAGTCAGGAGACGGCGCTCTAGACTAGTTTATAATCAGCAGACGGCGCTCTAGACTAGTTTATAATCAGCAGACGGCGCTCTAGACTAGTTTATAATCAGCAGACGGCGCTCTAGACTAGTTTATAATCAATAGATGGCGCTGTAGGCTAGTTTATAGTCAGGAGACGGCGCTCTAGACTAGTTTATAATCAATAGACGGCGCTGTAGGCTAGTTTATAGTCAGGAGACGTTTATAATCAATAGACGGCGCTGTAGGCTAGTTTATAGTCAGGAGACGGCGCTCTAGGCTAGTTTATAATGAGCAGATGGTGCTCTAGGCTAGGTTATAATCAGCAGATGGTGCTCTAGGCTAGGTTATAATCAGCAGATGGCACTCTAGGCTAGTTTATACTCAGCAGACAGCGCTCTAGACTAGTTTATAATCAGCAGACGGTGCTCTAGGCTAGTTTATAATCAATAGACTGCGCTCTAGGCTAGTTTATAATCAGGAGACGTCGCTCTAGGCTAGTTTATAATAAGCAGATGGTGCTCTAGGCTAGGTTATAATCAGCAGATGGCACTCTAGGCTAGGTTATGATCAGCAGATGGCACTCTAGGCTAGTTTATAATCAGCAGATGGCGCTCGAGACTAGTTTGTAATCAGCAGATGGCACTCTAGGCTAGTTTATAATCAGCAGATGGCACTCTAGGCTAGTTTATACTCAGCAGATGGCACTCTAGGCTAGTTTATAATCAGCAGATGGCGCTCTAGACTAGTTTGTAATCAGCAGATGGCGCTCTAGGCTAGTTTATAATCAGCAGATGGTGCTCTAGGCTAGTTTATAATCCGCAGATGGCGCTCTAGACTAGTTTGTAATCAGCAGATGGCGCTCTAGGCTAGTTTATAATCAGCAGATGGCGCTCGAGACTAGTTTATAATCAGCAGATGGTGCTCTAGGCTAGTTTATAATCAGCAGATGGCGCTCTAGACTAGTTTGTAATCAGCAGATGGTGCTCTAGGCTAGTTTATAATCAGCAGATGGCACTCTAGGCTAGGTTATGATCAGCAGATGGCATTCTAGGCTAGTTTGTAATCAGCAGATGGTGCTCTAGGCTAGTTTATAGTCAGCAGATGGTGCTCTAGGCTAGTTTATAATCAGCAGATGGTGCTCTAGGCTAGTTTATAATCAGCAGATGGCGCTCTAGACTAGTTTATAATCAGCAGATGGCGCTCTAGACTAGTTTGTAATCAGCAGATGGTGCTCTAGACTAGTTTGTAATCAGCAGATGGTGCTCTAGGCTAGTTTATAATCAGCAGATGGTGCTCTAGGTTAGTTTTTAACAGCAGATGGCGCTCTGGGCTAGTTTTAACCAAACACACAAATGAGAGAGTGCTTGTGCTTTCAGCTGAGTCATGTAAGTTGGCTTTTATATCATTTAAATATAAACACAACTCACTGTGAACACTTCTAATTTGCTTAAACCTATCCTAACTTTATTAATGATTGAAAGAAATTGGATGCCAGCAGACTTCTGCTGTTTGTAAAGTCCATGAATCCATTCAGGATTGAATCACTATGCACTCATAAGATCTCTGAATCTACATAGAATCAGTTTGATTTATTGCCACTGCTTTGATTAATGTGATCTGTTGACGTCTCAGCAGAACAAACAGTAAATGATAAACAGACCAGAACATGGAAGAGTCAAGTTGTCGTTCAGTGGCACAGTGTGTTGTTTCTCCATTTCACCCAGTGATCAGATGACCTCTGCACTCGCTCCAGCTGCTCAGCATCAGTATTATCGCTAATGAAATAAAGCTGTCACTCCAGAGGTCATATGAATCTGATCAGCACACAGACAGAGACCATGCTCAAAAGTTTGATAGTCGTTGCATGTTTTGCATATCTAGCATTTAGTAGAAAACAAAGCACTCCTAATGTTTCTGTGTGTGTGTGTGTGTGAGAGAGAGCGATGAGCTGAAGGAGTTGAGAACTGTGGGTAATTACACCACACGTCACTGGATGCGAGTATGTATATAATAACTAGGGCTGCACAGCATTGGAAAATAATTTAACATTGCAATATTTTGTTTTTCTGAGATATTTATTGCGATATTAATTTTGACAATTTCATCAGATGACTTGGAAAAACTCTATTTTGGAAAAAATAAATATAATTTTATATCGATTATGATGATTCTCTAGGGGGGCTGCACGGTGGCGCAGTGGGTAGCACAATCGCCTCACAGCAAGAAGATCACTGGTTTGAGTCCCGGCTGGGTCAGTTGGTGTTTCTGTGTGGAGTTTGCATGTTCTCCCCGTGTTGGTGTGGGTTTCCTCCGGGTGCTCCGGTTTCCCCCACAGTCCAAACACATGCGCTATAGGGGAATTGGGTAAGCTAATTTGTCCGTAGTGTGTGTGAATGAGTGTGTGTGGATGTTTCCCAGTGATGTGTTGCAGCTGGAAGGGCATCCGCTGTGTAAAACAAATGCTGGATAAGTTGGTGGTTTATTCCATTGTGGCGACCCCAGATTAATAAAAGGACTAAGCTGAAAATAAATGAATGAATGCATGAATGATTCTCTAGGGGAGTGAGTGAATCATGCATAAAAATAATGCAAAACATATACCATCTACAAGCATAGATGAATACGAAAGACTAGAGCAGGGGTCTCAAACTCAATTTACCTGAGGGCTGCTGGAGGCCGAGTCTGGGTGAGGCTGGGCCTCATCAGGTTTTCCACAAGAAATTAATTATACAGTATTATTAATTAATAATTTGTAATTTGTTTATTTTTTCATCTTATTTTGTGTTAAAAAATAAAAATAAAGAGATTTGAGGTTTGGAATTTTTTAACACAAAATAAGATGAACAAAATAAAAATAATTTAAAATTAACAAGAAAATCGTTCAATCAGTAATAAATAATAATAATAATAATAATAGGTGCGACCGAGCACTCTTATTGCCCATGGACAGGTGTCGATATGTGACGATTACATTAGGCTGCATTGGGTTCCTTTTCTTTTATCCCTTTTCTTTTATTATTGTATGCATCACTTTGATTTCTTTTATCTCATATTAACTCTCTAAGTGCCATTTCAGTTCACTTCCAAGTGAAAAATAATAATTAAATGACTCACTCTGTCTCTCGCTATCCTGATCCAGGGAGGCAGTTCCAGCTTTTCGAGATCTCTTTTGATCAGCCTCTTTATCAGATCTACTCGTGGTTTTAATGTAATAAAAAAATAAGCTTGATTGCCTTTTTGCTATTTTGAAAATACAGATATTATTTAGGGAGCCCACTATGCCATAATTTATTTTCGCTGGTTACTGCGCGTGAAACAATAACCACCAACCAATGAGAGTGATTGTAAACATAAGAAAGATGATTGGCTGAAAATATTGTTCAGGACCAATAGTTCAACATGACCTTTGCCTTAACCTGTGCATGGTGATACCGTCATGCGTGCGCGCGCACACAATCAGCCTTCGCATGCACATTCTCTCTCTCTCTTTCTCTCACATGCAGGTATTCACCGCGCACAAGTTAATACCGAATCAATTCAAATAAATACAGGAAAGCAAAACACGAATATCTGACATTTCCTGGAGCAGGATCCGACTCAAATTAAGCGCTGATTTATATACATTTATCTATGTATAATGTTCCCTGGGCAGCAATAAAAAAAAAAACTTGTTTTGAAGTGTTGTGCATGAAGCACGCTGGGACGAATGTCTGTGTGTGCCCAATAAAAACGAGGCAGCCAGCCAGGCACGGGAGAAAACACTCCCTGACAATGCTGCTGTAACTGAGCAATGTTTCTCTGCCTGCGTCAAGTCCAGCCAAAGTCCCGCCCCCGAGAGCCATATACCCCACCGTGATTGGTAGGTTCATTCAGCTCTGCACACAACACTGTGCCATACATATCCAACATGCAGGCTGCACTGACATTAAACTTTCAAATGAAGGTGGCGGGGGCCACAAACTCTCGGCTGCGAGATTGAGACCCCTGGACTAGAGCAACAAATACAAATTAAATAAACTGTGTTTTCATGGTTTTCAGGTCTAACGGGTTCAGTAATTGAATAATTAAATCTAAAATATCACTGCATAGTTTTCTATGTATAAGTAATTCCATAAAATTAATCATTATTAAAGTTACAAATGGTACAAGTTATAGTTTCTGAATGCTTTTAAAATGCTCACAGGCCTCAATAACACATAAATAACAAACGTTCAGTCTATTATGTTATAAACTGGCAAGACGGTGGCTCAGTGGTTAGCACTGTCTGTCGCCTCTCAGCAAAAGGTCAGTGGTTCGAGTCTCGGCTGGGTCAGTTTGTGTTTCTGTGTGGAGTTTGCATGTTCTCCCAGTGTTGGCGTGGGTTTCCTCTGGGTGCTCCGGTTTCCCTCACAGTCCAAACACATGCGCTATAGTGTATGTGTGTGAATGAGTGTGTGTGTGGGTGTTTCCCAGTACTGGGTTGCAGCTTGAGGGCATCTGCTGTGTAAAACATATGCTGATATTGTTAGCAGTTCATTCTGCTGTAGCAACCCCTGATGAATGGAACTGGAAAATGAATAAATGAATGTTATAGACTAGGGGTGCCCAAACTCGGTCCTGGAGGGCAGGTGTCCTGTAAAGTTTAGTTCCAACCCCAGTTAGACACACCTGAACCAGCTAATCAATCTCTTTCTAGGTATACTAGAAACTTTAAGCAGGTGTGTTGAAGGAAGTTGGAACTAAACTACGCAGTACACCAACCCTCCTGGACCGAGTTTGGGCATCCCTGTTATAAACTCTGCAGTGACTCCATAAATCTCATGTGTTCTGATGTTGTGTTGGTCATTGCATATTAGATTAGATTAGATTAGATTCAACTTTATTGTCATTACACATGTACAAGTACAAGGAAACGAAATGCAGTTTAGGTCTAACCAGGAGTGCAATAGCAGCAAGTGCAGGATACAGGTATAAGTTATAAAGTGCAGTTATAGAAAAACTATGGTGATATTTACAGATGGATGTACTATGAACATTATATACAGGTTGTGTTAGCTATGAACAGAGATTTACAATAGATGGATATATGTACAGGTTGCTATTAATAATTAGAAGTTTGCAGATATATAAACATAATTACAAATGTATATGTACAGTGGGTGTGTACATAATTACAAATGTGCAGTGGGTATGCACAGTTCAAATAAATGAATCAGTGCAATGAATATGTGCAATTTTTAAATAGTGCAGTGATTATGAGGAGTATAAGTTATGATGAGAGTGGGGGGTGTATTAGGGGGCAAAGAGTCAGTGGGGGGCAGAGTTCAAAAGGGAGGCAGCTCTGGGGAAGAAGCTGTTCCTTAGTCTGCTGGTTTTTGTCCGGGGGAGCCTGAAGCGTCTGCCAGAAGGCAGGAGAGAAAACAGTCTGTGAGCAGGATGAGAGGAATCTTTAAGAATACTGCGTGCTCGGCGCAGACAGTGTTTCCTCTGGATGTCCTCTATGGTTGGCAGTGTGGTCCCTGTGATGCGTTGGGCAGTTTTCACCACCCGCTGCAGTGCCTTACGCTCCGCAACAGAGCAGCTTCCATACCAGACTGTGACACAGTTCGTCAGGATGCTTTCTATTGTGCAGCGGTAGAAGTTCACCAAGACGGCTGATGACAGCTGGTTCTTCTTAAGAAAAATAGGCGCTGGTGAGCCTTCTTGACCAGGCTGGAGGTGTTGGTGGTCCACGAAAGGTCCTTTGAGATGTGGGTCCCCAGGAACTTGAAGGATGAGACAGGCTCGACGGCCATCCCATTGATGTGGATGGGATCATGTGAGCCTGTTCGTCCCTTCCTGAAGTCCACAATGAGCTCCTTGGTCTTGTCGGTGTTAAGGAGCAGATTATTGTCAGTGCACCAAGTGGCCAGATGCTGTATCTCCTCCCTGTAGGCAGTCTCATCATTGTTGCTGATTAGACCAATCACTGTGGTGTCATCTGCAAATTTGATGATGGTGTTAGAACTGTTCACAGGCCTACAGTCGATGGTAAAAAGGGGACTATTGCGATATCGATGCTGAAACTGTATATTGTGCAGCACTAATATAAACTGATCCTGTCTTGTCTTTAATTGCTCCCAGCTTCCTGCATTTTCCCACTTAAGCGTTTTGTGTAAATCAGCCAGAATACCATAAAAACCACAAAGCGACATGAAACCGAACAATCCATAAAGCGACATGCTAAAAGCCCTCAGAAGTGAGGTTGCAGCACCAGAGGACTGTGAGGTCATTCTGGGTCTCTCGTCTGTGGTTGATGGTAGTTTATTGTGAGCTTCTTGTCATCCTTCATCACACTCTTGTGCTGCATGCAGACATCAGAGCATTAATTCACTTCAACACAGAGAGACAGACACTTAGGACCACATCATGAAAGTATGTACAGTACTTTATTTGTGAAGATGAAGTTAGTACTATTGAGTGTGCAACAGTAGAGTGTGCAAGATTTGGGACAGACTGCTTCCTTGTTAAGCAACTGTTCTGTTGCTTAGTGGCATGTCCTGTCAATCATCTCGTATTTCTCATCTCAGGACATCATCCACATTTCTCTCATGTTTAAAGCTGACATGTAACGAAAGTTAAAATTGTCCTTTTTTCTCATATTGAGAGATCTAATTGAAACGGCATGATTTTGTATTTTGAGAACCGACTGGATCTCTGAAAGATGGGCGTTGGTAACAACATGGAGGCAGATAGATGAAAGCAAAGCAGAAATGAGACATGCACTGATAGTCCCTCCCTAGAACTGATAGCTCCGCCCTAAATTACTGCCCTAAAGGACTGATAAAATCACCCTAAATCTGCGGTCACACTGCACTTTTCTCCCCATAGACTTCCATTCATACGCACGCAAATGTGTCAGACCGGAAACGCAGGGTCATGCCTCAAGTTTTGCAGTTCACTGCGGTGCAAAGTTCAAGCTTGGTGAACTTTCACCTGCAAAATCGCATCATGTGAGACCAATCGAAGATCAAAACATGACCTCTCTGGACAGAAATTTAAAACATGGACCAATCGCTCGCTTTTTTAAATGTCTAATCATCTTGTTTAATCCCGCCCCTTTTCGCAGCACCGTACGACAGAATTTCGCAATCTCAAACTCTAGTGTGACCGCAGCTTCAAGGACTAATAGATCCACCCTAAATTACTGATAGCTCCGCCTTGAAGTACTGATAGCTCCACCTTAAAGTACTGATAGCCCCACCTTAAAGTACTGATAACCACACCCTAAAGTACTAATAGCTTTGCCCTAAAGAACTGATAGCACCACCCTAAAGTACTGTTAGCCCTGCTCTGAAGCACTAAAAGCCCTGCCCTAGATGACTGATAGCCCCACCTTAAATGACTGATCGCCCTGCCCTAAATTACTGATAGCACTGCCTTAAAAGACTTATAGTCCTGCCTTAAATGACTGATAGCCCCATGCTACAGTACTAATAACGCCACCCTAAATGGCTGAGAACCCCGCCCTAAAGGACAGATAGGCCCACCCTAAAGTACTGATAGCTCCGCCCTTAATGACTGATAGCCCTGCCCTATAGGACATTTAGCACCGCTTTAAATGACTGATAACTCCGCCCTTAATGGCTGGCAGCCCCACCCTAGAGGACTGATAGCTCCACCCTAGATGACTGACAGCCCTGCTGTAAATTACTGATTGCTCTATGCTAAAGTACTAATAACCCCACCCTAAATGGCTAAGAACCCCGCCCTAAAGGACAGATAGGCCCACCCTAAAGTACTGATAGCTCCGCCCTTAATGACTGATAGCCCTGCCCTATAGGACATTTAGCACCGCTTTAAATGACTGATAACTCTCCCCTTAATGGCTGATAGCCCCGCCCTAAAGGACTGATAGCTCCACCCTAAAGGATTGGTAGCTCTGCCCTTAATGACTGATGGCCCCACCCTTAAGGACATATAAAGCCGCGGTCACACTGGACTTTTCCCTCCATAGACTTCCATTCATACGCACGCGAATGCGTCAGACCGGAAACGCAGGGTCATGCGTCAGATTTCGTCAGATTTCGCATCACTTGACTGCGTGAGACCAATCCAGGATCAAAACATGACCTCTCTGGACAGAAATTTAAAACATGGAGCAATCTCTCGCTTTTTTTAATGTCTAATCATCTTGTTTAATCCCGCCCCTTTTCGCAGCGCCGTGCGACAGAATTTCGCAAGCTCAAACTCTAGTGTGACTTCGGCTTGACCCTGCTTTAAATGACTGATAACTCTGCCCTTAATGGCTGGCAGCCCCACCCTAGATGACTGACAGCCCTGCTGTAAATTACTGATTGCTCTATGCTTAAGTACTAATAACCCCACCCTAAATGGCTGAGAACCCCGCCCTAAAGGACAGATAGGCCCACCCTAAAGTACTGATAGCTCCGCCCTTAATGACTGATAGCCCTGCCCTATAGGACATTTAGCACCGCTTTAAATGACTGATAACTCCGCCCTTAATGGCTGATAGCCCCGCCCTAAAGGACTGATAGCTCCACCCTAAAGCATTGGTAGCTCTGCCCTTAATGACTGATGGCCCCGCCCTAAAGGATATATAACCCTGTCTTAAATGACTGATAACTCTGCCCTTAATGACTGGTAGCCCCACCCAAAAGGACTGATAGCTCCACCCTAGATGACTGACAGCCCCGCCTTAAATGACTAATAACTCCGCCCATATTGGCTGATAGCCCCGCCCTAAAAATCTGATAGCCCAGCCCTAAAGGACTGATAGTCCCACCATAAAGGACTGATAGCTCTGCCCCAAAGGACTAATAGCTCCACCCTAAAGGACTGATAGCCCCACACTAGATGATACGCATCTCTGTAAAAGTTTACAAGATTGTTGCAGATATTGCAATTATAATTCAGATAACCTAAAGTCAATGTTTTCCATTAGGTTAGATATTAATTAACACAGGGGCTTAGCAACCGGGGGGGGGGGGTATGTCCCCCTCACTTTTAGAGACAGACCATTTAGAAACAGGTGATTAAGAATGTAAACTTTTGGATTTCATACAGCTGTCACCCCACTTTTAAAATGTCCACTCCGCCCCTGAATTAACAGCCCTTCACACATTTTTACCTAAGCCTCTCCACTTAAGCATCACTCTTGCGTATTCGCCATGTTTATAGTTGTTTGAAGTGTAGTTAAAACTTTTCACCTGTGTTAGTAGTTCTAATCTAATTCATTGTTCAGTGTTTTGGGCACAATGTTAGCCACTGGAGTGTTAAAATAATCTGCACTTTGAATTTCTACCCTGCAGGCTGTCAGAGTTTGAGTCATTGTCATGCTGAATGTTTATGATGATAGGGTGTGATTAAATATTCATTTACAGCAAATAATCCGCAGAACAAAGATGCAGCTGCTCTGATCAATGTGAAAATGTGAACGGAAAATTAGCTTACAGCATTTTAGATGTATTGATATTTTATATGTATTTTCTGCAGTTTTACCATGGCTAAATGTAATTTAGTGTATATTATGGTTATGCTAAATGACATTTTAGCAGGTGTGTTCTGTAAATCATGGTAAAAATGCATTACAGTAAATAAGCATATGCATAAATAGGTTTGCTGCTATACATCATCTCATCCATATTCTGACCTTTTATAATAAAAATTTTATTCAAAACATTAAACCAGATACATTGCATATACTTTGCCTAATATGCTTTCTATTTAATCACTTTTGTAAACTTCATTTTATGTGCACATCAGAATGAGATGGCTGATCTTTTATCCAGTTAACAGATTTTTTTTTTACAATTATTTCAGAAAATTTCATAATTTTTGCACATTAAACATTAGGGGTGTCAAAATTAATCGTTTCTTCAGTGCACCGCGATGCAGACGCGGACAATTCGTTATCGGTTCAGTAATAATCATAACCGGTTATTATACTGACGTCATTTATCTCACATGCGCTATGTCGCCGTAGCATACTATGGCGAGGGAGGCGAGCCGCGAGTATTTACAACGCTCTAACTACGAAAAACTGAGAAACTGTGCACAATTTCACTGCGTGTGTGTTTGCTGAACACTGTTTCACTGAAACTTACAGCAAAAGCCCCTATTTCACGGCGATTAAGAGAATGAAAGTAAACTCCATCTCTCTCTCTCTGTCTCTCTCACTGTGGCCCATGAGTGCATCTGTGTAGAGCGCCAGCGTGTAAGAGCCAATCACAGCCCTTTCTGTTGAGCGCCTGACCAATCAAAGGGGTGTAAGAAAGAACTTGGTAGACGAGGCTCAGAAAGCGAGCGGGATATTTATATTTGTTTATTTGCTATAGACCATTTCAATGTGGTCATGTCATTGGCCCATGAACATTTCCTGCTTGACGTTAAACTATTTCCTAACTGTAACAAGAGGCAATTCAATCATAACTTGATTTTAAATCAGCCGTCATAACACTATTTATCAATATGTGGACCTTTTTGGATTCTCAGAAGCAATGGAAATTAAAAATGTAAAACAGGAAATACGTTAGGGCCATTGTTTTTGTTTACATCCCTCAAAATGGTCTATAAATGCTCGTGTTGTTTAAAGGCACAGTTTATATATCTGACTGTTGGTATTAAAGGACAAAATTGTTTTACAAATAGTATATAAATATATTTATACATTTTAATACAAGAATTGCTGTGCTGTGAAGAAAATATAAAACTGTGTATGGAAAGAATCGTCAATGCACCGTGATGCACCGAGATATCCAATTGAACCCAATCGATGGCATGATAATCGTAACCGAACCGTGAGACCAGCGTAGGTTCGCACCTCTATTAAACGTATGATAAGTGTAACATCAGCACAGAAATGTTGAACCATTCATTTGCTGCATATGGACTTGAGACACACTGACAGATCTGTGTACTGTAATATGACATCGCACACACACAGTGTATCTGACAGCTGCTCTGTTAACACACTCTCTGAGCCACACACTTGTCTATCAACAGCATGTTAATGAGTGCGATCGATTGCATGAACAAAAAGCCTCAGAGAAGAACTTTATTCAACTTGTGATCCAACTGTTTAGATCTGATTTACATTTATATAGAAAAAAGCAATAGAAAACAATAAGAAGGTTTAATTTAGGTGAGTAACTGTAGAAACATCCCCAATAAATAAATATCGTAAGAGTTTTCCAAAAAATGTCTTATTTGCAAAGCAGTTGTCCTTCAATGTGAAGTCATTCATTGATTCATTTTCCTTTGGCTTAGTCACTTTATTCATCAGGAGTCACCACAGCAGAATGAACCGCCAACTATTCCAGCATATGATTTACACAGCGGATGCCTTTCCAGCTGCAACCCAGTACTGGGAAACACCCATACACACTCATTCACACACACACACACTCATACACTACGGACAATTTAGTTCATCAATTCTCCTATAGCGCATGTGTTTGGACTGTGGGGGAAACCGGAGCACCCGGAGGAAACCCACGCCAACACAGGGAGAACATGCAAACTCCACACAGAAACACCAACTGGCCCAGCCGGGACTCGAACCAGCGTCCTTCCTGCTGTGAGGCGACAGTGCTAACCACTGAGCCACCGTGACACCCCAAGTTTTTTATTTAAGTTGTTATTTATTAGGTTTTTACGTTATTTATTTAAAAAAACGCATATATATTTTGTTTAGTCTGCTCTGAAATGTCTTAACTAGTCATTTTTTTATTTTTTAATCTTATGTCCGCTACCGAGCTACATCAACATGATCAAAGAGACTCATTTGCATAACCTCGCCTCCTGCAACTCGTTTCATTTCATTTTTGACACGAAAAGACCAATTAAAACAAACTTGGCAAGCTGACCAACCAGAGCAGAGCTGGGTTATTGAAGCTTAAGCTTACAGAGCTTATGCTCCAAATTAATTCAAATGAACCGGATGGAAATCATTGCAAAATTATTCTAATATTAGAGTTTTTCTGAGCTTATATACATTTATATTTGTTTTAGGGCTCGATATGACCTGCTCTTCAGAACAGCCTATGATTTAAAGGTACAGTTCACTTAAAATTAGCATCCTGTCACCATTTACTCACGTGTTTCATCCCTGTTTGAGTTTCTTTCCTTCTGTAAAATAAATATACTGAAATATTCTGAAAAAAACTAACAAATATTATCTACAGTAGACATCAATGGAAGTTAATGGCTGTTTTTTGCCAGTATATTTCAGTATATATATATATATATATATATATATATATATATATATATATATATATATATATATATATATATATATATATATATATATATATATATATATATATATATATATATATATATTTGTGTTCCACAGAGGAAAGACTTGAGTGTGTAAATGATGCAGGTATTTTTGGGGTGAACTGTCCCTTTAAATACATCCCAACGGAAGATTTTACTGTTTGAGTCACTGACGCCCCCTGGTGTCTTTAGCTGAGAATATTTACTAAGGCTTTACTTTACTGTACATTTTTTCTCAACAAAAATGTTTAATTTACTCAATATTTACTCACCCTCATGTGGCTCCAAACCAGTTTCAGTTTCCTTCAGCTGTTGAACACAATAGAAGATATTTTGAAGAAAGCTGAAAACTTGTAAACAATTGACCTCCATAGTGTTTTTTTCCTACTAAGTCAATGGTTACCGGATTTTAGCTTTGTTAAAAATATGTGAAGAAGATATATATATTAATATGTAGTGTTCAACAAAAGAAAGAAACTCATAAAGGTTCAGAACTATACGTGAGAGTAAATAATTTCCATTTTTTGCATGAACTTTTCCTTTAATGTGTATCATTTACACACCCTTTACTCGTTTCAAAACATTATGAGTTTCTTTCTTCTGTTAAAGACAAAAAGAAGATATTTTGAAGAATGTTGCAACCTCTAACTTGACTTCCATAGTATTTGTTTTTTCTACAATGGAAGTCAATGGTTACCGGTTTTCAGCATTCTTCAAATATATTTTTTGTGAATAAATAGTGAGTAAATTTTCATTTTTGCGTGAACTATCCCTATAATGTGTGAACATAAATAGATGATTTCATGTGATTATTTGTGAGGGAGTAGTTTTGTGTTCACATTGTAATATGTGATTGATTGTGTATAGTCACCAGCTGTGTTTTTGTCAGCACTTCTTGTTGTTGTCCAGATGGTGGCGCTGTATAATTTCTAATGAGCTCGTTAAAGGGATATTTCACTCAAAAATGTAAAATTCTGTCATCATTTACTCACACTTTACTTGTTTCAACTCTTTATGATTTTCCTTTCTTTGTTGAACACAGACGAAGATATTTTGAAGAATGTTGACAACCGGTAACCATTGACTTCCATAGTATTTGTTTTTCTTCCAATGGAAGTCAATGGTTACCGGTTTCCAGCATTCTTCTAAATATCTTCTTTTTTGTCCAACAGAAGAAAGGACTCATAAATGTTTACAACTGATTGAGGGTGTTTAAATAGTGAGTAAATTTTCATTTTTGCGTGAACTGTCCCTTTATTGTGCATTGTAATGTGTATTAATAAAGTGCGTTTATCATGTATGGCCATACACCCAAAACACTTCACAATCAGGAGGGGGTGTGGGGTCTCTCCACATCACCACCGGTGTGCAGAAGCATCTACCCCTACTCTTAACGAGAAGTGCCATGAGATTATTAATGAGCACAGAGAGTCAGGAGCTCGGTTTAACGTCTCATCCAAAACACAGCGCTCACTGACAGTACAGTGTCCCCTTCACTATACTGGGGCATTAGCACTCACACAGACCACAGGTTGAGCGCCCCCTGCTGGCCTCACTAACACTACTTCCAACAGCAACCTACTTTTCCCATGTGGTCTCCCATCCAGGTACTGACCAGGCTCAGCCTTGCTTAGCTTCAGTGAGTAACCGGTCTTGGGCTACAGGGTGATATGACTGTGAACATTCATTCATTCATTCATTCATTTTCTTGTCGGCTTTGTCCCTTGCGGGGTCGCCACAGCGGAATGAACCGCCAACTTATCCAGCACGATTTTACGCAGCGGATGCCCTTCCAGCCGCAACCCATCTCTGGGAACACTGTGAACAGTAACAATACAAATATATGATGAATAGATGATTATTGAGATTATTGACAGTGAGGGAGTAGTTTTGTGTTCACATTGTAATATGTGATTGATTGTGTATAATCACCAGCTGTGTTTTTGTCAGCACTTCTTGTTGTTGTCCAGATGGTTGCGCTGTATAATTACCAATGAGCTCATTTAAGGGATAGTTCACTCAAAAATGTAAAATTCTGTCATCATTTACTCACACTTTACTTGTTTCAAACCGTTATGATTTTCTTTAATCTGTTTAACACAATAGAAGATATTTTGAAGAATGTTAGAAACCGGTAACCATTGACTTCCATAGTATTTGTTTTTCCTATAATGGAAGTCAATGGTTACCGGTTTTCAGCATTCTTCAAATATATTTTTTGTGAATAAATAGTGAGTAAATTTTCATTTTTGCGTGAACTATACCTTTAATGTGTAAACATAAATAGATGATTATTGTGATTATTGACACTGAGGGAGTAGTTTTGTGTTCACATTGTAATATGTGATTGATTGTGTATAATCACCAGCTGTGTTTATGTCAGCACTTCTTGTTGTTGTCCAGATGGTGGCGCTGTATAATTTCTAATGAGCTCATTAAAGGGATATTTCACCCAAAAATGAAAAATTCTGTCATCATTTACTCACACTTTACTTGTTTCAACTCTTTATGATTAACCATTGACTTCCATATTATTTGTTTTTTCTACAATGGAAGTCAATGGTTACGGGTTTCCATCATTCTTCTAAATATCTTCTTTTTTGTCCAACAGAAGAAAGAACTCATAAATGTTCAAAACTATTTTGAGTGAGTAGATTTAAATTTTTGCGTGAACTATCCCTTTAATGAAGTGACTGATGGAATAAAGTTCTTGTGTGAAAACTGCATCTGTTTATACTCTGATTTTACTACAGTATTGACGGCAGTCTGGTGTGCATCTTAATTTCATGGGTTTGAGAGTAATGCAATGCAGATTTGTCTGCAAATCAATTTTAGCTTTGCATTTGGAGCAGAACCAGGCGTTTAGTCAGCGTTTGTGAGCCCAGGCGGGTTCGGCTACTGATCCATTATCATAATGAGATGTTATTAATCACAGCAGCTTTTGCATGCTGCCTTTCTTCTTTTTATCAATAATGTTTTAATGACACTGACTGAGAATTTTATGCTGGAAATAATTTATTTGAGATTTTGAGTTTAAAAGATACTGTTTATGTGTATTTGACCCTTTGAGAGGAGTGTTGTGTTATTTTGATCAATGCTGTATTTTAGAGCTGCACATCATTGGCATTGACATTGCAATATTAAATTTTTCTGCGATACATACTCCAATATAAAGTACAGTTTTAACAGATGAAATGAAAAGCTTTTGGATAGAATTAATCATTTTGGATAACTGTGGATGATAATAGGATGATATTGTAGTGGAGCGCATCTGCATCAATGTAATAAACCAAATTACAAGCAATGATAAATATAGCAAAGCAAGTTACAAATGAAACACTTTATGGTTTTTCTAGGAGTCTTAACAGTATTCAGGTACACAACTTTAATTATTAAATGTAAAATAAATAACACTGTGTAATCTTAATTGCGTATATGCTGTACATAAATGCTATTAATATTTCTAGAAGTTACTAAAATGCAAATTTCCTGTGCTTGAATGCGTATACGCTCACAAACACATGCAAATTAGGGATGAGCGATATGGCCTAAAATCCATATTGCGATATACATTGCAGCCTCTTGCGATAACGATATATATTGCGATATATAAATTATAATAGAACCATTTCAGAACAGGTTACAGAGACCCTTAGGAAAGCCAAACTGCTATTTTTTTTAAGAAATAAAGAAACGTTGCATGTCATTTTGAGAACATTTATTGTGCAAAAGCAAAACTGTTATTAAACAACACAATGTTGCAGATAAATAAACTAAATGTAGTGCCTTTTAGAAAGAAAGACTTTTCTATTAAGTCCTTGGTTCCTAAATGCCAAGTTGCAGAGAACAAAAAAACTGGTGTTTAGTTAAGGAACTTACACTGTACTGAAATTACTTCCAGTATTAAATTAGTCAAATAAATTTGTGTATTGCAGATACTTTAAATGAAAACATATTTCTAATCTGCAGCCTAAGGTAACACATTTGATTTTAAACATTTTGTTCTCCTAATGAAATTAAAACTGGTGTCTTGATCTGCTCTTTCTCTCTCTCTCCCTCACACTCTCTCTGTCTGCTGTAGTGTTGGTGCTGCTGAGAGATTGAGACGCACCAGACAAAGTTTGCTTATAAAGTAATGCAAAAATGAATACAATTAATATCGAAAGCGAAAGCAGATTCTCGGACATGTCCGGGGAAAATGTATTGTCACCCCAAATAATGAGCTGGATCAGTCTATTTAGTCTTCGCGCTCTTCTGTATCCAGCGCGTCTCTGTGGGTCTGCATGCAGAGCATGCGAGTCTGTGGCAGAGTGTTCTCAGTTTCTCGCGAACACAGAACCGGGCCGCCCCAATAATATATCGGCCGCAGCGAAATGGTCGCACTGTTGTTTATTCAAGATGATGCGTTGCAGCCGGCTGCAGCTTGTTGCTCTCAATTTCGCGGGTAGATTGCGTCATCAAACATGCATTATCGCGATAGTGCAATAGAATTAGAATCTCTATCGTAGGCCAATTTTGTATCGTTTATATCGCATATCGTTTATATCGCCCATTACTAATGCAAATTATATCATCTTAAGGCCCACAGTGTTTTTTTTACATGCATTTTTATTTTCTCTTTGCTATTTGGGCTTATTAGAACCTAATTAGAATAAAAATCTAAGTATCATCTTTTGATATGATGTACTTTTAGAGAAAAATGATGTCCATATATGTGGACTCGTGGTCCCAATTTACATAAAACACTTTTTCACGAATTTTCTTTTATGCATATTTAACATATAATTTTTTTTTGAACTTGCTTTGACTATCAGAGAGTAAAAACAACATTTTATCCCATTTTGGACAGTTAAAAATAGGGGTTGGGACATTTCATATGCTGCAGAACAGTTGCAGGATGACACTGTTTCTCTCCAGGTTTTTTAAATCTTCACTTTCGCCAATTGTTGAAGTTTTTTCCTCGCCGCTGTCTCCACTGGCTTGCATGGTTCGGGACCGTGGTTTGGAAATTTCAAGGTTTTAAAACCGTCAAAATTTCCTGCAATACCGTCCTAAGGTATGTGTACGATTTTTTTATTTACATTTTTTTTTTTTTTTTTTTTAGGACAACAGTATCTTCAGCAGAAAATATAACTAAAGATGCCATTTTAAATTGCAAAAAATCTGTTTTTTTTTTTAACTAAGGACGGCAGCAGAAGTCAATAATTAATCCTGACATGTTTACTCTTCCAAAATATTTTAAATGTTTCTCAAAATAAAATATATTGTGTTCAAAAGGGTAAAAAGTTTTTGTTTTTAACCCAGACATTTAAAAAGAATATATTTTAGAGCAGTAATCATAATACCATGATACCGTGAAACCATGATATTTTTATCCAAGGTTATCATACCTTCAGAATCTTATACCGGCCCATGCCTGTTTGGGATCTGTAGAGCTGCGCATCGATGGATTTGCTCTTCAGTGTTTGGACTCTCAGTAGTGATTATTAAACCACACTGAACTGAGCTAAACTGAACTGAACTTAAACACTGAAAACTGAACTGACACGGTTTCAATTCACTATAATCTTCTATGAGAAGCTGCTTTGACACAATCTACATTGTAAAAGCGCTATACAAATAAAGATGAATTGAATCGTATCTCTGTAACAAAATATAAAACATTCAATGTATTTTAAATAGCCACTTAAGAGCTAAAAATGTGCTGCCCACGTATGTGGACACTAGGAGTTTTTATATTATTGAATAACTTTATAGTTCAACTTTGCAATTAATCCACTATCATGCCTGTTTTTAACTCCTATTTAACTATAATACTGATTCAACATTGCAGTGTATGTGATGACTTTCAGGAGGTTGGCTGGGGAAGGTGAAGTGCGCAAGGGAATGAAATGCTGAAATATACAGAGCAATATTAAACATTCATCCACTGCATTTCACTTAGTTTTCATATAAGATGCACTGCACTAAATGTCCTGCGCTGACATTTGTTTTAAGGCAAACATAGCTCCACCTGCCTGTTGTGTTTATGAACTACAATTACACATTTTAATTTTTTTTTATAACTTTTAATTTGCAAGGATGATAGTTTTCTTTACTTCTACAGTAAGATTTAATGTAATGTGTTGAATGTAAAAATTGCGGATCCAAATGCAGGTTTAATAGGAAGTTCAGTAAAGCAATGGTCAACACAGGGGCAAACAGATGTATACAGGCAATCCAGAGTCATAGTCAGAAACACCGGCAGATGATCAAAAGACAGGGAGCAGACAAGGATGAACAAATTTACAAGGCGATGGTTAAAACACGGGAAACCAAGACAAAGGAAACGTGTTGTAATGTTCATGGACTAAACAAGACTCAGCCCTGAATGAATGAATGTGAGGTGCATATATAGTCCTTGTAATCAGTGTAAATGAGCAGCGGCTGTGTCTGTGTACGAGTGTCCGGATTATTGTCAGCTGTTACCAGCAGTGTTGTGCAAGTTACTTCCAAACTGTAATACATTACAGATTACTTGTTACTGTTATTTAAAAGTAATGCCTTACATTACAATATTACTGTCTCAGAATTGTAATATGTTACATTACTCTTATATTACTTTTTAGTTACTTTCACCAAAATAACTACAGAATTAGAACTTTACATTCTAAAATGACCAAATGTAAGGCAGAGCATCCAGTAGAAAGCGATATGATGTAGCAGAATGACTGTGACCTATCCAGGCTACTAACAATATAGTATATATTTGGCAACGTGAAGACTCAAGACAATGCAAGAAAGGATGACAGTCAGATTCACAAATGATCTGTTAAAAGCATGGTAGAGGTAAAGTGGTTATCTGGCAATATCTGTGAATAGCTTGACTATATTCATATTAGACACAACAGGCCATATGTAAACTCTAATGCCATGACAAAATGCAGATTTTTTTTCTCTTCTTATGTTGCCATTATTCACTTTAAATTCAAGTGGCTCACAACACAAAGCTGTCATGCACAAACTGAGCATGATGAACATAGCTTTCTCAATATAATGCTTGTGCACCGATTTCCTCTGTTTGTGGACAAAACTTCTTGCGAGCTCTTAAATATACGCTGCTCGCGTGCAAATTTTCTCACGTTCTCTCAAATATGCACTCCTCACGCACAAATGTTCTTGCGCGCTCTCAGTACACGGTTCGCTCTGTGAGATTATATGCAGACTCACAATTTGTGTCTTGTGTTCCCTCTTCCTTTTGTGCTTTTTGATATGATTTATATTGGTGCACTATTTATTAACAATAACCAAAATGCTAAAATAGACTTATAATTTCTAATCTAATAAACCATAACATGTTTGGCTGTGTATGATATTTATATGTAATACTATAGTTGCTATGGTAACACAACAAGTGTAATATAAACAAATGACGCAGTGCTGTAGTTTTTGTTTTTTACAATATAGGGTATATTATACTACAATTCACCACATTTTACTGTAAAACTACACTCTGTAGTTAATTTTATTCAGAGTTCACTATTCTTAATACTACAGTATGCTGAAGCATTCATTAACAAGTTGTAAATAATACTAGCCTAAAACATAGGCAGTATACACTCAAAAACACTAGTATTATATAATTTACCTATAGAAAATACCTGTAGGTAAATAGTGCAGCAATATATAAACCATATCAACATTCTTGAGATAACAATTGACAGGAGGATCTCTGGAGAGCAAAAGCACGAAAAGAGGAAGAAACACAAGGCACAGATTGTGAGTCTGCATCATCTGACGGAGCGAGAGCAGATCATTCACACGTGAGCAGACAGTGTATTGAGTGCACGCGAGGAGTTTAGTCCACGGACTGAGGAAACTGGCGCATTCGCTCACTCGTCTTACATGATTGCGCTCTCGACTTGTAATGCTGCGCTTACGATATTTGTCAGTGAAACAACGCCATGCACGTATGTACGTCCATCTCGCGAATGTAATTCTGCCATTTTCATCTATTTGCCACTTTTCCGCTGCGCATTAGGGCTTAACATTACTGCGAACCGGGCTGAGCCAATAGCCTCGAGCTCAGAGGCTGAAATCATTCCGCGTTCAAAGTAAATAGTTCCAATAGCCAGAGGGAGATAAATGACAACACACACACGTATGTTCACTCACCACCAACAGGAAATAGAACGTTATTTATTTGTTAATGTCTTGCCGGCGAAAATTTTGTTGTAACGCACGCGTTACTGAACATGTACCGAGTAAAATATTACTGAAAATTTATTAGTAATGCCTTACACTACTGCGTTACTGGAAAATGTAATACGTTACTGTAATACATTACTTTAGTAACGCATTACTCCCAACACTGGTTACCAGCGTTGATGAGCGCAGAGGTTTCTGGGAATTGGAGTTCGTTCAGCGGTAATCTCCCATATAGGAAACCCACCCGGAGACAACTCCACTGGCAATCACAACAATAACAGAGTTGACAGTAATAGAGTTGATATTTTACATCATTTTGTGCTTTAGTTCCAGATGCTAACCTCAAACCAGACTCCACAAGGAAGTATCACAGTAACAGAGTTGACACATAATTAGGCCCACACGGAATCTGCGCGCGCAGATTTCTGCAGATTTTTAGCCCATCATTCAGTCTATGTATTTACTTGTGTAAATTTATATTTATTCAGTTTTTAAATTAGTTTCACTAATATTTTGTAATATAATAATAGTAATATATTAAATATTAAATGATTTATTTACAATACAGCTTGTAAAGTAATATTTTCTGTCTTATATTATTAAGAGACTTGCTTTGTTTATCAAATAACTGGATCTAATTTGATTTGCATTGTAAACATTAAATAAAAGTTTAAAAGGTAGTATTTTTTATTTCATATATTAAGTTTTTAGTTATGATACTCCCAAAATAATTTTGCTTAAATTCGCAGATTTTTTACAAAATTCTCCGTAAAAAATGTCCGCAGATTCTGTCTGGCCTTACACATAATTAATCTACTATTGCTGTATCCTAAGCATGTAGCACAAATGAATGAGAGAAGAATAACGACACGTGCCTTCCAGAGTTTCCCGCCACAAGAAGTGACATCACTTGGAGCAGTTAAGTAATATGTGATAAACAGAACAAGCTTTCCTTTTTGTAACTGGCGTAACAGAGTAGACTAGAACGCAGAGACGCACTAAATGTGTTTTTCTTTTATTGAAATGACTAATAATGCAGTAAACACACAATAAATATAAAAATTAGACTTACTAATTTTTTAATGATAATTGAAGCTGAATGTGTGTTTCAGGAGGCGGAGACAGTCATAGCTATATAGTGGGAGTCTTTAAATATTTTCAAGACAAAATGTCCTTAAAATTTGTGTTATTATTCAAAACTTTTCATTAAAGTTCGCATGAACCAGAAGCTGCAACATTTTTTTTTTCGTATTGTGAAGCAGTTCCTATAGAAACAGAATATTAATGAGTAAACAGTGGGCGTGGCCTGTTTTTTACCACTGCGAGCTGATTGGATGTAGTAAAGTGGGCGTTTCATTCAGAAAGATTGGGAAAATGGTTTGGGGAGAGTTATTACAACCTAACAGACTCCTCCTCCTCCTCCTCCTCACTATTTCTGTTTGATGTCAAAACTGACAGCTGGAGGGGCGTGGTTAAGTGTTTTAGCCACACCCATAATCTCAGACAGACCTTATCTGAGAATTTAACGAACAAATTTCAGTTTTAGATTACAAGGGCAAACTATTTTAATTGTCTTAATGACATGCACAGGTGAATTGTTCACCGCAAAACTAGCAATGTGAGCGAACAGAAATCACATGGTTAGTGTTAATCTTTTGTACTTTAAAGTTTTTTGTTTTGGATGAGTAATAGGTTTTGAAGTCTTCTCAAAGTTAAAGTCTGCTGTGTTTCCTTCAGAAAACTCTCTGCTGCGGCCGGAGGACATCTGGATGCTGGACGGGGACGACTCCATTACCCAGGAGCCTTTGTGTCGTCCCAGCAGGCCTGATCACCTGGACTTCCTGAGGATCACTCCGCCGGAGGATGACATCATCGGAGACACGCCGTATTATCCCAAACTCGGCATAACGGTGAGTTTCTCATAGTGATGGGAAGTTTGGATCTTTTTAATGACTCGGATCTTTGAGTCTCGTTCATCAAGATGAATGAATCCTTTTTCGAATCATTTCGTTCCATTTGCCAAAATATTATTCAGATGAGTTGCTTCCAAATACATCTACAACTAGCCCAAACGTTGATCACACTACAAACAAGTCAGATGCTGATGACCTTTAAACGCGTCGTAACAGTCTTGTGGAAAGGCTCCATTGATGCCGAGCTCAGACTGCATGATTTTAGCTCTGATTTTGACTCGCCGACAGGTTTTGAGAAATGACATCCGCGATCACCTACAGCCAATGAGAGAGCAGCATCCACTAGTGTGGTTACCTGCAGGCCAGCGGGAGGCTGGGGGAGAAGTTAAAAGCGCTCATTATCAGTTGATTTGGACCCAAGAAATGGAGGAAAAACCAGTGTAAAATTGGCAGGAGCACCTGTGTCTGTTTGACGTGTCATCTGATCAATATCACAATCAGGTCGAAAAGTAAAAAAAGTTGAGGAGAGATTGTTAATTCTCTTCAAAAGCCAGATGAGCAACACAAGTTTCTAAAGCTAAAGCCTTCTGTTTACATTATGTAGTTAATAACGAAAGATATATTACGTGACCCCGCGTTGTTTCCATGTCACTTCTCGCGTTTGTTTGGCTGTGAGACGTAGTTTGGACAAAGTTGTCTGTGATTCTTCCTATTTTAAAGTCATGCAGTGTGAACTCTCTTGTCGCTGATCCATCCTACAGTGTAAACACAGCACCAACAGAACGCTAACCCAGATAGTCATGCAGTGTGAAAACATCCGTGACACGACTACTTTGAAAATCATGCAGTCTGAACTCAGCATAAGCTGAATCCTCAGTGTCATTAAATCATTTTAGAACAGGTATGTGACATTTTAAGTCGATCTCTCGCTTTTGTATTTTGTATTGCTATGCACCTTAGCAATCTAGTAGTGTTTGCTTTGCTTTAGTTTTTTTTTTTTTTTTTGGGGGGGGGGGGGGGGGTGTGGGGGTAATATTTATGAATATCCGGTTTCAATTAATAAATACTGAGAGATAGGGCTGGGCGATTAATTGAAAAGTAATTGAAATGGACATTCAGAATCTATAATTCTTCTAATTTTACCAGGTCAATTTTTTCAATTACTTTCCCTACCACGTGTGAAGTCATACGACCCCGCACTGTTAAAGCTGATTTATACTTATGCGTCAACTGCTCACATATGGCGGGTTGCAGACCCACGCAGACTCCAGCGAGCCCTTTAGAGCGAGTGTTTACAAGTGTTGAGTCTTGTGGAGAAGCTCAGTATGGATGCTTGTGTTGTGTATTTACTTTATAAAAGTCCGCCACATTCGATGCACGTCCGCCGGTTCCTCTAAATGAGCGAGTTTTAGCTTCTTGTATATTTGTACATTAATGTAGCGTTCAGAAAAGTTATTTATTTTAATTATTTTAACAGTGACTGTTGGTTTTAGGCAATGTGTGTGTTAGTTTCTGAGTGTTCAACGTTGATGTTCAATAATCATATATAGCAGATAGTGTGTTTCCTTCAGTTATTTTAAAGTCAAGCAATGCACCCTTCATTCAGAATTCTCTCACTTGTAATATGTGACCATATTTATTCTACAAAGCCTGTCATTGAACTATAAGGGCAGATAGTTTAAATAAATAAATACAATAATCGTTCATTAATCGTTATCGATTTAAAATGTTCAATTAATCATGATTTTGATTTTACGCCAAATCACCCAGCCCTACTGAGAGATCTCTGTAGACTGATGATATTTCATGTCTTACATTCTTAAAATATGAGCAAAATCATCTGTTTTATCGTCACTTAGACATTACAATACTTTACATTATGCTAGAGAATCATTCAAATACTAACTCAGTACTGGGAAACACCCATACACACTCATTCACACACACATACTTATACACTTCAGCCAATTTAGTTGATCAATTCCCCTATAGCGCATGTGTTTGAACTGTGGGGGAAACCAGAGCACCCGGAGGAAACCCACGTCAACATGGGGAGAACATGCAAACTCCACACAGAAACACCAACTGACACAGCCTGGAAGGGCATCTGCTGCATAAAACATTTGCTGGATAAGTTGGCGGTTCATTCCGCCGTGGCGAACCCTGATGAATAAAGAGACTTAGCCAAAGGAAAATTAATGAATAAATGAAGTAATACAAATAAAAAATATATATTATATAACATATACTGTTATATAATAATAAAATTGAGCATATGTTGTATTTAATTAAGTTTGTGTCAGGTTTTGTTGCTCTTCTTTGGATTCAGAGAAGTTTTAACACCAAAACTCATCACAACACACACATTTACCTGATGTGCATAATGTATTGTGTCTGTGTCTGTGTAACATGCATAACAGATATAGTTTCCTGCAGTGTTCCTAAACACGTTGCTCATATGGACTTGTGGACTAAAGCTTAAATAGAGTCAAACACACACAGGCTTTGTATAAGAAAAGCAAATCCAGCAAATCCAGATTTCTCAACTCTGTTGTGTTTTAGAGGTCAGGACTGACTGATTCAGCAGCAGAACATGTTCATTAGTGTAACGAGACCTTTATACAGTATGTGTGTTTAAGTCTGTTTAAAAGCACATCACTTTACATTACAATTAATCTAACTGTTTTCTGTGAATATAAAATTGTGTAAAAAAGAATTTACACAGGACAATCGTTTTCTATTTAGTTTTCCTCTAATAATACAAACCTTCATTTTAAAAGCTGCATGTGTTTAATTGTGTTATCTTTGACTAATATTACAATTGGTTTGATGATCTGAAACTCCTGGATCAAAATAAACGCTAGCGCAGGATGCCAGATTGAGTACAGGAGCGAGTGATTTACACTGTGTTCTAAATAAAAGCAACGACACGCGATAGAGGGAATATTCTCCATATTAAAAGCAGTTTTGGTTCTAACCAACACCTGGAACTGATATATTAGAAACGGCTTTTATTTCTCACAGCTAAACAACAGAAACCTATAACAGATCACCTCAGGTAAACCTTGTGTGCTTTATTCAGTGATAAATGCTAACCATGTGAGTTTGAATGCCATTTGACATAACATTTATTGCCATATACTGAAAGCTGCAACAGATAGTTCACCTCAGATCTAGGGTGCGTTTCCCAAACAACGACGTGACTCGCGGCTGAACTATCATAGTGCGATGCATCGTTTGGCAAAAAAACGATGTAGTGACGAGTGTTTCCCAAAACCCGTAGTTTCTCTGTCGCAGATCCCTCTCTTGAACCACGTTAGTTATAACGTAAAACACCCATAATGATGCTCTAAACGGGGTGGAGTAACTTCTTTAGAGAACAACTCCATCATTTCTTTGTGCAAATTATATTGTTTTACACAAACACGCATTTAAAATAAAATCCAATATTAGTTTTGGTAAAGACATGCACTCGCTTTCCAAATCATTTAAAATATAAGTAAATGGCACATATAGGGCCTGTGTTTGCTTTACTAATATTATTGAGAAGTTGAACATTACATATTCTATTCTAAAACATAAAATCACTTACAAAAGCGAACACTATTCTAATATCATATATAAATCATATAAATGAATAAATAATGAGGCGATTTATTATAAATATATTTACTTTAATAATAATATTAATGATGATGATGATGATGATGATTATTATTATTATCATTATTGTTATTATTTAGGATATTGTTACTTAATAAAAAAAAATAAAAAATACAATTTGACACATGCAAACCACAGCAGAAAGTTCTAACCAATAATATAAATATATATTTGGGAATAACCCAATATAAAATAAAAGAATTAACGTATGCTATGTTTTTTATTTTCACAAGCTTTGGAGACGTACTGTAACATAATTTCCGCTTTTAAATATACCTATAGCTTTTGCCATGAGGCTGTGTTCAAAATGATATCAATGTTTTCAAAGTGCACTGCGAAGGGAGCACAATTGTAAACATGAAGATCGCTAAAACTGAACTGTAAAAATACTTTGAAAGCAAATTACACCTAAGAGAGATTAACTTAATGCTTTTTTATTTTTAATCATTCCAACTTTGAATGTTAGAATGTTCTAAATGAATAGGGCATAGGGGGGATAAGTGGGAATAGAACACAGCCAAGTACTATGCTTTTAACTACAGCTCCAGAGGTGTCGTTTCAAGTGCTCAAGTTTGCGAATGTTCGTTGGAGCGATGGGTTTGGAAAACAGCAAATCAAAGAACTATGTTTGTAACGACAGAACTTGCGACCTTAGTAGGCTAACGATGGTTTTGGGAAACGCACCCCTGGAGAATACAATAAACTGTCTGAAATTGAACTTTAGAACTAAACACATATGAGTGATCCAGCATCTACATTTAATGATGTTAAAGAGGGTTAACATGTATTAAACAGATTATAAACCTTACCGTTTCAAGAGTGAGTGCATATTCTGTGCTTCTGAATGGCTGCATTTACATTTCTGTCGTGTTTCGTCTGGTGCAAACAGCCAAATTGCTCATCACTGTGTATCTCGTCATGAAGTGTGTTGTTAGGACACGGGGGTACTATGTGACCTGCTCACCTAATGTTTACGCTTGTAATATTTATATCATTTGCTAATTAATAACCTCATGTGGAACTGAATCTGTCTCATTTTGACATCTGATACTGTCCATTTTGGTCACAGATGCATGCTTTCAGAGCCTTTCTGAATGAATGAATGAATGAAATACGCTGTTTTCCAACAAGGCAGCCCGGAGTGCTGAAATATAATTGGCTAAACTGGCATTGTGCAGGTGAAATTCACCTAAACAAAGACAGCGTTCTGGCACGGAAAAACCATTTTCAAAGCAGAATATCTGACTTCAGCATTGTTTTTCAGTTAAAGAAGTATGTTCACTTGGGATGTTTCTTAAATATCTGCACACATATTATGGTATTTTTATGCTTTAGAAGAGTCAAAAACTTACATACTGTCACGATCACCAGCGATCGTCAGCCAGAGATCGCTGGTAATCACACACACACATTCATATGGACTACAAATCCGCCAGTTCATGGACTACATTTCCATACATACACTCCGCGCACACATGTTCCAGATCACCCTTTGATTACACTCACAGCTGAAGCCACTCATCCACTGATTTCATGGACTATAAGTTCGTCTCACACACAAACACAGTGGCTGAGTCTTGTATCCTGTTACAGTGAACATTACAACGCGTTTCGCCTTGCCTTGTTTTCCCGTGTTTAGACCTTTGCTTTGTTTTGTTTTGTCATTCCTTGTACGCCGCCTGCCTTGTGACCTTCTGCCTGTTATATCGACTACGACTCTGGATTGCCATTATACATCTGATTGTTCCTGTTTGACCATTGCTTACCTGACCCTGCTAATAAAGACCTGCATACGGATCTTCACCCCGTTGAAACGTCTCACTATATTACACATACAGCACCTTTAAAGTGAGACAAACATGCAGAACAAAATAAGAAATCAGTAAGGGGCGAATACATTTTCATGGCACTATATAGTAAAATGTAATATTTTCAGTGTGATATCTTCAGTGTCGCATGTTCCATAAAATATTAAATATTAATAAATAATCATTATTTTTTATATTATAAAATAAATTTTATGTATATCAAACGATCAATAATAGCAATTAATCACATCCAAAATAAATGTTTATATTCACATAATATGCATGTGTGGACTTGTATATTTATGCATATACGTATAAATACACACACATATGTATATAAAATACAAAAACATACAGTAACACTTTATTTTGATGGTCCAATTTATAATTAGTAGACTTTCTGCTTAACATCTGTTGCTACTGCTCCTTCAACAGACATTTAACTGACTGTAAGAAACTTTGCAAGTACATGTCAACTTACACTAACACTAACTCTAACCTAACAGTCTACTTCAGAGGTGCCCAATCCTGTTCCTGCAGAGTTCAGCTCCAACCCTGACCAAACGCAACTAAACCAGCTAAGTAGGATCTTAGAAACACTTGCTAATTTAAGACAGGTGTGTTTGATCAAGGTTGCAGCTAAACTCTACAGGAAGGTAGATCTTCAGGAACAGGATTGGGCAGCCCTCGTCTACTTATAGTCTAATGAGAATTATTTGGCCTGTAGATGCAATGTAACCTAAATTCAACAAACGGACCACCAAAATAAAGACTGACCAAACATACAAAATAAATATACACAATACGCACTATTACAATATTGATTGTAAATATGAGCTTTTATTTTGCATGGGATTAATCCAAAGATTAATCATTTAACAGAACTAATATATATATATATAATTTTTAATGTTTTTTTTTGTATATATTTGTTTGTGTGTATGTCTGTGTGTGGTTCTGTATGTGTATGTCTATCAGTCTGCATGTATCTGTTTATGTCTGTGTGTGCATGTGTTTCAGTAAAATACCAGTATGCTGACACGCCCGTGACGCCTCCTACATCTGAACACACTGAAAACACTGATCTCAGAGCAGATTACATGGGTGGGACACAAACCACAATGAGCAGCAAATGTCAGATGCAGTGACTCTGTAATTAAGGCTTTGTCTCTCAGCCATTAGAGGGAGATGTACTGTATCTTCTGCACTGATAATATCTGGTCTTACAGGTTAAACTAACTCACTTTATGCTGACTCAGGAGTCATTGTTCTGCTCAGCAACACCAACAACTGACATCAACTTTCTCAGACAGGCTACTGATATGTATAGACTCAAACATGCTGTTTGGAAAACTTGTTGCATGTAAACAAATATATTTATTACATTTTCCTACCATTTTCAGTAGTAAATTAAGTTAATATTAAGATTATAAATTAACTATTATACGTTGTTTTTGTTTGTTATCGGCTTTTTCAGTTCTCATTAAAGTAAGCTTGTTAAATATTATTTTTTTATTATTATTTTTTCAGGGTTTACACCTTTAATGGATAGGAAAGTGTAGAGTTTTGACAGGAAAGCATAGGGAGCAGAGAGAGGGGAAGGGTCAGCATAAGACCGCGAGGCGGGAATCGAACTCAGGTCACCGTGAGCACCGGAGTGCATGTGTCAACACACTAACCACTACACCACTGGTGCCGACAGCTTGTTGAATATTCTGAGGAGAACGTTGGGTTGCTATTGTAAGTAACTACACACGCAAGAAAAGTCAGGCTATCTTGTTTTGGTTCATTTAAGACTTACCTCAGATTTTCGTTGACAGTTCTGTGCGAACTGACAAAGTACTACAGGTTGAGTTTTGGTGGATTCATTCAGGTTTATTCATGTGAAAGTCTGTCAACAATAAACATTCTTACTTCCCACGCAGCTCCCAAACGATGCCTCTGTGCAACAAACTGAATGTTATTTACAACTTTATTACCTGTTATTCACTGCCTATGCAGGTTCTGTTCACTAAAGTAGACATCATTAGTAGGCACGCGCACGTCCTCTCAGTAGTAAATGAACAGCGCATCACCTCATGTGTGATTTTGCGACCGTGAATACGTCATTACATTAAGACAGAAGTTACATTTTTGAGTGAGTTATACCTTATAAATACAGTATGTGACCCTTTTAACACAATTTGGAGGTGTCCACAGTGCTGAACAATGTATTAGGGATGCTCAAAATAACTGATTAACCGTTAACCGAAAGGGTGCGTTTGTAACTGAATAATGGTATCAGTTAAACGATAAAAAAAATATTATATATTTTTAAAGTTTGGCTGCATAAGGGGCCGATCACGCTTTTTGCGTTGAGAAGGGCGTTTTTTAACGGTTTTATTAACTTTTTATTAGCTTATGCGCCCTGCGCGCCTCACGTTATGCTGTTGCGCGCTGTGTGCTTGCGGTTGAAATAAATAGTGCGTTACGTCAGTCGCGTCTTTTTCATTCTTCAATCAAATGAAAGCAGAGCAGGGTTTCTGTTGAGGTGCCTGCAGTATTTGTGTTGTCAGGATGACTGATAACTTTTAATGATGGAGGAGAGACTTGTGGTCGCAGATTCAAGTTAGCCAGAGCTGTAGGCATATTACTTTACAAATCATGGATATCACAATGTTATTCTGTATATTACAATTATAACAACATGGACAGCAACACTCGCGCACAATAGACTAGCTGATTCAGTCGTTTCCTATAGTGACATAAAAAAGAGCACTCGCCTCGCATTTTTGGAACGGAAAAGCGCTGTGATCGGCCACTGATGTGCAACAAATATTTGTTAACTTGCGGGATGGTAACACGTGCAACCACACGTGCCTACAGACGTATTTTGTCAAAGAAGCAAAATGAAAGAGATATTTCTAGTCACAGTTTGACAAACGAGTCGACACAAACCAGCGCTGATGCAGATTGCTAATGAGACGGAGGAAATAAGTCATTATGACATAATCTTTAAACTAATGACTTGTTAAAAGGGGTTTTGTGATATAATAATAACAACGAAGCATTAATCAAATGCATATTTTCTGTGGAGCGATCAATTTAATAGCCTGATATTTTTATATGACGGACAAAAAAAACATGATTGGAAAAATCAGCAAATGCCGGTTCTTAAAAAGGATTCAGTCAGTGTTTTCGTTTTGTAATCTAAATTGGTCATTTAGGTGAAAAATATCTAGGGCAGGCCTGTTTATTTAATAATTTTTATTTAGTTTATTCTTTTTTTTACTATGCTGTCACACTGCAGGTGCGTGAAGATGTTCTGTTATGTTCTGTATGCTGCTGTTCGCATGTTAAAATAAATCAGTATTTTAAAATATTTAATGTGTCACAAAATAGAAACCTCAATTATTTTTTTTATTAAATAATATTTTAATATTTATCTGTTAACGGTTAATATTTGGTTCAGTGTTGCCAACTTAACGACTTTGTCGCTAGATTTAGCGACTTTTCAGACCCCCCTAGCGACAAATTTTCAAAAAAGCGACTAGCGACAAATCTAGCGACTTTTTTGTGTGTTACCCATTGCGCGTGGTGGCGCAATGGGTAGCACGATCGTCTCACAGCAAAAAGGTCGCTGGTTTGAGCCTCGGCTGGGTCAGTTGGTGTTTCTGTGTGGAGTTTGCATGTTCTCCTCGTGTTGGCGTGTGTTTCCTCTGGGTGCTCCGGTTTCCCCCACAACTCCAAAGACACGCAGTATAGGGGAATTGTTTTTACTTTGTGATGGATGTTCACGATTCCCTTGATTTTTCTGAACAAACTGCCTGCGGTTCTTTAGAAAAAGTTGGTTAAGTGGTTACTGTGCGTTTGCTAAGGCATTACTAGGTTGTTGCTTAGTTGAGTGGTTGCTAAGGCACTGTTAGGTGGTTGTTAGGGTGTTTTGAGTGGTTGCTAGGGGTGACAAATGCAGACAAGGATGGAGAATAACAATAGTGATGCATGTCTTATTGCAAGCACCACTAATGTGTTAATTCATTCATTCATTTTCTTTTCGGCTTAGTCACTTTATTAATCTGGGGTCACCACAGCGGAATGAACCGCCAACTTATCCAGCATATGTTTTTACGCAGCAGATGCTGTTCCAGCTGCAACCCATCACTGGGAAACACCCATACACACTCATTCACACACATACACTGCAGACAATTTAGCTTACCCAATTCACCTGTACCGCATGTCTTTGGACTTGTGGGGGAAACCGGAGCACGCGGAGGAAACCCACTGCGCCACCGTGCAGCCCCCCACTAATGTGTTATTTTGCAAAGGGTTCACAAGCTTTAGAGCAGCAGAGAAAGGGACATGGGTTAAGGTGGACTAGTTACAGCACTTAACTGTATTGTTGTTTTCAGCTAAACTTTGGCTTCAGTGTTGTTGTTTTATTAAAGCTCTGTGTTTGGGATGAGTTTCCTTTCATCGTCAAACATGCAGCAAACGGTGCGTGAAGTGTGGGAGGATCTTTGCCAGATAATATAAAGAAGGAAAATAAGAAGGAAGATTATGAATGTTTTTAATAACTCTATTCTTACATTCTGATTATATTTCATGTTATATTTGTAGTACTGGTATTATCAGCTATAGTTGATAGCTTTTTTTTGTTTGTATGTTCATTACCTTTAGAAATTCTATAACATTGTTCATAATTTAAAAATATATTTATATTTATATACCAAAATAGAATGACCAGTATATAAATACTCATTTAATAATAGAAATCTGTACATATTTACATAGAAATAAATATAACATAATTTATTAAATTATGTTATATTTATTTCTATGTAAATATGTACAGATTTCTATTATTAAATGAGTATTTATATACTGGTCATTCTATTTTGGTGTATTTCATTTATATTTTATATATCATATGATATACATACATTTTAATAAATACTTTATTAGATAAATATTTATAAGTGCTGGGCAAAGATTAAAGGTGCTGTATGTAAGTTTTTCACTCTTCTAAAGCATAAAAACACCATAATATGTGTGCAGATATTTAAGAAACATCTTAAGTGAACATACTTGTTTAACTGAAAAACAATGCTGAAGTCAGATATTCTGCTTTGAAAATGGGTTTTCTGTGCCAGAACGCTGTCTGTGTTTAGGTGAATTTCACCTGCACAATGCCAGTTTAGCCAATTATAATTCAGCACTCCGGGTTGCCTTGTTGGAAAACAGCGTATTTCATTCATTCATTCAGAAAGGCTCTGAAAGCATGCGTCTGTGACCGAAATGGACAGTATCAGACGTCAAAATGAGACAGATTCAGTTCCATATGAGGTTACTAATTAGCAAATGATATAAATATTACGAACGTAAACATTAGGTGAGCAGGTTACATTGTAACCGCGTGTTCTAACAACATGCTTCATGATGAGATACACAGTGATGAGCAATTTGGCTGTTTGCACCAGACGAACACGACAGAAATGTATATACAGCCATTCAGAAGCAGAGAATATGCACTCACTCACCAAACGGTAACATTTAGAATCTATTCAAACTCACATTGTTAGCATTTAGCACTGAATAAAGCACACGAGGTTTACCTGAGGTGATCTGTTATAGGTTTCTGTTGTTCAGCTGTGAGAAACAGAAGCCGTTTCTAATATATCAGTTCGAGGTGTTGGTTAGAACCAAAACTCATTTTAATATGGAGAATATTCCCTCTATCGCGTGGCGTTGCTTTATTTAAAACACAGTGTAAATCACTCGCTCGTGTACTCAATCTGGCAACCTGCGGTAGCGTTTATTTTGATCCAGGAGTGCAATACCTAGTTCAACCACTGGGTGTCAAACATACATACTGCACCTTTAATCTCAATTAATTGCATCCAAAATAAACATTTGTTTTGACATAACATACATGTGTATATTATATAAACAGTTGAAGTCAGAATTACTCGCCCCCCTTTGAATTTCTTTACTCTTTTTTTACATATTTTAAATCCAAACTCAAAACCCACCTATTTAAGATGGCTTTTACTACTTAATTGTACCTGTACTTTGGTTGTGTTTACTTTTTATGTTATTTTCTTGTTGTTTTATTGCTCTTGTTTTACTGTTCGGTGTCCTTGAGTTGCCAGAAAGGCGCCTTTAAATAAAATACATTATTATTATTATTATTAAATATTTCCCAAATTATGTTGAACAGATTCAGGAAATGTTCACAGTATGTCTGATAATATTTTTTCTTCTGGAGAAAGTCTTATTTGTTTAATTTCGGCTAGAATAAAAGCAGTTTTTAATTTTTTATGAACCATTTTAAGGTCAATATTATTGGACCGTTTAAGTTAATTTTTTCTCAATAGTCTACAGAACAAACCACTGTTATACGATGACTTGCCTAATTACCCTAACCTGCCTAGTTACCCTAATTACCCTAGTAAAGCCTTTAAATGTCACTTTAAGCTGTATAGAAGTGTCTTGAAGAATATCTAGTCTAATATTATTTACTGTCATCATGACAAAGAGAAAATAAATCAGTTATTAGAGATGAGTTATTAAAACTATTATGATTAGAAATGTGCTGAAAAAATCTGCTCTCCGTTAAACAGAAATAGGGGGAAAAACAAATGGGGGCCTAATAATTCTGACTTCAACTGTATATATTTATTATGTATATGTGAGACACACAAACATACATAAAAACAAAACTCTACAAAGCTATTTTGTTACTTAGATATTTTAATTTATATATCATTTGTATCCTAAGCATTTTCTCAAACATATGCATGCATATAAATAACAAATATACACGCACACATATATATTATGTCAAAACAAACTTTTATTTTAATCTTTAAATTTTAATCTTTGCCCAGCACTAATATTTATATTTAAATTCTAGGGGATATTAGTTTAAATATTAAAATAATGTAAATATTGCAAACATGTTTAAGCTTATATTCTAGTTAAAGTCATATTATCATTAAAAATATTAAAAAGCATTTGATATATTGAATTGTTTTTTCAGATTATATCCATTTTATCAGTTGATTACATATTTTACATGTAATTACGTGCTTTTGGAGCTGTTCCCTTCACAATTTAAAGGTTTCTGACCTTTCTTGAAGTTGCTTCTGATGTTGTTTATAACCAGCCTCACCAGTAGAACTTGTACAGGAAACTTTCAGACCTTTTCCTGGGTCACTGATTCTTCAGGTCAGCGCCATAGCAACAGAGAGGGGCGGGACCAATGACCTCATCAGAGCTGATTATAGGCTCTGTTGTAATAATGAAGTAGTTCACCTGACCCAGCTGGAGCTTAGAGAGACACACACACACTGACTGAGAGAGAGAGAGAGAGAGAGAGAGAGAGAGAGAGAGAGAAGGTGGAGCGAGACTGCTCAGTCTTTCAGGAGTAATCAGACACTCACAGGTAGATTCTCCGCCAGGTTTACAGCTACACACACACACACACACACACAGAGGGAGTGGCTGGAGCTAAAGGTAGTCAGCGCTGCGTAACTCCGACCTCTCAAACCTCCCGGAGGAGGAACACAAGCGAAACACTGACGGCGGAGCAGGAAGTGCTGCAACTTTCTGGAAAACTTCTGGAATATTTACAGGAAGCACAGAGACAGCAGGAGTGTGAGTGTGTGATTTGATGACAGTCAGACTTTCTCAATCGGGAATATAAAGGCTGAACATTGGCACGGAAGGGAACGGAGCGACCGAGAGAGAGAGAGAGAGAGAGAGAAACGCTGGGATTTATTTTCACACACAAATAAGCTTTTGTGTTCTTGAGTGAAACTGGAGCTCGTGCAGGTTAAACTACCGGAGACTGGAGTTCACACACACACACACACACACACACACTAGCAGGATTTGTGTATACACTTGCTGGATTCCACTTTAAAGGTGCAGTATGTAGGTTTCCAAGTGGTTGATCTCGGTATTGCGGTCTAAATTCAAAATATTGGGGAGGGTTTCTTTATTATTTGAACTTTTTTATTGATTTTCTGATTTGCAAATAACGCAGATGAATATCAAATACAAAGGATTAACATAACAAAACCAAATAAATAAATAAATAACATCGTGTACATTTAAATGTGTGTTAAATAATAAATGTAAATGAGTTTAGTTAGTAAATAAAGCAAAACACACACCGGACAAAAAATATTATAACCAATATTATTATTTTGTCTCAGAGAGGTTTTTCTAATAAATCGACGCAGGTTGCCAGATTGACGACACCAACAGACCACGAGCATGTCTGATGGTTGATCAGCTAATGTTTATGTTTGTAATATCTGCTAATTAAAAAGCAGCCCGTGTGTATTTTTAATAACTCTGCGTTGGTTTTCTTATTTGCAAATAACGCAGATGAATATCAAATATAAAGGATTAACATACAAACATAACAATAATAAATAAATAACATCAATGTAAATGTAAATAACATAAATGTAATATATGTTAGGAAATAAACCAAACCAAAACACATAGAATAAAATAATAATATTATAACTATTATTATTATTATTATTATTTTGTTTCGGAGAGGTTTATTTTTTCACACGATCGCTCTGATATTAACCCAGGTTGCCAGATTGACGACACAAACAGATCACGAGCATGTGTGAATGTTGATCAGCTAATGCTTATTTTTGTAATATCTTTGCTAATTAAAGCAAAAATACAGCCCGTGTGTATTTTTAATAACTCTGCATTGATATTCTTATTTGCAAATAACGCAGATGAATATCAAATACAGAGCATTAATATCGATGCAGGTTGCCAGATTGATGACACAAACAGACTGTTGATCAGCTAATGTTTATGTTTTTAACATTTGCATTGGTTGTACTAATTGAAAACCAGCTCATGCGTATTTTTATAACTGAATCTGCGTCTCATTTTCGGATTTTGCTTCTGTCCTAGTGGTTGATCTAGGTATCGCAGTGTAAATTCAAAATATTGGAGAGGGTTTTTTTTATTAATGATTTGAACTTTTTAACAATACTTATTAATTAACATCATATAATTATATATGTGTGTCAAATAATAAATGTAAATGATGTTAGTTAGTAAATAAACCAAACCATTAAATCGCCAATATCATATTATTTTGTTATTTTTTTCCCACCTGATCACTCTGATGTCGATGCAGGTTGCCAGATTGATGACACAAACAGATCACGAGCACATCTGAAGGTTGATCAGCTAATGTTTATGTTTGTAATATTTGTTTTAATTATTTAAAAACCAGTTCATGTCTATTTTTATAACTCTGAATCTTCATCTGATTTCGGAGGCTGCTTTTGTCCTTCGTCCGCATACATTAAACTGAAATTAAATACGCAGTTTTCCATCAAGGCAACCTGAAGTGCTGAAATATAATTGGTTAAACTGCCAGTGGGCGGGGTTACAAAGATCAAAGCAAAGACAGACATTCCAAAACGGAACACACATTCTAAAATAGAATAACTGACTATAGAATTGTTTTTAAACAAACAAGTATGTTTACTTAAACCTCTGCAAACATACATGTGCACATAGGCATCACCAATATACTATACTGCAGGTTATGCTTATATATCATAACTTTTACTCTTAAAAGCTATTAGTTACTAGTTGAAGTTATTAGTAACTAATAAAGTTATGGTAACTACACTGTTAAAGATTCCTGGTTGGATTAAATTTTTAAAGTGAATCAAATTAACCTTATGAGTCCATTGAACTTATGTTAAACTGACTTAAAACTGCTTGCATAACTTATAAAATTAAGTTAGAACATGATTAACTTAACTTTATAAGTTACAGTGAACTAAAAACCTGATGTCAGGACTGATTGTTCATATAATTTTTACAGTGTAATAACCTTAACTTCTGAATCTGATTGTAATACAGTAATGTGCACATTTACACAATAATTATTGTCAAAAGCTCTATACAAATAACATTGAATTGAATTGAATGGAATATTATGGTAGTTATGCTTTAGAAGAGTCAAAAACGTACATACAGCACCATTAAAGGTTCAATGCAAACAAAAACATGGATCCAGCAAGCAGGATTTCTTCAAAGTTTTCATTGTCAAATCCGCCAACAGCGGTGCTGACATCATTCCGAACACTACCAGATGAAAACACAAACCTCCATCATGGTCCAAACATTGAAAGTGATGCTAAACCCGAAGATGAAAAGAAGGATAAGCTGCTTCCGGATACAGAAAGGCCTTTGTGGAGGTTGTCTGATCCCTATCTAGTGCAGGTCACCAGAGTGGAGACGTACATTGATGATGAGGACATTTTAGAGGATTCTGGAAACGAGTGTAAAAAATCTGAGGATAAGCTGGAGAGTCTTGTGGAGAGATCACTCAAAGACGCTTCAGTTCTGAGCCGGACGAGTTCGCTCGGGAAACTCAACAAACTCAATGCATCGCGTTTGCTGGATGATTCTAGGAAAGACAGCTCAACATCAGTGGCAGACGCCAGCAGCTGGAGACGATTCATGACTGTGCGTACAACAAAAACTCTCACTGATGATAAAGACGCTGCTGATTCTCATCAAGAAGGAAATTTAGATCCGGCAGATTCTCTGAAAGCAGAAGAAGTTGTGTGTTCAGCCTCTTCAGATGATCAGTCGGAGACAGAAGATGTTTCTGCTGGACATTCACCTGCTGCTAAACGTGCACTGGTAAAAATGATTTCCTTCAAATTAGCGCTGGGATTAATCTTGATTAAATGCATTCAATATAAAGTTTGTTTTGACATGATGTACAGTGCTGTTACAGTTACATTCATATTTTCTACACGCTGCAAAAAATGCTTTCTTATTTTGAGTTTTTGTCTTGTTTCTAGTCTAAATATTCAAAAATGTTTTAATCAAGAAGCATTTTCTAGACAAGCACAAAATAAAGTGAGTTTTTCCTTTTCCGCAAGGAAAATAATCTGTCAATAAGGTAAACAGAATAATCTCATGTCAAAAAGAGAAAACAACAAAAAACAAGATTATTTCACTTACCTGGCAGATTATTTTGCTTGTTTTAATGATAAACTCACTTTATTTTGACTCATTATTCTTGAAAACAAGACAATGTGTTTTGCTTGTCTAGAAAATGCTTCTTGATTTAAGAATTTTTAGTTACTTGGACTGAAAGCAAGACCAAACATTGTGAGAAAAACAATTTTTTTCCAGTGCAGGATGCTTTACAGTAATAGCTAATCTGTTAAATCCTCTGCTAAAACTGGAGCATGCATGTGTGCATTTATATATAAATAATAAATATACACAGCACACACACATAGATTGTCAAAGCAACCGTAAGCAAAATAATGTGAGCAAAAACAAGATTATGTATCTCACTTTTTCACAATTTCGACTCATTATTTCTGAAAACAAGACATTTTTAGCTTTTCCAGAAGATGCTTCTTGGTTTAAGAATTTGGTCACACTTTACAGTAAAGTTTCATTAGTTAAAGTCTTTATTAACCGTAACTAATTATGAACAGTACTTGTTAGGCCTGTCACAATATCTATTTTTGTTGTGCGATATATTGCACAAAAATATATTGCGATAAACGATATTATTGTCACTTTATAACCATTTTATGCCACTCATATATTGACAATATAATATCATCATGATGCAAGTACACTCTTCCAAAGAACACAACATTTTATTCTTCACAAGTCATTTTAACAAATTTAGAATTAGGCACTGGAATCAGACAACGCATATCCTAAATAAATAAATAATAAATGTTAACAAAAAAAGTGCAAAGTAAAGAGTAACAGAGGCTGCGATATGGGCTGCCAGATCTATTTTTTTAGTTGTCTGACACCCACATGAATATATACTATAGTCATTTATAGTAAATACTACAGTGTTTTAACCATACTGACACCTCCAATAGAGACAGCACTGTTGCTAGAATTGTTTTTTATGTATGGGCGATATATATCGCATCACCAAAAATGATTGAGGTCATGTCCATGTGTTGTGCGATAAGTCCATATATTGATTATTGTGACAGGCCTAGTACTTGTACAGCTTTTATCAATCATAGTTCATCATTAACTAATGCATCATCATTAACATCCAAACTCGTGCTTGTTAACATTAGTTAATGCACTGTGAGTTAACATGGACTAACAATGAACAACTGTATTTTTTATTAACCTGTTAGCTAGCACTGCCCTTATAGGCATTTACACCTACCTAACTTAAAATAGTAATGGTTCTTGACCCCAGTGAGCTTCAAACAAAAATGAGGTATCATTGGAAAGAAGACACTTTGAGCTTTACTATGGTCCATCTAGCCAATTTAATGCAAAAAAATAAATAAATAAAGTTATGCATGCAAATGTTATGAGAAACAATACAAATACAAAATTTGTACTGTTCAATGTTTGTTTTTTCCTATACAAACATAGGAAATTATTCTTGTAATAACCTAGAAAAATTATGCATTGAAAGCCAAGTGTCTTGTGAGTTTTTATTTCAAATTTGATGAAGATGGCATGCAAAATAAGATTTCTGAGACTATATTGGTGTCCTTCTCACCCTCACCGTCAGAGGCACTTTCTCAAAAACGACCATCCCAAACTAACATGAACAAACACTGAAGTAAATCTATTGTTTGTTAAATGCATTAACTAACATTAACTAATAATACAACCTTGTTGTAAAGTGTTACCAAGAATTTGTTGATATTTGGACTAGAAACAAGACCAAAACTAAATACGAAAACCATTGTTTGCAGTGTATCTTCATAAGCAACACAGGCTCATTGTGAATATGTACCCCCATATACATTTCTGGAGAGCTCAAATTATGTAGCCAGAGATTCATATGGCTGCATTTCATCTTTTAACGCTATGGGGTGGAATGATGCCGTGCCAGCTTCAGTTTCTTTTAGCGCTACCGGCTGATCGCTTACCTCCGTATGGACGGCTTTTCCGCTGTTTACCAGTTTGCTCAGTAGCTCGCCATGTATGTTGTCAAACTTGAGACATAGAGAGGAGTTGACAGCGACAACAGGGTTCAAGTCTGGCAAAGGACAGTTCCAGAAAGCAGGTAAAACAAAAGGCAACAAATAAAATAAACAGGGTGAAAGCGTAAAATCTGAAAACGTGGCAAAAATCAGGCAAGGACTTTTTTTTTCTAGATTGCTTTTGAAGCACTGTCGGCTGGGTTTATGGAAGGGGTGATCGGGTGAATCAGTGATTTTGAAAACATTATCGGTTGGGTTTAGGGAAGGGGGTGGAGGGTTATCGGTCGGTCAGTCAGTCGACAGCAGCCTCTGGTGGATTTACGTGAGAACAGCAGACGCGAATGGCACTCGCAAAATTAAAGTTTTGAAAAATCGTACACAGCGCCCTCTGGTGGATTCACGATAACAAACTACAAAAAAAGAAGCTCCTGGGACGTATTTTGCACTCTCCAGAAATGTATACAGGGGTACGTATCAATAATGAGCCTGGGTTGTTTATAAGTATTCCTCATTGAACCAATGAATAATTTGTTTCAGTGTGCACCAGAAGCTCAATCTCCTCCTCAAAAACAGGACACCGTTTCACCAAAAATCGGCGACAAGTTCCAAGTTCCAGCTCTTTTCAGTGGCCTTCGTGTGTTAAAAAAAGGAGCCGTCGGAGACGAGCGGGAGACGCTTTCAGAAATTAAACAGAAAGATGCAGATCGAGCACTACTGAGCCTTAAACAACACGTCAACAAAGCCAAAACTGAACCGCTCACCATTACCAAGAAGAAACCGAACCACGAAGTCTATCAGAAATCACTAATTTGCTCCAGAAAGCATCAAACGTTGAAGAAAACAACAAACAAGAGGAAACTGCGGATATAAAAACAGCAGCTAATGATGAACAAACAGACTGCAGTGGGAAGCCATCAACAGATTTACCGTATGATGCATTGAAAAGCAAATTATTTGGATCTAAATCACCTAAAAAGGACCCTGTGGATGCATCGCTGGACTTGGAAGCGATTAGGAAGAAGAAGAAAAGTGATAAAGAGCTGCTCAGGTCCATCTTTGAGAAGCAGAACAAGACAAGTGTTGCTGAAACCAAGAGCCCTGCTGAGGTCAAAGTATGTATCAGACGGACAGATTTTTTTTTTTAAAAATCAGTACACTTTTAATTTGCTGTTTTAACTACAGTGGCTACTTTATGATTATTTTTATTTCTATATTTTTATTGCATCTTTTTATTAACATTTAATCTATTAATCACAAAACACATTGAAAGAAGGGCAAAATAAATTATATACAGTTGAAGTCAGAATTATTCGCCCCTCTTTGAATTTTTATATTCTTTTTCAAATTTTTCCCAAATGATGTTTAACGGAGCAAGGAAATTTTCACAGTATGTCTGATAATATTTTTTCTTCTGGATAAATACTTATTTGTTTTATTTCGGCTAGAATAAAAGCAGTTTTTAATTCTTAAAAAAATATTTTAAGGTCAAAATTATTAGCCCCTTTAAAGGTGCAGTATGTAAGTTTGACACCCAGTGGTTGAACTAGGTATTGCACTCCTGGATCAAAATACACGCAAGCGCGGGTTGCCAGATTGAGTACAGGAGCAAGTGATTTACACTGTGTTCTAAATAAAAGCAACGACACGCGATAGAGGGAATATTCTCCATATTAAAATGAATTTTGGTTCTAATCAACACCTCGAATTGATATATTAGAAACGGCTCCTATTTCTCACAGCTAAACATGTGAAACTCATGACAGTGATCACCTCATGTAAACTGTGTGTGCTTTATTCAGTGCTAAATGCTAACAATGTGAGTTTGAATAGATTATAAACCTTACCATTTCAAGAGTGAGTGCTTATTCTGTGCTTCTGAATGTCTGTATTTACATTTCTGTCGTGTTTCGTCTGGTGCAAACAGCCAAACTGCTCATCACTGCGTATCTCGTCACAAACCGTGTTGTTAGGACACGCGGTTACAATGTAACCTGCTCACCTAATGTTTACGCTTGTAATATTTATATAATTTGCTAATTAATAACCTCATGTGGAACTGAATCTGTCTCATTTTGACGTCTGATACTGTCTATTTCGGTCACGGGCGCATGCTTTCAGAGTCTTTCTGAATGAATGAATGAAATACGCTGTTTTCCAACAAGGCAACCCGGGGTGCTGAATTATAATTGGCTGAACTGGCATGTGCATGTGAAATTCACCTAAACACAGACAGCGTTCCGGCACGGAAAAACCATTTTCAAAGCAGAATATCTGACTTCAGCATTGTTTTTCAGTTAAACAAGTATGTTCCTTTGCGATGTTTCTTAAATATCTGCACACATATGATGGTGTTTTTATGCTACAGAACAAACCATCATTATACAATAACTTGCCTAATTACCCTAACATGTCTAGTTAACCTAATTAACCTAGTTAAGCCTTTAAATGTCACTTTAAGCTGTATAGAAGTGTCTTGAAGAATATCTAGTCTAATATTATTTACTGTCATCATGACAAAGAGAAAATAAATCAGTTATTAGAGATGAGTTATTAAAACTATTATGATTAGAAATGTGTTGAAGAAATCTGCTCTCTGTTAAACAGAAATTGGGGGAAAAAATAAACAGGGGGGCGAATAATTCTGACTTCAACTGTATATTCATCATTACTAAAATAAATATAATAAATAAATAATAGTAATAATAATAAGTAAATAAATAAAAAATAAACAATATAATCATTACTAAATTAAATATAATAAATAAATAATAGTAATAAAAAATTATTAATAATAAATGATAAAGTAAAACATAAAGTATTTTTTATATTTAATTTATTTACTTATTATTATTATTATTATTATTATTATTATTATTTATTACCATTATTTATTTATTATATTTATTTTAGTAATGATGAATATATATATATATATATATATATATATATATATATATATATATATATATATAAATAATAGTAATAATAAATAAATAATAGTAATTGTAAATAATAGTAATAAGTAAAAAAAAAAAAAAAAAAAATGATCATAAAGTATTGTTTATTTTTTATTTATTTACTTATTACTATTATTTATTATTACTATTATTTATTTATTTATTATTTATTATTACTATTATTTATTATATATATTCATCCTTACTAAAATAAATATAATAAATAAATAATGGTAATAAATAATAATAATAATAATAATAAGTAAATAAATGAAGAATAAACAATACTTAATGATCATAAAAAAAAAAAAAAAATTAACTTTTTAACTATTAATCACAAAGCACATTGAAACAAACCAACAGAGAGTGCCCATTTTAACAATGTTAAAGGACACAATAAATTATATGTTTGAGTCCCGGCTGGGTCAGTTGGCATTTCTGTGTGGAGTTTGCATGTTCCCCCTGTGTTGGAGTGGGTTTCTTCTGGGTGCTCAAAGACATGTGGTACAGGTGAATTGGATATGCTAAATTGTCCATAGTGTATGTGTGTAAATAAGTGTGTATGGGTGTTTCCCAGTGATGGGTTGCAGCTGGAAGGGCATCCGCTGCGTAAAACATATGCTGGATTAGTTGGTGGTTCATTCCACTGTGGCGACCCCTGATTGATAAAAGGACTAAGCTGAAAAGGAAATGAATCAATGAATGAATAATACAGTAGTTTAAAACATATGTACTTCTACTTAAGAGCATTTTTAGTGCAGCTTCGGTCCTTTTACTGCACTATTTTCCTTCAGCCTACAGTCAATACTCTATTTGCTTATTTATATATTTATTTTTATATTTTCAAACACACGCACAGATATAAATAATGTAATTAAGTAGATTTTCTCAGGAATTTTAATTTACAAAGCAGCTCTATTTGCCTTTAACCTGCAGTCACTACTGTTTTATTTATTTATTTTTTTCACACACACACACACACACACACACACACACACACACACACACACACACACACACACACACACACACACACACACACACACACACACACACACACACACACACACACACACACAATTTCTATGTATTCTATCCGTGCTGCATGAGTTTAGTTTGTGGCGCCACCTGCTGGACACTTATAGCTTGTGTTAGTCAGGGGTCAAAGATCATATCCTGAGCGTTCTCATCTCAGCACAGCAGTGGTGTAAAGTACTTGAGTAAATGGACTTCGTTACTTTACTTAAGTATTTTTTTGGCTACTTTGTACTTGTACTGAGTATCAAAAATATAAGCAACTTTTACTCTCTACCTGACTACATTTGAGATTGAATATATGTACTTTTTACTCCACTACATTTGAACGGATGCTTACCGTTACTCATTACATTGTGATTGTGCGCGACAAGTCGGCATCTTTATCTACCCCGGCTAATTTGTTAAGCGAACGAGGCGATATCGCCATCTGCAGGGTGCTGAAGGTACTGTATGCTATTTATGAGCTAAATCATGTGAACGTCACGCACGAAAGTGGGGAGCGGGGGGGTGGGAGGTGTTGGTGCAGTGGATGGCGGAGGGGTATCGCGGAAAAAACTGAAAGTGAACAGTGGACGGGGGATCGGTAAAATGAGGTGCCGTATCCGGATCCGGGGTGTTCCGGCACAAATTAAGCCCTGGGTAAGAGTCTATTTAATGTTAATTTAATGTGAATTTATTAAAATTATGTCTGACTTTACAATGGTATTGTAAGCATAATGTTACCAAAAGTTAATACAGTTACTGATATGGCAAAAACCACTGCGACATGACATCACTATATTTTAGCTTAATTTTTTTTTTTTTTTTGTGCAACATGAATAAATGCATCACTGAAATTATACATTTTGCATCAGGTGCATTTAGCTGTGAGTTTGTGATGTATTTTTCATTGAATTTATATGTAGTTTACTAAGATGAAAAATAACACTGTCCTCTTTGTTTAATTTTAATACAGAGAAAACATCCTGGGGTGCGTTTCCCAAAACCATCGTTAGCCAACTAAGGTCGCAAGTTCCGTCGTTACAAACATAGTTCGTTGATTTGCTGTTTCCCAAATCCATCGCTCCAACGAACATTCGCAAACTGCGTCGCAAACTTGAGCTCTTGAAACAACACCTCTGGAGCTGTAGTTAGAAGCATAGTTCCTGGCTGTGTTCTATTCCCACTTATCCCCCCTATGCCCAATTCATTTAGAACATTCTAACATTCAAAGCTGGAATTATTAAAAATAAAAAAGCATTAAGTTAATCTCTCTTAGGTGTAATTTGCTTTCAAAGTATTTTTACAGTTCAGTTTTAGCGATCTTCATGTTTACAATTGTGCTCTCTTCGCAGTGCACTTTGAAAACATTGATATCATTTTGAACACAGCCTCATGGCGAAAGCTATTGGTATATTTAAAAGCGGAAATTATGTTACAGTACGTCTCCAAAGCTTGTGAAAATAAAAAACATAGCATACGTTAATTCTTTTATTTTATAGTGGGTTATTTATTAAGTTTCTCTGCTGTATATGACATGGGTCTGTTGGTTAGAACTTTCTGCTGTGGTTTGCATGTGTCAAAATGTATTTAAAAAAAATAAATAAATAAACAATATCCTAAATAATAATAATAATAATAATAATAATAATAATAATCATTATCATCATTAATATTATTAATATTATTATTAAAGTAAATATATTTATAATAAATCGCCTCATTATTTATTTATATGATTTATATATGATATTAGAATAGTGTTAGCTTTTGTAAGTGATTTTATGTTTTAGAATAGAATATGTAATGTTCAACTTCTCAATAATATTAGTAAAGCAAACACAGGCCCTATATGTGCCATTTACATTTATTTTAATTAATATGGAAAGCGAGTGCATGTTTTTACCAAAACTAATATTGGATTTTATTTTAAATGCGTGTTTGTGTAAAACAATATAATTTGCACAAAGAAATGATGGGGTTGTTCTCTAAAGAAGTTACTCCACCCCGTTAAGAGAAACTATGGGTTTTGGGAAACACTCGTCACTACATAGTTCTTTTGCCAAACGATTCATCGCACTATGATAGTTCAGTCGCAAGTTACGTCGTTGTTTGGGAAACGCACCCCTGATCAATTGAACAACTACTCAATATAAAAATATTGCCCCCCTCTGAGACTGAGAGGTGAATCTGAATTTTATTTACCACGTTTTACTACTTTTTATTTATTTATTTTGAAAAATTGTTTGTGCCTTTTTTGAACATTTGAGTTTGGCTGAGACTTTTTGTTCTATTTTTTAAATCTATTTTGTTCTGCCATTTTGAAACATTGAGGTGTTAAATTTAATTTGTATATTAGGAAAATGAAACCTTTCTTGGTGTTCTTTGAGCCTACATTCAGTATGAGTAAAATACTCAAGTTCTTTTAAAATCGGATACTTTAATACTTTTACTCAAGTCTTATTGGAATTAGTGACTTGTAACTTGTAATGGAGTAATTTTTACAGTAAGGTATCTGTACTTTTACTCAAGTATGGTTTTCAAGTACTCTTTACACCTCTGCAGCACAGCTAGATTTTTGTCCTTTTTTGTACACCGATTCCACACCACATTTAAAAGCAACTTTCTGTAATATTATTATAGGTGCATTCATTCATTCATTTTCTTGTCGGCTTTGTCCCTTGCGGGGTCGCCACAGCGGAATGAACCGCCAACTTATCCAGCACGATTTTACGCAGCGGATGCCCTTCCAGCCGCAACCCATCTCTGGGAACTTCCACACACACATTCACACTCATACACTATGGACAATTTAGCTTACCCAATTCACCTGTACTGCATGTCTTTGGACTGTGGGGGAAACCGGAGCACCCGGAGGAAACCCACGCGAACCCAGGGAGAACATGCAAACTCCACAGAGAAACGCCAACTGACCCAGCCCAGCCGAGGTTCGAACCTGCGACCCAGCGACGTTCTTGCTGTGAGGCAACAGCACTACCTACTGCGCCACTGGGTTGCCCATTATAGGTGCATAGATAATATTAATAATGTGTTCATACCAGGGCTTGACATTAACTTTTTTGATCAGCAGCCACTGTGGCTATAGATTTCCAACATTACTAGCCACTCGCCATTTTCACTAGCCACAATTTTGTTGTTGGGAAAATATATTTTATTTGCATAAATATTTTTGACAAGCTAAAGCTACTTGATTTAGATTTTGTGTTATGTCCTCCTCATTCATTTTACTTTTTGTGTGTCTTGTATGAGCTTACTCAATGTGCATGAGCAAATGGGTCATGGTTTCAGTGTCGCATTACAATTAGTTTTTATTTCACAGGACTTTTCAGAGCTGAAAATTAAGGATTTTAAATGTATCTCTAACCACACTAAAAATAAATACCTATTTCTTATTTTATAGCTGTATACTATACTTTTTATTTAACAAAGCATTTATTTAAAAAAAAAACAAAAAAACAACCATAAACAATTGACATTTAAAAAAATAATTATTGTCATTATGTCTAAAATATGCACAGTCTGTCCTGGCTAAAGGTCCCAAGGCAAGCCAAGTTTATTTCTATAGCACATTTTATACACAGTGGCAATTCAAAGTGCTTTACATAAACAGGAATAAAGAGACAAGTATAAGAAAAAATAAAAAAGCAAATAATAATAATGATTAAAAACAAATAAAAATATGTTAAAAACAGGTTATAAAAGAATGAAAAAGAAGAGAAAAACATAACAGTGTGATCTGTCAGACGTAGCACAGTGCTCATTCAGTAAAGGCACAGCTAAACAGATGTGTTTTTAGTCTGGATTTAAATGTGCCTAATGTTGGAGCACATCTGATCATTTCTGGAAGCTGATTCCAGCAGCAGGGGGTGCTGTTAGTAGCTGAAAGCCGATTCCCCCTGCTTTGACTGAACTCTTGGAGTTTCTAGTTTATATGATCCTAAAGATCTGAGTGATCTGTTAGGCTTGTATTCAGTGAGCATATCTGTAATGTATTGAGGTCCTAGGCCATTTAGTGATTTATAGACAAGTAATAATACTTTAAAATCTATTCTGAATGTAACTGGAGCCAGTGTAAAGACCTGAGGACAGGTGTGATGTGCTCTGATCTCCTGGTTCTGGTCAGAATCCTGGCCGCAGCGTTCTGGATGAGCTGCAACTGTCTGACTGTCTTTTTGGGAAGGCCTGTGAGGAGGCTGTTACAGTAATCCACCCTGCTGCTGATAAAAGCATCAACAAGGTTCTCTAAGGCCCCGTTTACACTAATACGTTTTAGTTTTAAAACGCATAAGTTTTGCTACGGTTACGCCATCCGTCCACACTACGCCGGAGTTTTCGAGCCCCGAAAACGGAGCGTTTTGGAAACGCTGGACAGGCCGTTTTCATTCTAATACGCTGCTGCTCTGTCTCAGTGTAGATGGGGAAAAACGGAGACATCTGAAAACGGAGCTGCAGACATTCCCCTCTCTGATTGGGGCTTTTTCCTCAATATTAAGTAGCCTTCACACAGTTCAGTCTTACATCCTCTCCGTGTAAGTTCAGACTTCACAAGTTGGATATGGAAAACAAACTCCCGAGTGTGTACTTTATAAAGTCATTCACATCACCCTGGCTATGCTGTTTCACTATCTTAACAATAAAATGAAAACATGATGTGAGGAACTGTATATTACTTGATATTAGCAACAACAGACATCAAAAATGTTGAGGCGTCGTGTAGCTGCATGATATGAGCGTCATCTTCATGCATATAACAAACGGAGCCTATAACATCACTGCCTCCTTTCATTCTCATTGAAAATACGAAACATACACTCTCTCTTTCACTGAATATCAGGTTTAATAATTAATAATAACCATTATAAAAGTATAACGCACAATAAGTTTATACAATAGAGAAAATAAAGGCAAACAATCAGTCAGATGTGCAGAATCGGTGTCGGCTGTTACATTAATTAATATATCAACCTAACTTATCTTTGCGCTCAACCAAAACACGTTACCTGAGAACAGGTAATAGATTCAAAAGACCAAAGTCAGGGAATATGTCGTCAGATATAGACAACAAGATTAATTAAACATCACGTTTAACAAATATAGTTAGATTAGATCCAGCGGGAGATACGTGATCAACAGTCCGACATGCACAGCATGTGCTCAAAGCACGCTGCAGCGCATGCCAGAGAGTGTGTGTGTGTGATCACGTGATGTGCGTTTTCACCGTTTTAGTGTAGACGGAGAGCTGTTCAGAAACGCTGGGTAAAACGCTAGTGTGGACGCGGATCGTTTTCATTCTGAAACGCCGTTTTAAAACTAAAACGTTCTAGTGTAAACGGGGCCTGAGTCTTCACTGGAAACAAAGCATCTGATTCCTGCAGTGTTTTTGAGATGATAGTATGCTGATTTACTAACTGCTTTGACATGACTACTGAAACTCAGATCTGACTCCAGAGTCACACCAAGATTCTTGACCTTATTTTTTGTTGTTTGACCTTTAGAGCCAAGGTACGCATTCACCTGCAGAACTGAAGAACTGTAAACACTAGATTACGCCTGTGTTATTTAAGACTAGTGACTGATTGGTTAACTGTTTACTAAATAATTCATCAGCTGCAGTGCAAAAAAGCTTAGTTTCTGCCTTCTCAATGGAGTATAGTGTGTGTGTGTGTGTGTGTGTGTGTGTGTGTGTGTGTGTGTGTGTGTGTGTGTGTGTGTGTGTGTGTGTGTGTGTGTGTGTGTGTGTGTGTACGTGTTTTTGTGACATATCAGGACACAAATCTGTATAATGACATAGGTATGACACAGGTATTACTAAAAGCAGGTGAAATATGAGGACATTGGTGACGTCCTCACTTCTCCAAAAGCTTCTAAATCACACAGGATGAGTTTGTTCAGGGAGTAAAGCTGTACACTGTCTCCTGTGATGGTTGGGTTTAGGGGTAGGGTGGGGTGAGGGCAATATAATATACAGTTTGATCTGTATAAAATGAATGGAAGCCTATGTAATGTACCCACTTTTCACAAAAACAAACGTGTGTGTGTGTGTGTGTGTGTGTGTGTGTGTGTGTGTGCAAGAAAGATCTTTGCACACTTATCTTGATATGCCTGAGACACTTAAAATGCCCCCCTCAGCTATCAGACCACAGTAAGTGTATTTCTGCACACACACACACACACACACACACACACACATGTTTGTTTTTGTGAAAAGTGGGTACATTACATAGGCTTCCATTCATTTTATACAGATCAAAGCGTATATTATATTGCCCTCACCCCACCCTACCCCTAAACCCAACCATCACAGGAGACAGTGTACAGCTTTACTCCCTGAACAAACTCATCCTGTGTGATTTAGAAGCTTTTGGAGAAGTGAGGACGTCACCAATGTCTTCATACAGTATTTCACCTCCTTTTTGTAATACCTGTGTCATACCCATGTCATTATACAGATTTGTGTCCTGATATATCACAAAAACATGTACACACACGCACACACTATAATCTGCTATTTTACTCCACTGAACTCCATATAAAAGACAGAAACTCTTCAGCACAGGCCGATCTGAAGTGCTAACAGTGCTGCACATAGATATATACACTAGATATTGCATACGGACCATGAGCATGCATCAATAGCGCCGCCACATTTGTACAGGGCTCCCAGGACAAATGTCATTCAGCCGCACTAGTCAAGACAATGTGCCAATGTGAAGATGCTGGACTTTAGCGCTGTGTACGGGTGTAGTAACCAGCAAACGAAGAAAACAAAGCACAAAGGCAGAACATTTCATCGTTTTTTAAAGTTTTTGTATGACTTTTGTGCTCAACAAGTCACGTTACTGATGATAATACAGTCTCTTACTGCATTCACCATAAGGCAAACTAGCACCAACTCACATAGCAAAATTTCTCTGGCCCAGATCTGGCCCACACAATCAGCTCTTGCTTGGCCCACACGCCGCAGGGAATTACGGTACATGATTGGACCAAGTCTGGCTTCCTAACAAGGGCCAAACATGGACCATATCTGGGCCAAGTCTCAGCCAACTTAATAACCCATAACTGGGCCTGAACTGGGCCAGATATGTTGGTGTGTCATGACTGCAATGAATTTGATAAACCCATGAAGCATTTTGCTTTATAGTCAAGCTTTTTTTTTTTAAGTGACCTAATTAGTAGAATTATTTCTTTACTCCAAAATTATTTAAATGTATTTTAAATGTGGGTCAAGACAGGCCAAACTTACGTGGCCCACATATACATTTTTAACATCTGGGCTAAATACTACATTTGATATCTGGCCCAAGTCTGGTGTGCCTCCTTAAAGACGGTGCCACCTCTGCCAAAGCCGGGCCATCTTTGGCCCACATGTTGCATGCCATTGCCAGACGAATGCCTGCTGTGCCAACTTTGTGCCAAATCTGGGCCAGAATTCTTTGCTACCTGGGAAGTTGCACTAAATACCAGGCTTATGCTAGTTTTGTTGAATAAAATAAGCAAACAATGAAAAAGAATTATGACAACAAGACGCTGCGCTGCCAGAAACCTGTATTATTGTCGGATAATTACTTATGAACGAGTCGTTCATAATGGAGATTCATTCACAAACGAATCGCTCCCTCCATTAGAATCCCACATAGCAAAATGTCTCTGGCCCAGCTCTGGCCCACACAATCAGGTTTTGCTTGGCCCACATGCCGCAGTGAATTACGGTACATGACTGGACCAAGTCTGGCTTCCAGACAAGGGCCAAACATGCATCATATCTGGGTCAGATCTCAGCCAAGTTAATATATCATAACTGGGCCTGAACTGGGCCAGATAGGTTGGTGTGTCATGATTGCAATGAAATTGATAATTGAAATTTAATGCAACTGTGTGATTTATTTATTCTCCTCTGGTTAACTTCTGCACATGCTCTGTTTGTGTGTTTGCACTCAGTCTGAAGTCACGTCTCCATCCGATGGCGAAGACCGAACGCCTGGACGTCTGCAGGCCGTCTGGCCTCCACCTAAAGAGGCCGCCGAGGAGAAGGTGGGACTGCGTTACACTGAAGCAGGTGAGATAATTTACTCCAATGACCATACCTGGATCTCAAGAATAACAAATATGCCACTGTGAGATTTAGCATTAGAAGTGTTATTAATTACTCAGCTTCATGTGGTTCCAATCCCCTGAGACCTTTTTGAGGAAATGACAAACTGCAAACTTTGGATGTGAAATATAATTGGTTAAACTGCTAGTGGGCGGAGTTAAAGAGATCAAAGCAAAGAGAGACGTTCAGATATGGAACACACATTCTCAAAATAGAAGAAGTGACTTTGGGCTCTATTTTAACGATCTAGGCACAAAGTCTAAAGCTCATGGTGAAAAAGCATTAAGAGCGTGTCTGAATCCACTTTTGCTATTTTAAGGACAGTAAAATATGCTCTGCACCAGGTGCATGGTCTAACAGGGCTGTGTTTATTCTCTTCATGAGTTCTGGGTGTGTTTTGAGCATAACCTGCATTAAACCAATAAGAGTCTCGTCTCTCATTCCCTTTAAGAGTCAGTTGTGTCGCTCCATGGTGCATTTGCTATTTTCATGGCGACTTTGTAAGTGTAAAAACTGAACGCTTCACTAGCGAGAAAACAGTTAAACAGAGCATCTGCAGCACGAGGATAAAGAACCAGCCTCCTCCATTCAGCCTCTTTACTTTCTCTTTACTTTCTCTTTACTTTACTCCTTTACTTTGGTGGAGTAAGGAGACGGTGGAAACTCACTCCACTGAACACATCCATCAGCCCACATATTTAATCTCCTTTGTTAGAAGATTTGATTCAAAACTATTTCTAAATTCAGTTCTAATCTCCAGCAAAGGAATAAATGAACAATAATAATGAAGTGTGGTCAATAACTGAGTTATATCCAAACACACGTCCTGTTCTTATGCCCCATATGGTGATGCAGACGTCTCCAAAACCCCACAGGAGGACAAATCTAAACTTGTGTTTATTCAGACAAATATAAATCTGCATATAATAAATAATACTGCTAATAATAATAACATTATACAGATGCAGATCGTCATGAATAAACTGACAAAGCCGCCCGAGGTGGAGAAGGCATGGAGGCAGTGGTGTTTATATTGATGTAGAAAATCATAATTTCTGGATCATTTTAATCCATTAATTCTTTTCATCTGTAAAGATATTTGTGTGTTGCTGTTCATCCTGTGTGTATTCAGTAGTGTGTAAGCGTTTGGACCTGAATAAGCGCATAACTAACGCGCTCTGCGCTGGACTTTAGTGCAGCTTTTAGTTGGTCAATGGTGCGTTTTTTTTCAGCTCCTCAAAATAGCAATGCGCCAACAATGCACCTTAACACACCTTCGTTATCCGCTTGTTAAGTGTGACGTCATGCGAAGCGGCTTCCAGGTCCAAGCGCTCTATCAGACTGTATGGGGAGACTCATCAAATTGGTAATAATAAACATTTACAAAGTGCTGTAATACTTTCGAAAATCACGATCGCAATATATATGTCCATGCCTAATATCCAATGGCCAGAAAGTAGAGGTGTGAACCTACGCTGGTCTCACGGTTCGGTTCGGTTCGGTTACGATTATCATGCCATCGATTGGGTTCAATTGGATATCTCGGTGCATCACGGTGCATTGACGATTATTTCCATACACAGTTTTATATTTTCTTCACAGCACAACAATTATTGTAATAAAATGTATAAATATATTTATTTACTTTTTGTAAAACAATTTTGTCCTTTAATACCAACAGTCAGAATAAAGGTAAAGTTGGTTTTATATTCACACATTCGTTCATTTAGAAGTCTCTATATTGTTTATCATGTTACTGTGAATATTCGATTGGAATTAGCATACAAGTAACAAACAGCATTAACACTATCTAATTGACTGTGAACAATGTTGTACTTTGATAGTGTTTGGCTGCTAATATGATTTCCCTATTTAGAATTTGCAAATAATACTTTTCTGAAATTATATTATTAACGAGAATGTCTGAATATCCCAATATAAAACCAACTTTACCTCTATCTTCAGATATATAAACTGTACCTTTAAGCAACACGAGCATTTATAGCAAATAAACAAATATAAATATCCCGCTCGCTTTCTGAGCCTTGTCTACCAACTACCAAGTTCTTTCTTACACCCCTTTGATTGGTCAAGCGCTCAACAGAAAGGGCTGTAATTGGCTCTTACACGCTGGTGCTCTTCACAGCTGCACTCATGGGCCACAGTGAGACAGAAATGGAGATTACTTTCATTCTCTTAATCGCCGTGAAATAGGGGCTTTTGCTGTAAGTGTCAGTGAAACAGTGTTCAGCAAACACACATGCAGATTCAGAGTTTTTACGTAGTTAGAGCGTTGTACTCGCGCTCGCCGCTTGCCTCCCTCGCCATAGTAAGCTATGCCGACATAGCGCACGTGAGATAAATGACGTCAGTATATAATAACCGGTTATGATTATTACTGAACCGATACCGAATTGTCCGCGTCTGCATCGCGGTGCACCGAAGAAACAATTAATTTTGACACCCCTACCAGAATGTGATACATTTTTTACAAATTGGTCAAATTTTGGTGTTTGGGATGCAAATCCAGAGACTGTTGTGTACATCATGATTTTATATAAAATTCACTTTAATGTGTGATAGGACTAATAAGTGACCATAAATGAATATTTTCTTAATTCAAATGAGAAGCATCTTGGATCCGGAAACAGTATTCCATACGTCACCGATACATCACGACTTAACAAGCGGATAGACCAGCACACCCATGAGTTCACACAGTGGCCCAAATGGATTTGCTATTTTAACAATGTGGTGCAAAACGTGAGCATTACTGTTGCGCAGGTCTGAAAATAGCAAAAAAACGCACCAAACACGTCTTGCGCTGTATTGCGCCGGGTGGATGATAGGGCCCTTTAACTTTGATGTTCAGATATGTTCACAAATATGTTCACTTATCATGATTCTGAAACATCTGCAAACATTTTTTTTGATTCAGAAGAGTCAAAAACTGACATACAGCACTTTTAAAATGGACACATTGATACTGACATCCAAAAAAACTAAACATTTTAATTTCACAGGATCTTTAAACTTAATTAAGAACATGCATTTATGTGGAATTTTTTTCTATTGTTTTGTGTTTTATCAGAGCATCAGGCCGCGCTCCTTCAGCTGAAGAGAGAGAGTAAAGAGGAGGTGGAGAAACTGCAGGTGAGTGGATGAGCTGCAGTACTGACAGAAAACACTAGAGGTCATGAGAGACCCTATAATGCTGTTCATACACTCGTGCTTCTGCAGTTCTGCACTGTAAAAATATCTGTTAATGAACAGTTTCTGTATTTTGTGATGCTCAAGTGTTTATTTTGGGTGGTGAATTGCATTATGGGATGTTGATCTCTGCTCTGTCCACTTCTGATGGTGAAAATTCAACTCTACCCTTTAACAAACTGACTTTTATTGACATTTTAGTAGTTTAAAAATAACAATGTATAAAAAAATAATATCTAGAGAAATGCATCTGTAAAACAACAGAAAATGTGCTGCAGTTTATTACAAGGTTTCTGTAGTGTAATATACAACACCAACACACACAATACAGCACTGCAGACTATTACACATGAGCAGAGAAGAGGGTTAAAGTTGTTGAAAGAAAGATCAAGATCCCATAATGCAATTCAAAGCAGAAATAAACGGGGAAAATAAAAACATAAATCACAAAATTTACAGTGTGACAGAAAACACTAGAGGTCATGAGAAACTCTACAATGCTGTTCATACACTTGTGCCTAAGCAACACAATCAGAGGTTTAATAGTGATGGTGACATGTAGATGAACTCACTGCATTTAGGCATGTAGACATGATCAAGACGATCTGCTGCAGTTCAAAGCGAGCATCAGAATGGGGAAGAAAGGGGATTTAAGTGACTTTGAACGTGGCATGGTTGTTGCTGCCAGACGGGCTGCTCTGAGTATTTCAGAAACTGCTGATCTACTGGGATTTTCACGCACAACCATCTCTAGGGTTTACAGAGAATGGTCCGACAAAGAGGAAATATCCAGTGAGCGGCAGTTCTGTGGGCGCAAATGCCTTGTTGATGCCAGAGGTCAGAGGAGAATGGCCAGACTGGTTCCAGCTGATAGAAAGGCAACAGTAACTCAAATAAGCACTCGTTACAACCGAGGTCTGCAGAAGAGCATCTCTGAACACACAACACGTCCAACCTTGAGGCGGATGGGCTACAGCAGCAGAAGACCACACCGGGTGCCGCTCCTGTCAGCTAAGAACAGGAAACTGAGGCTACAATTCACACAGGCTCACCAAAACTGGACAAGAGAAGATTGAAGAAACGTTGGTCTGATGAGTCTCCATTTCTGCTGCCACATTCAGATGGTCGGGTCAGAATTTGGCCTCAACAACATGAAAGCATGGATCCATCCTGCCTTGTATCAGCGGTTCAGGCTGGTGGTGGTGGTGTAATGGTGTGGGGGAGATTTTCTTGGCAGACTTTGGGTCCATTAGTACCAATTGAGCATAGTGTCAACGCCACAGCCTACCTGAGTATTGTTGCTGACCATGTCCATCCCTTTATGAGCACAGTGTCTCCATCTTCTGATGGCTACTTCCAGCAGGATAACGCACCATGTCATAAAGCACCAATCATCTCAGACTGGTTTCTTGAACATGACGATGAGTTCACTGTACTCAAATGGCCTCCACAGTCACCAGAGCTCAATCCAATAGAGCACCTTTGGGATGTGGTGGAACGGGAGATTGGCATTATGGATGTGCAGCCGACAAATCTGCAGCAACTGTGTGATGCTATCATGACAATATGGAGCAAAATCTCTGAGGAATATTTCCAGTAGCTTGTTGAATCTCTGCCATGAAGGATTAAAGCAGTTCTGAAGGCAAAAGGGGTCCAACCCGCTACTAGTGAGGTGTACCTAATAAAGTGGCCGGTGTGTGTGTGTGTGTGTGTGTGTGTGTGTGTGTGTGTGTATGTGTGTGTGTGTGTGTGTATATATATAAAATAAAATAATTAAAATTTAACAGGTGGGCAAATAATTCTGTATACACAGTTTTCTTAGAATTATTTGCCCTCCTGTTAAATTTTAATTATTTTATTTTTTCCCTCAATTTCTGGATTTCTCCAACACATTTCTAATCATAATAGTTTTAATAACTCATCTCTAATAACTGATTTATTTTATCTTTGTCATGATGACAGTAAATAATATTTGATTAGATATTCTTCAAGACACTTCTATACAGCTTAAAGTGACATTTAAAGGCTTCACTAGGGTAATTAGGGTAAAGTTAGGGTAATTAGGCAAGTCATTGTATAACAGTGGTTTGTTCTGGAGACAATCCAAAACTAATATTGCTTAAGGGGGCGAATAATATTGATAAGACTTTCTGCAGAAGAAAAAATATTATAGGAAATACTGTGAAAAAAATCTGAATCTGTTCATCATCACTCAATACAATCCCAAATAGTAAAAAAAAGTATTTCACAGGCAATCAAAATATAAAAATATAAATATTGATAAAAATTAAAGTAAAAAAACAAACAAACAAACTATAAAAGTTAAATAAAATGAAAATAAACTTTCTATCTTTAAAAAACAAAAACTATTAACACAAACCCAACACAATTATTACAAATTTATGCAAAGTAGCAAACAAATAGCAAATTAAAAATCTAAACTAATAAAAAAAAATGAAAAAAAAAGGTTAAAGATTGTAAATTAAAAATATAAATCAGATCTAATGTTAGATGTCAGATTGGTCAGATTTAATCGTGCTGTTTTAACTGCACATCTCTCAGCTTCACACAGCGTTCAGTTTTCTTTCGCTGTCAGTTTAGCACTAAATGCAGATTTATAAGAAGACTTTAATGTGAGATATGAGGACGGCTCTGGACAGTATGAGGTTTTATCATTTCTGAAAGCGGATTTTAAACAGCGCAGACGGACGCTGTGGAAAATCAGTGACGTAGAAGCGCTGCGGTTTTACGAGTGTTTTAATGCTCAACATTCAGCACTTCTGCTCCGGCTCACTGATGACGAACACCACAGTATATTTAATTTTCAGGAGCATAATTAACAAGAAATCTGTGTGTTATTCATTCTTACTTTTCAGTGTTTGTGCTCAAATATCTAAACATTCCCAATTAAGATGCATTTACTGGAGAAGCCTAATCACTGAATATGCACTGTAAAAATGATCTGTGTTTATATATATATATATATATATACTGTTGAAGTCTGAATTATTAGCCTTCTGTATATTTTTTTTCCCTTAATTTTTGTTTAAAGGAGAGACAATTTTCTTATCATGTTTCTGCAGATGACAGTGTTAATAACTCATTTCTAATAACTGATTACTTTTCTCTTTCCCATGATGACAGATTTGGCTAGATATTTTACTAGTATTGAGCTTAAAGGGACATTTAAAGGCTTAATTAGGTTAATTAGACAAGTTGGGATAATTAGGCAAGACAAGTTAGGCAATTAGGCAAGTTTTTTAATGCACAAAAAATTTATATGATCAAAAAGTCATGACAACATATGATATTTGGTTGTTATTCTGTTGCCTTTCACACCAGCTGTGTCAGCAGCAGATCAGCAGCTGTTGCACAGATCAATCTAGTTACCTGTCTATGTATCTATCTACTGTATATAAATAGACTTTTTTTAACTTTTCATCTGCACCAAGGGCCGCGGCAACTTCCTCCTTTGCTGTTTCCTTAACCGGCAAATCTTTACTTTACAAATCTTATAGATCGTAAAGAACTGTATGCTTCTCACGCTGAGGAGTGTCATTCATGTCTTTTAAGGTGCACTCGGTCAGAAGACAATCACCTGTAATATCATGTCATTTTGTTTTTGATTGTCAGGATGATGTAGGCCTATAGTTATAATGTTATTTATACATGATCAAACTAGTGTGCAGCTTCAGCAAAACTAATACTGAAATTGTTTTAGATTTGGTTTTGTAGTTCGGGGCTAACTAAATATTTAATTTTAATATGAGTTTAAAAATGTCTACCTTTTACTGTCAGTCAATGTGTTTTTGGTCATTATCAATGCACTGTCACTTTAATTGAGCATGAGCAGCACGGCAAAAATAGACCCAGCACCATACGCTCATGCCTCGTGCTGACGCTATGCTTCTGCTTGCAGTATGAAAGCTCTAATCTGTTAACATGTACACCAGAAAAAACACACTCTAATCTGCTCGCGCTTGCAGTGTGAAACATGCTTTATGTGAAATAACTCAAATCATTCAGCGTAGTAATATGGAGGTATAATGTGCTCAAAACCTGCTGAAACTACTTTAGCTGTGCCTTTATCTGACAATAACCAAACATCTTAGAATGATCATCAGCCAATCAGAATCAAGCATTCAAATATATGTTGTTATTTCACATTTTATTAATTTTTATTTATACTTAATTTATTGAATTGTTTTTTATTATTTTACAGCCTAAAACATTTAATCAAATTATGTTAGGAATACATTCATATAATTTAAATTGCTCAAAACCTGCCGGAACTACTTTAACTGTGCCTTTATCTGACAACAACCAAACATCTTAGAGTGACCACCAGCCTATTAGAATCAAGCATTTAGCAGACCTGTGATATAAAAAGAATTTAATTAATTAATCATAATCAATTTTAGTATAACTAATATATGTTTTCATTTCATATTTTATAAATTTTTATTAAATATTTTATTGATTAAATTGTATACATTTTTAATGCTATTTTATTAATTTTAAAGCTTAAAACAATTAATTAAATTTTAAAAAGTTTTACAATTTATAATATTTTAGAAATATGTTAATATAATTTATATTGCTTGAAACCTGCTGGAACTACTTTAGCTGTGCCTTTATCTTATAATAACCAAACACCTTAGAGTGACTGTCAGACAATTAGAATCAAGCATTCAGCAGACCTGTAATATAATAAGAATTTAATTGATTAATGATAATCAATTTTAGTATAACTAATATATGTTGTCATTTCATATTTTATTAATTTTTATTTAAAATTTAATTGACTAAATTGTATTAATTTAGTTAATGCTATTTTACTATTTTTTAAAGCCTAAAACAACTAATTAAATTCTAAACAGCTTTATAATTAATATTTTATAAATACATTAATATCATTTAATTGCTCAAAACCTGCCAGAACTACTTTATCTGTGCATTTATATGAAATTATCGGCATACCTCAGAATGCTCATCAACCAATCACAATCAAGCATTCAACACACCTGCGGTATAACAGCATGTGAAATAATCAATTAATTAATCTGTTTTATTATTATTCATTCATTCATTCATTCATTTTCTTTTCGGCTTAGTCCCTTTATTAATCTGGGGTCACCACAGCGGAATGAACCGCCAACTTATCAGCATATGTTTTACGCAGCGGATGCCCTTCCAGCTGCAACCTAACACTAGGAAGCATCCACACTCATTCACACACACACTCATACACTACGGTCAATTTTAGCATACCCAATTCAACTGTACCACGTGTGTTTGGACTGTGGGGGAAACCACGCGAACACGGGGAGAACATGTAAACTCCACACAGAAATGCCAACTGACCCAGCCAAGGCTCGAACCAGCGACCTTCTTGCTGTCAGGTGAACATGCTACTCACTGCTCCACCGCGTCGCTGAACCAGCTTTATATTTATAATAATTTAGAAATACATTGATATAATTTAAATTGCTCAAAACCTGCCGGAACTACTTTATCTGTGCATTAATATGTCATGTTGGAAATACTATATTGGAAATAATATATTAGAAATACATTGATATAATTTAAATTGCTCAAAACCTGCCGGAACTACTTTATCTGTGCATTAATATGTCATGTTGGAAATACTATATTGGAAATAATATATTAGAAATACATTGATATAATTTAAATTGCTCAAAACCTGCCGGAACTACTTTATCTGTGCATTAATATGTCATGTTGGAAATACTATATTAAAAATAATATATTAGAAATACATTGATATAATTTAAATTGCTCAAAACCTGCCGGAACTACTTTATCTGTGCATTAATATATTAGAAATACATTGATATAATTTAAATTGCTCAAAACCTGCCAGAACTACTTTACTGTGCATTAATATGTCATGTTGGAAATACTATATTAGAAATAATATATTAGAAATACATTGATATAATTTAATTTGCTCAAAACCTGCCGGAACTACTTTACTGTGCATTAATATGTGTCATGTTGGAAATACTATATTAGAAATAATATATTAGAAATACATTAATATAATTTAAATTGCCGGAACTACTTTGCCTTTATCTGTGCATTTATCTGAAAACAACAACACACCTTGGAATGCTCATCAGCCAACCAGAATCAAGCATTCAACAGCCCTGCAGTATAAATGAACTCATTGAAATACTTTGAATTAAGGACGTGAAGAACATAATTTTTTGCGTCGCCATTGTTGTGCTAGCACACATGCAGGTTTATGCGTTAGCAGGGTTTGATGCGGTGACCTCTGACTGTAAACAGTGTTTTTGAGAGCGTGAAGAAGCTGTGATGTGCTGATGGACTCCAGATGCTCCTGCATATGAAATAAGACGATGGTTTACTGTCTCTGTAAAGCTGCGGTCGGAGCTGTCGCTTATGCTCAGGAAAACTCTACGTTATTTCTGCCTGCGCAATAAGACCACGTCTGTGGCTGAAATAAGTGTAGACATGTGATTTGGGGCTGCTTTTCTTGTTTTTGTCATTTTGAATACACTCATTTAATGCTTTTTTTGGACATTACTGGAGGATCCTAAATGTAATGTAGATGTAATCTCCACGCTCTCCAATGTCCAACTCGGGGCAACTGCAATGGTTAGAAGAGTGTCAGCTATGTTAAAAATGCTGTAGATTTGGGTGATAATTTCAGTAAAATCTGAAAGTTGATTTATGTCACACAATTGATAATCTGTACAAACATGGGACAACGTATAGTGCATGATTTGTTAAAAGTTGTTAGTGGCTAGTGAAAATATTGATGAAGTGATCATTTGAAAATGTAAATACTTGCAGAGATTTATAGAAATAAAGTGTTGCATATTGATATTTATGTTTCCTACCTACAAATCATTGTTGACAACTATTGTGAGAATCATTAACATGATCAGTGTCTTCACATAGATGAACATCATTAACAATAACATATAATTAAAAGTTCAATTCAATTCAATTCACCTTTATTTGTATAGCGCTTATACAATGTAGATTGTGTCAAAGCAGCTTCACATGGAAGATTATAGTGAATGTAAACAGTGTCAGTTCAGTTTTCAGAGATTAAGTTCAGTTCAGTTTAGCTCAGTTCAGTGTGGGTTAATAATCACTACTGAGAGTCCAAACACTGAAGAGCAAATCCATCGATGAGCAGCTCTACAGATCCCGAACCATGCAAGCCAGTGGAGACAGCGGCGAGGAAAAAACTTCACCAATTGGCGAAAGTGAAGATTTTAAAAAACCTGGAGAGAAACCAGGCTCAGTTGGGCACGACCATTTCTCCTGTGGCCAAACGTCTTGTGCAGAGCTGCAGTCTAGGCGCAGGAAGCTGGACCTCAGCGAAGACTCGTCTGTCCTTGGAGCGTCACAGGAGTCAGTCTCATGCTCTCGCTCCACGATGACCACCACAGCAGCTGCTCAGGATACGGCCTGGTCCAGAAAACCTTGGGATCATCTCGTCGCTGGTCTCAGATCGCGTCAGTGGCACTGCATAGTCTGAGGGCCTCGAGATGAGTACCCCCAGGTGGAAATACAGAATAAGGAGAATAATTAGCGTAGTAAATTGAGCAAATTGTTATTTGAGAAGTGTGTAACAAACTAGTAGCCCTTCACTATATTAATCAGTACGCAAAAAGTAGCTCTCGGATTCATAAAGGTTGGTGACCCCTGCTGTAGATAAAACGTGAGCAAAATCAGCTGTTTTGGCATCACTTTAGACATTACGCTAGAGAATCATTCAAACACTAGCTCTAAAGTGACGTTGGAAAATGAGCAGCAGTTTCTGCTGTTCTTATTTTATTCATTTTTATTTTAGTTTATCTTATTTAATTTCATTCTCTAAATGTTTATAGTTTGTTTGTTTGTTTGTATACTTTATTGTCCCTCAAGGGGAAATTTTTTGTGGACTCACAGAGCACTTCAACAAGTTCTGACACAATACCAATTAAAAATAAGCAAATCATGCGAAGGAGTTACATACAGAAGAAAAGCATAGTAGTGCACAGTCCTGTGTTATGTTATCAATTTATGTTGTTTGATGTAGCACCTTGGTCCTGAAGGAACATTGTTTCGTTTCACTGTGTACTGCACTGTATATTGTTGAAATAACAATAAAGCAACTTGACTTGATGTCAGCTGCAGATGTGAATGAATGACGGAAAAAGGTAGTTCCTCATACAAAAGGATTTTGAGACTCTCTGTGATTGATTTTCTTTTTTTATATTTACGATTATGCCGTTGATTTGTTGTATAAATGCAATATTACATACATGAGTAGCAGTGCCATATGGCTGTATATCGGCACTGGTGGGGTGATATACTAATGCTGTGTTCACACCAGACGCGGAACACGCGGCTAAATCGTGCTATTTGCGAGTAAATAGACGCGTGAACATTTGAGTTTACTCGCTTCATTCGCGCGTCAGACTCCGCTTCATTCGCGCGTCAAATTCACTTCAGAACAGCCGTGGATTCGCGTCTTGGGCAGGGCTTCTGTCTGTAGCCCGGTGACTGTAGCTTCGTTGCTAAATGGCTAACATGGATTTTATTGATAAAATAACTGTTTATGTGCTTTATGAAGGCTGTAAAACAGCGTCGATACGTTTGAAGCAGTGTCTGAGTCCACTCGATACTTTCAGAGGTGCACCCAGCGCTGTGGGCTCATAAACTCCTCCAGAAACTGAACCTGGATGACTGGGGCTTTCAGCGGTGCTTCTGACTGAGCCAAGCCCAGTTTGATGAACTGTTGTCGGTGTCGGCTGGAGGATTTCCCCCGGACACCAACAACAGGTGCTACGTCACAATCATACCCCCACAAGAGCAAGCTCCTGATTGGTTAACGCGACGCGAATGTCCGCAGAAGTTCAGATTTTCCAACTCGAGCGATTCGCGCATTAAGCGCGTCAAACGCGGAAAACGCGCCATTCGCGCCGCGCCATTCGTGCCATTCGCGCAATTCACGCCGCGCCATTCGCGCGTATCGCGCCGCAGGATGCCTATTCGCGCGTTTGCATTGACTTAACATGTAAATCACTCACGCTTGATGCTTCTTCCGCGTCTGGTGTGAACTCAGCATTAGGCACTCGGTCAGCAGCCTCTTGCCAACGCACGCCTCCCACCAGTGCTGATATACAGCCACGTTGCACTGCTACTCGTGTGATATTGCTCATATATATATATATATATATATATATATATATATATATATATATATATATATATATATATATATATATATATATACACACATACAGTATTTTTTATATAAATGAAAGATTATACAAATTTAATTTTCATTTTATTTCTATTTTATTCTTAAGTAAAAAAAATTACAATTCTAATTAAAATATAGAAAAACAATCATTTCAAAAACTTAACTTTTATTCATTCATATCTGCAGCTGACGTCAGAACAGCAGAAACCGCTGCTCATTCACCAATGTCACTTTAGAGCTAGTGTTTGAATGATGTAACGTCTAAAGCAGAGGTGCTCAACCCTATTCCTGGCGATCGACCTTCCTGCAGTTTTCAGTTGCAGCCCTTATCAAACACACCTGCCTGTAATTATCAAGTGCTCCTCACGTTCTAAATAATTGGTTCAGGTATGTTTGATCAGGGTTGGAGCTGAAATCAGCTGGAATGTCGATCGCCAGGAACAGGGTTGAGCACCCCTGGTCTAAAGTGATGACAAAACAGCTGATTTTGCTCACATTTAGAGATTGTAAGGCTGAAGCAGAGATTTCTCAGTATTTCTCTGTTGCAATCAGGATATCACAATAATTAATAACCCCCCAAAAAAAGCCACAGCAAAGCAAACACTAGCAGATTACTGCGGTATAAATACAGCACTACAACATACAAAAGAGAGAGATTAACTTAGAATGTCGCTTACCTGTTTGATAATGATTGGCTCAGCTGTAGTTTGAAACGTAAAATGCTGAAATAATGAATATTTAAAATAGGCACTATCCTTAGAAATTAACTGCATAGTTTTTCCGAAACGAAATATTTCTATAATTTATGTAATAAATAAATATAATATTTAAAGTTTATTTAAATATCATAAAGTTTAACGCAAGCTAAATCAAATAAATTTACATTGGACGAGCCCTCATTCGTTACACCTGGCTCAAAGGTGTAACATTAAGGGAGATGACATGGCGAAGTCAAAAATAATATTTACTCTAACACAATTAAAAACAGCATAATCAAAACATCAGTATCAGGATGTTCAATCAGTGTGAAAAGCAAGTGAATGGATGTGGTAAGTGTTGTCAGCGCTAGTGTATGGATGCAAAACAAAGCATGAAGCCCAAATTAGAGCGCAGCTCTGGCCAACTGTCCAAACAATGAATGAACATCAGCCCCGACAAACTCTCTCACTGAGTTTAAATGAGGGCTCCAATGAGCATCAGGTGAGCTGAAGGCACGCCCCAACCTACAACAGACGAAACATACAAAAACACAAACCAAAACAATGCAGTCCTAACAAAGCTTATTTAACAATATATATTTTAAGTCATGTATCAGAAATGTTCTTATCGTTTCAATTTGAATGAACTGTAACCAGGAGCTTTACATTGTGTGTATTCACTTTATGTGTGTATGAATGCAGGCAGATTTCGAGCTGCGGATCTTCCAGGTGCGAGGGGAGCATGCAGAGACCGTGTCCCGCCTGGAGAGCATCATCAGCGGGATGCAGCAGCAGCAGGTCAGGGTGTCCGCTGGGTCATAAAAAGCATTAAAAGATAATAAATTAATTTAGAGAAATTTAAGGCCCTTAAAAACTATTATAAAGTCTGTTTTAAACACTATTAAATTTGGTAAGATTTTGGATTATATAATGTATAGTTGTCTGCTAAAGTCTGCCTGATATTAGGATGCTGTGTTGTTTATGAAATTGATCAAATTCTGCTAGATTTGACATCGCGCTGCTGGGTTTACTGCAGCAACACTGTTATTCCTGCTGTTGTACAGGCGCCACCTACTGGAAGAGAGTGAATTAGCATTTTTATTCCTTATATAAATAATGTTTCAGTTTAGGTCAGTGTTTCTCAACCACGTTCCTGGAGGAGCACCAGCTCTGCACATTTCCATGTCTCCTTAACCAAACACACCTGATTCAGATCATCAGCTCATTAGCAGAGACTGAAAGACCTGAAATGGGTGTGACAGACAAAGGAGACATCCAAAACATGCAGTGCTGGTGGTCCTCCAGGAACGTGGTTGAGAAACACTGGTTTAGGTGAAGGTATGCTTTTTTCTCCATTTTTTGTAAAAAAATAGTTTTTCATGTAAGCTATCTGCATTTAAGTGGGTATAAACATGAACACATGAAGTTAGAATAAAATGCTTTTTTGGTTTATTTGGTTCTTTGGTTTGGTTCTTTATTTAGTTCTTTATTTAGATATGTAATATGGTCATATATTGTTAGCCAAAAGTATTCTGAGGGCTGTCAAATTTAGCTGAAAATCATCAAGAATCCTTGCAGTGGCTGACACCATATACCTGGGCAGGTATTGAATTTCAGTCTCTCCCTCCTGTGTATTCCCTTCAGGTGCAGCACCCGGTGCAGGAGCGTGGCGAGCTGCAGGAGGTGTGTGTGTCCACTGAAGACGACCTGCCGCCCAGAAGCTTCCGCAATGTGTGTGTTCAGACCGACCGTGAGACCTTCATCAAAACCCCTGAGGGTGAAGAACCCAGACCAGCTCTGAGCTCCAGCTCCAGCCTGCCCAAAAAACTCAACCTGGACTCTATCAGCATGAGTCTGGGTGTAGCTCCGCCCACTCCACCTCCTCTCCCTGGTTGCTCCGCCCCTCCTCCTCCACCTTTACCTGGGGTTTCACATGCTCCGCCCCCACCTCCACCCCTTCCCGGAGCTCCACCTCCTCCACCTCTTCCTGGTAGCTCTGTCCCTCCTCCTCCAACTTTACCTGGGGTTGCAAATGCTCCGCCCCCACCTCCACCCCTTCCTGGAGCTCCACCTCCTCCTCCGCCCCCACCGGGTCTTCCCGGAGCTCCGCCTCCTCCTCCACCCCTACCTGGTCTTCCAGGAGCTCCGCCTCCTCCTCCACCCCCACCGGGCCTACCAGGAGCTCCGCCCCCTCCTCCAGGTCTCCCAGGAGCTCCGCCCCCTCCACCTCCTGCTTTCGGTGGTTTTGGATTCGGACAGGTGGCAGAGAAAGCTCCCCGTAAACCTGCTGTGGAGCCGGCCTGTCCCATGAAGCCGCTTTACTGGAACCGCATTCAGATTCAGGACAACAAGTAAGTGCTTCAGAGCAGACGCAAGCTCATTTTCACTATAACACAATCATTTACAGTTCATATTAGCTCAGTTAAATAGACTACCTGTTGCCCAAAATTATCATTTTTCTCACCCTCATGTCATTCCAAAGCTGTTTGCCTTTTGTTCTTTCTTATGTGGGGTATAAAATAAGATATTCGACATTTTAAATTATGCTGCTTGAAAGATTTCAGCCCTATCATACACACGGTGCAATGCAGTTTTTTTGTTGTTATTTAAAGAGCGTGATAGTGATATGCACTTATGCAGGTCTAAAACACATTAGGGTTGGGCGATGTTGACCAATTCAGCATCGTACGATGTCTAATGTGAAACATCGCGATGGACGATGACATCGTCTTCATAGGGGAGGTGAATTAATTATTTATGAATAATTAATTAATTCATAACGAATTAATTATTTGTAGCCTACCGTTTCAACTACCTGGACTTTGTTTTACCCATAACCAAATCATAAATAAATAAAGAGAAGTTACACACACATTACCACCTGTCAATCACTTTTTCCGTGGGACTCTGGCATGAGTAGGCAGAGTGATCCATGTCAGTCATTTGTTTGGTGCGGTGGATGGCGGAGGGGTGTCGCGGACGAAAGTGAGCGGCGCGGGGGTCACGCGGACGAAAGTAAGCGGCTCTGGGGTGTCGCGGACGAAAGTGAAGAGGGTTGGAGAGTCGCAGAAAAAAGTGAAAATGAACAGCGGACAGGGGAGGAGGGCGGTTGAGGAGGGAGATCGGTAAAATGAGGTGCCGGATCAGATTTCAGCGGAGCGTGTTCCGGCACAAATGAAGCCCTGGATAGAGACAAGATTAATTAAATATCACGTTTAACAACTATAGTGAGACACGATCCAGCGATACATCTTTGATAAACTGTCCGACGTGCACTGTTCTCTGGAGCTCAGACGAGCGCATGACAGTGTGTGTGTGTCTGTTGCTGTGTGTGGCTGTGTGTGTGTGGTCACGTGATGTGTGTTTTCAGTGGACGGTGGGCTGTTCAGAAGTGCTAGGTGAAACGCCAGTGTGGTCGTGGGTCATTTTCGTTCTAAAATGCCATTTTAAAACTAAGCTGTATTAGTGTAAACGGGGCCGAGTGTGTGTTTTTCACGAGCGGGTTTACGGAGGATCTGCGATGCCTATCGGTGATGTCTATCGGCCATCGGTGATGGACGATGGCATTGTCTATCGGCCCAACCCTAAAACACATACATGTTGCTTATTATACACACAGGGATGCACAGCAGCACACTAACCATCTTTAAACATGAAAAATGAATGAACTATCGAAACTAAAAATATACCTTAAAGGGGCTAATAATTTAGTCCTTAAAATGGGTTTTAAGAAATTAATAACTGCTTTTATTCTAGCCGAAATAAAACAAATAAGACTTTTTCCAGAAGAAAAAATATTATCAGACATACTGTGAAAATTTCCTTGCTCTGTTAAACATCATTTGGGAAATATTTAAAAAAGAAAAGAAAAATCAAAGGGGGCGAATAATTCTGACTTCAACTGTATACAAGCAAGAAGAGTAAAGTTTGATTTCATGCCGACTTTAATAAGTCTTAAATTAACATGTTGAGTTCTGTAGACATCCTCAAAGTGTCTGCAGTGGTGTGAAGAGGAGTTTCCGCTGTGTGTTTGAGTGTTTATATGTGCAGCAGCTTTATGGGCTTGTGTTGCTGTCAGAGGGATTAGAGGAGGATGTACAGTGATTCTTTACTGTACACTGTAAAAGATATCTGTGAAGCAACAGTTTCTGTATTTTGTGTGTTTTGTGTGTTTTTGCGGTTGTGAATTGCATTATGCGATGGTGAAAATTCAACTCTACACTTTAATAAAGTGACTTTTATTGACATTTTAGTCGTTTGAAATAATAATATAATGTATAATAAGTAAAAGGACTAAGCCGAAAAGAAAATGAATGAATAATAAATAGTGGTGGGCCGTTATCGGCGCTAATGTGCTGCGTTAACGCAAGACTCTCTATTCTCTGAGTTGGGTTGGGAGCTGGGTCTATTCTACGCAAGCTATGATGACTTTCACCTTGATATATTAGCGCGGATGTACACCTGACCGAATTGCACTGTAGGTGGCGAGAACGAGTCTTGGAACCTGTGTGTGTTCCTGTGTGAAATGACCAGATCAAACGTGACGTGCTAACATGGATGCAGTTCACTAGAGTGAATCTGATGAATGTTCGCTCCACATCTAACTATCAGGCACCTGTAGAGTTTATGTGTTCCAGTAAAACATCTACAGATAAAATGGAGCAGCTGCTTTTTAAAATGAATAACGGTGAATGAAAGTCAAACTGGAGAGCCGTCTGACAAAACAATGCCCTTCTGAATCAAATCAGCAGGATGCCCTTCTGGATCTTTGTGATGGAGAAGAGTAGGCATAATCTGATATGTAGTGGGAGAAAAAAAAAGAACGTGTTCATCAGATGCTGGATACGAACCGGGTTTATGATCGATCGCGTCAAAACATGTCGCCATGCTACGCCACTCACACTGCTATTTGTCGCTCTCTTTAGTTATGTTGTCTCTGTCAATCAAACGGTGATGGGCGGGAATCATTTAACTAGCTTATTCTAACTCGGTGCGCTATTTGCACTTAGTCTAAATAGACACTACAACCCCCCCCCCCCCCTCCCCCCCCCCCCCTCACAGGGGCCCCAAGTGCCGATTGGTTAATCCAGCCCTGGGCGTAGGGGTACAAAAATAGAATTGGGATTGGGCCTTAATAGAGGAAATAGAAAAGTAAAGTTTGGAGACAAACTGTATGGTTTCTTGAGAAAGCCTCGTTTAAAAGTTTGAAGTAGCTTTAAAAATTAAATAATTGAAATAGTTTTTAAGAAGTTTGATACAGTCAGCACAGATAGATCAGTACATGTAGCTTAGCATGTTTCTAGCATGGATTGGCATGTTTCTTGCTAGGTGGTTGCTAGGGTGTTCTGAGTGGTTGCTCAGGTGTTGCTAGTGTATTCTGAGGGGTTGCTAGGACGACCACTGAGCAGTTGCTAAGATATTGCTAGGTGGTTGCTAGGTTGTTCTGAGTGGTTGCTAAGGCATTGCTGGGGTGTTCTAGGTGGTTGCTAAAGTTTTGCTAGGCGGTTGCTAGGGTGTTCTGAGTGGTTGCTAAGGTGTTGCTAGGCGGTTGCTAAGATGTTCTGAGTGGTTGCTAGGTCTTTGCAAAGGTGTTGCTAGATGGTTGCACCTTTAATAAACAGGAAAAATCTAAACAAACATTATAAAAAATGTTTTGCAGTAACTCATTTAAATAAAAATGTAATAAGTATTATTATATTTGTATTCCCAAAGATGTTTGGTAACTAAACTCTTATTTTAATGCATATAACCTTAAATGCACCAAAGTCTATTGTATAGAAATGAATAAAAATATTAATTTGCAAAAGGGGAGCAGTTCTCATTTATGCTGAGCGCTGTATATGAGAGTCAGATATATTTATCAGCGCTCTGTGGTCCTTCTTTAAACAGAAGCTCGGTGTGGAGGAGGCTGCTGGGATACGTATTATCTTATCATACTGTATTGTCTGAAATATGTTTTTCCTTGAGGATAAAGAAGTGTAAACTCAGAGAGTGCAGGAGTTTTAGGACTGTTTGTGTTGCTGCTGTTTCTTAGCAATGACAGAAAGCAAATAGTTTCATGCACAGTTACGACACTGGAGGCTGAGAGAATCATTTATACAGGAAAACGGATAAAAATACTGCAACAATTATTTTACTTAGAGTTTTTGTCTTGCTTCTAGTCCAAATATCTAAAAAATTAAAAATCAAGAAGCATTTTCTAGACAAGCACAACATATTGGCTTGTTTTCCGAAATAATGAGTCAAAATTATGTGAGTTTTTCCTTAAAACAAGCAAAATAATCTTGTTTTTCTTCTTCTGACATACAAATATAAAAAAAGATGAGGTACTGTTTTTTTTTGCCTGATAAAAGCAGGGTGTCTGCTGGGTCTTAAAAAGTATTAAAAGTTGATAAATTAATTATGAGAAAATTAGGGCTCTTAAAAGGTATTAAAAAGTCTTAATCCCATTTTTACGAGGTCTTCGATTTTGTTCAGGCGTTGTCCAAAGTGTTTGACTCCAAAAAAGCATTAATATATTTATTTTCCTCGATTGGTTCGGGCCGGGTGCGTCCGGCCAAGCTCCTCTTTCCGGGTGATGTCACATAATTTGCAACAAATGCGGGAAGGTGATGTCACTCTCACCACATGTTGCGAAACCATAGACCAGGGCTATTCAATTGGCGGCCCGTGGACCGAACTTGACCCACAAGGCAATTTTGTTCTGGCCCTCCAAACAGTGTGACCAAGACATCAAAAACGGCCGCTATAGTTATGAAGTGACGTGTGTCTGTTTAATACAGCACGAGCTGCAGTTAAAGGCTGCACAGAGTGTGAGTCACCTGACATTAAGTGAGTGAGTGGCGCGAGCAGCCGAAAACATTTGGATACTAAAGCTTAAAGGCTTCTCAACGCCGCGTTTCTGTTGCACAGAACGAAACTGCTGCAACTAAACAAAGTTATGCCACCTGTGCGCTTGTTTAAAGTTCTGAGATTATACACCAAGGCTAATACGCACGCACACTGGATTAACTATAGCAGCGGGCCGTTCACATAACGTGTCTTTTCCATGTGCAAGTTTGTTTTTTCCAATGTAAGAATATATGCTAATATGTGTGCGCAAGTGGAGCGATTCGCTCGCGCCTTCCAGACACACAGAGTAGAAAACATCTCACGCTGTAGCGGTGAGAGTTGTGCGTGGCTTTCAGTGCAATGTAAACAAAAGATATGTTAGACGAATTATTATTAGAATGATTATGTATGTGTGAACGCAGATGATAACAACAGTTCATTTAAATACTAATATAAAGCTTAAATTTACATTAGACGTGATAACTGTGAAACCAGGATTGTTCTTCAGACTATATAATCATACAATCAAAATCTATAATTGTTGCATCCATAATTGTTATGCAGTTTAAAAAATACTGTAACATATGAATGTGTGTGAATGTAGTAGAAGCCGACTTCAGCAATGCTCTGCTTTTGTTGTGCTGTGAAATACAACATTTGAATGTTTGTAATAAAGCCACATTGTACAGTGCAGTGATGTAATGTAGCTTCAAAATACAATATATTCACATTTTAATGTAGATAAGTACAACGTGGGTGTCTGAAGGAGCAAAGATACAGCATACGGGCTCTTATTTGCTGTTGTGTTATCACTCATATTGCAAGTCATATCTCTCCGGCCCCTCATTTGGGATGCTTTTCATGAACTGGCCCCCATGACAAACTAATTGATTAGCCCTGCCATAGAGCGAAACAGACGGCAAAATGGGATCATGCAGGTTTGCGTACTCCTGGTTGGAGAAAGACGAGTTTAAACAGTGGCTGAAGCCTGTCGCTGAAAACAACCAGGTCATTTATTCTGTCAAGGTTTGTTTCTTCTGAGTTTATCTGAGTTCTGTTGCAGGGCTGTGCTCCATTCATTTATTTAACTACAACTGTTTATTAGAAACTGTTTATTAAGTTAAAGGTTTGAAACTGATTAGAACTTGAAGTGGCGACGAGGTCTTCAAATATTCTGAGAAGCTCTTTAAAAAGTCTTAAAAAGGTATTGAAGTTACCTTTAGGATTCCTGCATATACCCTGAAAAGTGTTATTTTTCTAAATGTAATGTGTATTTATATAGCGCATTTATTGTGTATGGCCATACACCCAAAGCGCTTCACAACCATGAGGGGAGTCTCTCCACACCACCACCAGTGTGTAGCATCCACTTGGATGATGCGACGGCAGCCACAGGACAACGGCGCCAGTACGCTCACCACACACCAGCTATTGGTGCAGTGAAGAGACAGTGATAGAGACAATTCGGTTGATGGGGAGGATTAGGAGGCCATGATCGTAAGGGTCGATTGAGGGACTTTGGCCAGGACACCGGGGTTACACCCCTACTCTTTACGAGAAGTGCCATGGGATTTTTAATGACCACAGAGAGTCAGGACCTCAGTTTAACGTCTCATCCGAAAGACGGATGAAAATGTTTTATTTTTTTACTAATTAATTTCTAACCATTGTGATTTTTGAGAGATGTGTGATTGCAACAAAAAAATCACATTTTAGTTATGTGAGGGCGCTGTACAACAGAGTTTAGGATTCAAATGCAGGTTTATTATGAGTATTGTCAGGCAAGTAATGGTCAAAACAGGGGAAAACAGATGCGTGCAGGGAATGCAGAGCCGTGGTCAATAAACAGGCGAATCGTCAGTACAGGCAGCAAGCAATGTAAACAAACAAAACAAAGCAAAGGTCAAATATGGCAAGGGAAGGGAAGAGAAATGCATCGTAATGTTCACAATACAGTATAACAAGACTCAGCAACTGGTGTGTGTGTGTCTGTGCTGCTTTTAAAGTCCATGTCATCAGTTCTGAACAGCTTCAGCTGTGTGTGTTAGCAATCCGGAACAGGTGTGAGTGTGTGGTGCATGACAGGATTTGTAGTCCATATGGTGACAGATTTGTAGTCCTGAGTGAAAGTGAATGATTCCCAGCGATCTACAAGCCTAGATTGCTGGTGATTATGACAATTTTATTATTATTATTTTTATATTGTCCATTTTTTTGCTATGGCAGAAAAAAAATGTAATTATTGTTTTATAGTAGGGCGTCACGGTGGAGCAGTGAGCAGCATGATCGCCTCACAGCAAGAAGGTCGCTGGTTCGAGCCTCGGCTGGGCCAGTTGGCATTTCTGTGTGGAGTTTGCATGTTCTCCCCGTGTTGGTGTGGGTTTCCTCCGGGTGCTCCGGTTTCCCCCACAAGTCCAAACACATGCGCTATAGGGGAATTGGGTAAGCTAAATTGTCCGTAGTTCATCTTTATTTGTATAGCGCTTATACAATGTAGATTGTGTCAAAGCAGCTTCACATGGAAGATTATAGTGAATGTAAACAGTGTCAGTTCAGTTTTCAGAGATTAAGTTCAGTTCAGTTTAGTTCAGTTCAGTGTGGGTTAATAATCACTACTGAGAGTCCAAACACTGAAGAGCAAATCCATCGATGCGCAGCTCTACAGATCCCGAACCATGCAAGCCAGTGGCGACAGCGGCGAGGAAAAAACTTCACCAATTGGCGAAAGCGAAGATTTAAAAAACCTCGAGAGAAACCAGGCTCAGTTGGGCACGACCATTTCCCCTATGGCCAAACGTCTTGTGCAGAGCTGCAGTCTAGGCGCAGGAAGCTGGACCTCAGCGAAGACTCGTCTGTCCTTGGAGCGTCACAGGAATCAGTCTCATGCTCTCCACTCCACGATGACCACCACAGCAGCTGCTCAGGATACGGCCTGGTCCAGAAAACCTTGGGATCATCTCGTCGCTGGTCTTGGATCGCATCAGTGGCACTGCGTAGTCTGAGGGCCTCGGGATGAGTACCCCCAGGTGGAAATACAGAAAAAGGAGAATAATTAGCGTAGCTGCTGTTCATAGTGTATAAAAACGAGATGCGTGGGGCAAATCATGCGTCATACCGCTATGTACTGCACTGAGTGTCTGCTTTGCTAAAAAGATAGGTCTTTAATCTAGTGTTGAACTGTGAGAGTGTGTCTGAGCCTCGGACATTATCCGGAAGGCTATTCCAGAGTTTAGGGGCCATAAATGAGAAGGCTCGACCTCCTTTAGTAGACTTTGCTATTCTAGGTGCTACCAGAAGCCCTGAGTTTTGAGATCGTAAAGAGCGGGTTGGGTTGTAGCGAGACAGGAGGTTGGGTAGATAAACAGGAGCTCGATTATTTAAAGCTTTATAGGTAAGAAGCAATATTTTATATTCAATATGAAACTTAACAGGCAGCCAGTGTAAGGAGGATAAAATTGGGGTGATATGATATAGGGGTGATATGTAGTGTATACAGTATGTGTGAATAGGAGTGTATGGGTGTTTCCCAGTGATGGGTTGGAGCTGGAAGTCCATTCGCTGTGTAAAACATATGCTGGATAAGTTGTTGGTTCATTCCGCTGTGGCGACCCCTGAATAATAAATGGACAAAGCCGAAGGAAAATGAATGAATGTTTTATAATATTTAATATTATTATTATATTTTTATATTTTGTCTATGGCTGAAATATGAAAGCATGAAGTAGGCCTACTGGTTATTATTTTTTGATTAAAGTGTTATTTTTGCAAAAGTCTTGTTTTTTTCTGATTTAAAACATTTTTTTTTCTGAATCTGAGTGTTTTTATCATTCTGATTTTTGAGAGACGTGCGATCGCAAGAAAACAAGTGATTCAAAAAATCTAATTTTATTATTATTATTACATTTTTTCCCATGTTTTCCCATTTGTTTTTGTCTGAATAAAGCGTTATATCAGTCTTGTAATTCACTCTGGATGAAATCATCAACTATATGATCAACTGTAAATGTATTTTTGTAGGGCGGCACGGTGGCTCAGTGGTTGTTAGTACTGTGGCCTCACAGCAAGAAGGTCTCTGGTTCGAGTCTCGGCTGGGTCAGTTGGCTCTGTGTGGAGTTTGCATGTTCTCCCCGTGTTGGCGTGGGTTTCCTCCGGGTGCTCCGGTTTCCCCCACAGTCCAAACACATGCACTATAGGGGAATTGATGAACTAAACTGGCCGTAGCGTATGAGTGTGTAATAAGGGTTGAGACGCTTCAACAGAGTGAGGATCCTTATGCAGGTCTTCATTAGAATTGTCAGGCAAGCAGTGGTCAAAACAGGAACAATCAGATGTATTAGGGCAATCCAGAGTCGTCGTCGTAATATCAGGCAGAAGGTCACAAGGCAGGCGGCACACATGGATAATCAAAACAAAACAAAGCAAAGGTCTAAACACAGGAAAGCAAGGCAAGGAAAAACGCGTCGTATTGTTCACTTATACAGGATACAGCTACAGCTGTGAGTGTAATCAAAGGTGACTGGGATCAGGTGTGTGCGTGTGGCATGACTGAATATGTAGTCCATGAACGGGCGGATTTGTAGTCCATATGAATGTGTGTTTACCAGCGATCTCTGGCTGTGATCGCTGGTGATCGTGACAGAGTGTGTGTGTGAGAATGAGTGTGTATGGGTGTTTCCCAGTGATGGGTTGCAGCTGGAAGGGCATCCGCTGAGTAAAACATATGCTGGATAATTTGGCGGTTCATTCCGCTGTGGCGACTCCTGATTAATAAAGGGACTAAACCGAAAAGAAAATGAATGAATGAACATTAAACAAACATTGTTTAAGTTTGCAGGACCATCTGACATAACTGCAGCACTTCACATCTATTCCTCATGAGTGTTATTATTGTTTGATAAAACACGTCTCCTGTTGTGAAACGCTCTGTGTGTGTGTGTGTGTGTGTGTGTTTTACAGTAATAACACACTCTGGAATTCACTGGAAGAGCCTGATATCATAAACACCACAGAGTTTGAGGAGCTGTTCTCCAAAGCAAACCTACAGGCCAAGAAAAAGCCGCTGTCAGACACGTACGAGAAGAAAAACAAAGCCAAAAAGGTACGTCACACACACATCTCATCATCGCACACAGTGCACTGGTCAGACAAATGATCAGAGCGGTGCTGTTTAATCATTTATCTTGACTAATAATATAAAGAAACACTTTTATACGTGTATATACATATGCAAATCTGTCTGCTTAATATATTTCGCAATCCTCGATGAACTGTTGGTCAGGGTCAGATCAGATCAGATGGACGTGTGTGTGTGTATGTGTGTGTGTGTGTGTGTGTGTGTGTGTGTGTGTGTGTGTGTGTGTGTTTTAGCTGCTGTTGTGACAGTAATGACTGAAAGTGCGGGTCAGCACTGGTGTGGCGTCCAAGAAGTTAAAAATTCAGTCTGGACCAAAACCAGTCCAGACACACACACTGATCAATCAGAAGGGGCTCCACATCACTGTGTGTGTGTGTGTGTGCGTGTGCGTGTGTGAGGGAGAGAGAGAGAAAGTATTTATGTGAAAGTACGTGTGTGTGTGTGCGAGAGATTGTGTTTGTGGCTGTGTGTTTGTTAATCTGTATGAAAGAGTTTGTGTGCGTATGATGTTTGTGTATGACTGATTGTGTGTGTGTGTGTGTGAGTATATGTGTTAGTGCATTCAGTGTGTGTTTATTTAAAGTTGTGTGTGTAATATTGTGCATGTGTGTGTGTCTGTGTCTGTGTGACTGGGTATGAGTTTGTGTGTAAGACAAGTGTGAGTGTACGTGTGTGTTCATTGTGTGTTTGCATGTGAGTGTGTCTGTGTGTAAGTCTAAGCGTGTGTGTGTGTGTGTGTGTGTCTGTCCCTGTGTGTATGACTGTAAGAGGGACTGTGTATGAGAGAGTTTGTGTGTGTTTGTGTCAGTGAGTGTGTCTGTCTGTATGCTGTGTGTATGAGTGTCTGTGACTGTGTGTGTTCTGTGTGTGTTTGATGAGTGTGTGTGTCTCCATCAATGAGTGTGTGTGTGTGCCCTCTTTGTAGATCTCTTTTGTACATCATTAGTAAGTCACCGTTGCCAGTTGAGTCGTCCAGTTTAGTATGTGAGCTCAATGTGATCTAGACTTAATTTAAAATACTTAAATGCAGCGCTGCAAGACTTTTGACAGAGAACTCATTCCCAACTCAAAATGAAACCCAATTAACGTGCCTCAGTTCATAACACACAACACAACATAACACAACATAACACAACATAACACAACACAGCAACATAACACAGCAACATAACATAACACAACACATAACATAACATAACACAACATAACACAACATAACATAACACAACATAACGCAACATAACACATAACATAACACAACATAACACAACATAACACATAACATAACACAACATAACATAACACAACATAACGCAACATAACACATAACATAACACAACATAACACAACATAACACATAACATAACACAACATAACACAACATAACATAACACAACACATAACATAACACATAACATAACACATAACACAACACAGCAACATAACATAACACAACACATAACACAACATAACACATAACAACACATAACATAACACAACACATAACACAACATAACACAACACATAACACAACATAACACAACACATAACATAACACAACACATAACATAACACATAACACAACATAACACAACACATAACACAACACAGCAACATAACACAACACATAACACAACACAGCAACATAACATAACACAACACATAACATAACGCTCTGGTTACTAAAGTAACCCTCGTTCCCCGAGGGGGGGAACGGAAATGCTATGTGGAAACTTCCACTATGGGGATTTCATTCAGAAAGCCAATCATCTGAAGGAGTATGTAAACGGGCCAATGAAATGCCAATGAGTTGGCAGCTTCAGCTTGCGCACCTGATGCTCGTTGCAATTAACTTGCTATAAGAGTACATGTGCGAGCAAAGCCAAAGCATCATTTTTTTAGCGGAAGAGACTTTCACCTCAACAGCTAAGGGGCAATCATTATGGCGAAGGAACATAGCATTTCCGTTCCCCCCCTCGGGGAACGAGGGTTACTTTAGTAACCAGAGCGTTCCCCTTCGGAAGGGGAACTTCAATGCTATGTGGAAACTTCCACTATGGGGAAATGTTTGGAAAACGCCATAATGATTGAACCTTACCTTCGCCCCCGATGAGAGGTTTGCCAGGCAAAGAGCGTGAGCGCACCTGCGTCACCAGAGGCGCGGTCTTCCAACGTGTTCCCTGGCCCTTACTTATCCCACTTCAACAGAAGATTTACGGATTTAGATATATTTTTCGGGAGCCACAAATGCGTCTAGAATAATTTCTAGGAATTTAATACGACAGTACGTTGGGAATGCGTGCAGTCCCGATAGGGAGGACGCTGCGGAGGCCACCTGCTACCCAAGTGGGGAGACTGGGGCAAATAGCATATGAACTAACCCTGAGAAGGGGGAGTAAGCATATGAAATTAGATGGTTAGCGGTGAGGGAAGACACGGGTCCGCCTGTGAGGGGGGACTGCACCGTGGCAGTATAAGCATTTGGGATCGCCTAGTGGGGATCGCACATAGCAGGCACCTATACCCAGAACGCGGGCTGACCATCGGGCAGACCAGCAACGTAACGGGCCAGTGCCTGACTCCTCCGCTGAGTCAGCTGCTGGGGGCCTCGGAGGAATATCTGCAGGGTTCGCCAGCGGGGAACTTTTCTGACAGAGCGAAAAAGCGCACGTATCTCTGGGTTAGAGAGAATGGCGCAGCAAGCGTTTTACAACACCTAACCGAATTTCTCATTCACCGCGTGAGGAAATCGGCTCCCCTCAAGATTAATAAATCTTCTAATAGGTGTCGCCCAGCCCGCAGCTCTACAGTGTCTGTTAGAGAGGCGCCGCGTGCTAACGCCCAAAAGGATGCGCGCTTCGAGGAGCGCGCTCTCACTCTTGGGGGACGCGGCTCGCCCTGGCTCAGATGAGCGAGGGAGATGGCATTCAGAGTTCAGTGGGTATGTTCCAACCTCTGTTTGGATACGGCACTTCCCGTCTGCCGATCACCATAACAGATAAAGAGCTGAGTACGGTCCGTGTAATAGCAAAGTGCGAAGGACCAAATAAAGGGGCTGGGTCTGCCTCCTCCATGGGCAGCGCTTGGAGGTTCACTACGTGGCTGAAAGAACGCTCCTAAGAGAGATCTCCAAGTGGGTATGAGAGGGAAACAGGAAAATTAATATTCATGTCTCGCGCCTCTGGGAACTGGATGATGAGACGATACTTCCAAGCGCGCCGCCATCGCCGCATCCTTAGAGCGGGGATGATCGTAACGCCAACCCCTCAGAGCGGAGGGGACAGCCTAGCTCCAGTCAACTGAAGGAGGATAGCATCACTCTGATCTGGCATGTTCGGGGTTCCTTCTCGGGGAAAAAGGTAACCACACAGCGAATAGACTCCACTTCAGGCGTGGGCATGCCTCGTAGAGGGTGCTCAGCCTGAGTGACAGTGTTAACCACCTAATCGGTAAGTCACCTAAGTCCTCCGCGCTCCATCCATGAACCGTACGTGAAGCATAGATCTGGGCGCGGGTGCCAAACGGTGCCTGTCCCCTGTTCCCAGGGGATGTGCCAGGGAGGGGCCATCACGAGGAGAGAGTTGAAAGCAGGTCCGATTGGGCCAGAGAGGCACAATACGAGAGCTGTTCCTCGACCTCCCTGACTTTACACAGTATCTGTGCGAGTAGGCTCACTGGAGAAATGCGTATTACGCACGCCCCGAGGCCAGCTGTGTAGCCAGTGGACTTTGCAGGGTTCGCCAAGTGGGGAACTCAAGCGAGAGCGCACAAATCTCTGAGTTAGAGAGAGAAAGGCGCAGCACCGAACAGCTGGACAGTCGGGGATGGAGTCTCCATTTTCCCAGGCGAAACTGCCGTGAGAGCGAATGGGCTGCACGGTTGAGCTCGGTGGGGGAAAAAATGGAATGCAGCGATTGCGCCGCGTATGACTCCGGGGGAGCAGACGGCGAGCGAGCTGAGACATGCTGCGAGAGCGGATACCCCCACACGGTTGATATACGCCCCCGCTGCCGTACTGTTCGTCCTGACCAGTACGTGTTGTCGCTCCAGCACCGGTAAAAAACGGCGGAGAGCGAGAAACACTGCCAACAGCTCTAGGCGATTGATATGCCAATGCAACTGGGTTTTTTTCAGCTGCATGCCCGCAACACACGGCGCCCCAGCCAGTGCTGGAAGCATCTGTCAAAACGACAATATGTCTGGACGCCTGTCCTAGAGGCACTCAGGCCTGTAGGAACGAGGGGTCGTTCCAGGGGCTGAGGGCGCGGCGACACAGCGCAGTGACAGTCACTCGGTGTGTGTCCGCGTGCCATGCGCGTCTGGGGACTCGATCGTGAAGCCAGTGCCGAAGTGGTCTCATATGGAGTTATCCGAGCGCGAACAGCGGCTGCGGATGTCATATGCTCCAGGAGCCTCTGAAAGATTTCAGTGGAACCACTATTTTGCTGTCGAACTCTCACAGACAGTTCAGCATTAGCCGAGCGCGCTCTCCGGAGAGGCGCGCTGTCATGGTGACCGAGTCCAGCTCCAACCCGAGAAAAGAGATCCTCTGCACGGGGGCGAGTTTGCTCTTTTCTCGGTTGACCTGAAACCCCAATAGGTGGAGGTGCTGGAGCACCTTGTCTCTGTACATAGTCAATTACTCCCGCGAGAGGGCTAAAACAGCCAGTCGCTGAGATAATTGAGTATGCGGATGCCCGCGAGCCGAAGGGGCGCTAGGGCACCCTCCGCGAGCTTGGTGAAGACCCGCGGATACAGAGAGAGCCCGAAGGGGAGGACTTGTACTGTCAGGCTCGCTCGACGCAGACCGCAGAAAAGTGACGGTGGCGTGGAGTATGGAGACATGAAGTACGCGTCCTTCAGGTCTATGCTGCAGACCAATCCCGAGGACGAACGCACAGGAGGATGCGCTTCTGCATAAGCATTTTGAACGGCAGCTTGTGCAGACAGCAGTTCAAAACGCGCAGATCTAGGATTGGCCGTAACCCACCGCTCTTTTGGGTACGATACAGTACAGGCTGTAAACCCGCTCTCCATCTCGGCTGGAGGGATCGGTTAGATTGCATCCTTCGCCAGGAGGACAGCAACCTTCTCTCACAAGACAGGGGCGGGCACAGGGCTGACCCTGGTGACGTACACCCCGTGAACTTGGGAGGCCGTTTCGCGAATCGAATCGCGTAGCCGAGTCTGATCGTGCGTATGAGCCACCGCAAAGGGCTGGGCTGCGCTAACCAGGCAGGCAGAGCCCTCGCTAATGACTGCATCGCTACAATCGCTGACGTACCAGCAGTGGGGCAGCGCGGAGTGGGAGCGCTGGTTGCCTGCGAGGTGCTCGGCGCTGCCGCTGGCCGGAGGCGCAGGCGGGGGCGGAGCAGCACTCGAAGACGGGCGCTCTCGGCGACAAGCAGTGGATGTGGATGGTTCGGCGGGAGGGGAGCAGTCTTACATCCCCGCCGAAGGATGGCCCATCGTATCCGACTGCACCGCCGTGAATTCCTGGGTGAATTCACCAACAGTGTCGGCGAACGGGCCAGACTGGTATATGGGGGAGTCAAGAAAGTGAACTTTGTCGATATTTTTGCCAGGTTTTAGCCCGAGGTGGCGCTCCTGGACCACTAACGTGGCCATCGTCTTTCCCGGGGCACACGCAGCGGACTTGAGATCCGTGGAGCTCAGTCGGGTGCGGTGCGGGGCTTGTAACAAGCCTGGGTCAGAACCACCCTCGTGCAGCTGGGCCAGCGCGCGCGCATGGACCCTGGCGTGCAGGGTGGAAGCAGTCTGGCCCGCGGCTGTGTGGGCTCTGGCTCAGGAGGCAGAAAACCAACACGCCTTGGACGGGAGATGAGGCTAATTCCAGCAGAAGGAGGCACCACGCGGGCCCGTGATGGCACTCTCAATCTGGGGAATCGACTCGTACTCCCTGGCTGCTCCACCATCAAGAGTGGTGAGGTGGAGGCGCACGCAGATCAGGCAGAGAAAGGTGCCCTCAAGACTGCGTGAGCCCACTGTGCACTTCCGGGAAGAGAGGGATGGGAGGCTAGAAGGTATTGCCTTTTAATCCTCCACATACACCCATCTAGTCGGTCCTGCCGCGGGGCTGGGGGATAAACCATCTCCAGACCCACGACCGAAACAGCCCGGGAAAGCACGGTTATCATGTCTGTTTCAAGATCGGCCGCCGCCGCGCTCGCTCCCGATGGGAGGGAACGGAGGGGGGGGGGGGGGGGGGGGGGGGGGGGGGGGGGGGGGAGAGAGAGAGATCCTTCATCAGACCATGACAGCCCAACCTCCGATGCAGCGGTGGACATCTGAGCCTCGGTGTCATCAAGTGAGAGGGCGGCCATCCGAGGATGGAGCGCTTCTCTCACTCAAAGCTTGGATGGAGCGCGTGGAGGAGTGAGAGGTCCACAAGCCAGAGGGCGGCAGATTTACTCCCACTGTAACCCTCAGATCTGCCCGAGTGCCCACCGCGGAGCGGGGGACAACTGGGGTGGGTGGCTCTTTTGCAAGAGCGAGCCGCGATCTTAACTGTGCAACAGACATGCCACCGCAGTGATGGCATGCACTGCCCACGAGCACCACATTAACATGCTGGACCCCCAGACATGAAACGCAGTGCTCGTGCCCATCATCCGAGGACAGGAAACCACCGCATCCAGAAACGCACAGTCGGAGCGACGTCTTGAAAAAGACGCGCTGCACGACCGTGTTGCTCTTTTAGGAAATTCGCAACAATACATACCGCTCTGGAGGACCGGACCCAAAGGACGCCAGGCAAGGGAGAAACCCAGCTCGACCATCTGCCGCTGCGTGTCACACACTCTGGACCGGGAGATCGCTCTCGTTCACTCTCTGTCTGAAACTCAGCTGGAGGAACCCTCATCGACTCTCTCAGAAGGCTGTTGAAGTCTCTGAAGTGAAAATGATGCTTTGGCTTTGCTTGCACTGGGCTCTTATAGCAAATTAATTGCAACGAGCATCAGGTGCGCAAGCTGAAGCTGCCAACTCATTGGCATTTCATTGGCCCGTTTACATACTCTTTCAGATGATTGGCTTTCTGAATGAAATCCCCATAGTGGAAGTTTCCACATAGCATTGAAGTTCCCCTTCCGAAGGGGAACACAACATAACACATAACAACACATAACACAACACATAACACAACATAACACAACACATAACACAACATAACACAACACACAACATAACACAACATAACACAACACATAACATAACACATAACATAACACAACATAACATACTGTACACCTGACCAGCACTGACAACACACACAGTGTTGTTTTACATCTGTTGCTATTGGGATGCACAGCCGCAAACACCACAATCTCATTTGAATTTAAAGCGACAGTCACCAGAATGCCACAATTAGGATAAAGCCTAGAAGGGTCCGTTTGAGAGAGTTAGATAACATTATCTGTGGGCTATTCTCAGCTCAAACTCAGCAGAGACACATTTTACATCTTGTGAAAAGGGGCAGAATATGTAGGTCTTCTTTAAAAGGTTTTCATACATGCAAAAAGATGAATAGGTGCTGGAACCATCTCTCTCTCTCTCTCTCTCTCTCTCTCTCGTCTTGGCAGAAGGATGCAATTTCTGAAAGATTGAATAAACACCGGCGACACATTCACAGCTCCGTCATTTCTGCATGTTTACACTTTGTGAATCACAGTTCTGAGAAACTGAGCTCCAGGAACAGGAACAATGACCTGACGGTGCACGTTTGCAGATCTGACTGGCCGATAGTGAGAGTCGGGTGTGTGTCGGGACGCGATCAATAACTGATCAATACCGATCAATACTGTCTCATGTGTGGCGTCTCGCCTCTGAGCTCAGAGTGATGACAAAGCAGATGGGTGTGTGTTCACATGTGCAGATAATGCTGTTCTTACTCAGAGATTTTGTATTTTTCTAGTCCAAATATCTAAAAGTTCTTAAATCAAGAAGCATTTTCTAGAAGAGCCAAAAAATGTGTTTTGTTTTCAGAAATAACGAGTCAAAATTAAGTGAGTTTTTAATTAAAACAAGCAAAATGGGAAGAAAAATAATGCTATTTCAATGCAGATACAAGGTTATTTCCCTTCCCCCATTGGCAGATTATTTTGCTTGTTTTTAGGCATGTGAATTTAAGCATGTGTGTATTATTATTTGTTATGTTCTAATACTACCTAAACAATTGTGAATGAAAATCTGGATTATTTACTAGTTAGTTCCTAACTCTTTAGAAGTTACAACTTACCGGCCACTTTATTAGGTACACCTCACTAGTAGCGGGTTGGACCCATTTTGCCTTCAGATCTGCCTTAATCCTTCATGGCAGAGATTCAACAAGCTACTGGAAATATTCCTCAGAGATTTTGCTCCATATTGTCATGATAGCATCACACAGTTGCTGCAGATTTGTCGGCTGCACATCCATGATGCCAATCTCCAGTTCCACCACATCCCAAAGGTGCTCTATTGGATTGAGCTCTGGTGACTGTGGAGGCCATTTGAGTACAGTGAACTCATTGTCATGTTCAAGAAACCAGTCTGAGATGATTGGCGCTTTATGACATGGTGCGTTATCCTGCTGGAAGTAGCCATCAGAAGATGGAGACACTGTGGTGATAAAGGGATGGACATGGTCAGCAACAATACTCAGGTAGGCTGTGGCGTTGACACCATGCTCAATTGGTACTAATGAACCCAAAGTGTGCCAAAAAAAATCTCCCCCACACCATTACACCACCACCACCAGCCTGAACCGCTGATACAAGGCAGGATGATCCATGCTTTCATGTTGTTGAGGCCAAATTCTGAGCCGACCATCTGAATGTGGCAGCAGAAATGGAGACTCATCAGACCAGGCAACGTTTCTCCAATCTTCTATTGTCCAGTTTTGGTGAGCCTGTGTGAATTGTAGCCTCAGTTTCCTGTTCTTAGCTGACAGAAGCGGCACCCGGTGTGGTCTTCTGCTGCTGTAGCCCATCCGCCTCAAGGTTGGACGTGTTGTGTGTTCAGAGATGCTCTTCTGCAGACCCTGGTTGTAACGAGTGCTTATTTGAGTTACTGTTGCCTTTCTATCAGCTGGAACCAGTCTGGCCATTCTCCTCTGACCTCTGGCATCAACAAGGGATTTGCGCCCACAGAACTGCCGCTCACTGGATATTTCCTCTTTGTCGGACCATTCTCTGTAAACCCTAGAGATGGTTGTGCGTGAAAATCCCAGTAGATCAGCAGTTTCTGAAATACTCAGAGCAGCCCGTCTGGCACCAACAACCATGCCACGTTCAAAGTCTCTTAAATCCCCTTTCTTCCCCATTCTGATGCTCGCTTTGACCTGCAGCAGATCGTCTTGACCATGTCTACGTGCCTAAATACATTGAGCTGCTGCCATGTGATTGGCTGATTAGACATTTGCGTTAATGAGCAGTTGGACAGTATTGTCTAAAAATTATATATATTAATATTATGAATATATTTATGTATATATATATATATATATATATATATATATATATATATATATATATATATACACTTATTTTATTTCAAAATATAAATTAACATTTTCTTAAATATATGCATGCATGTGTATATTTATATATCCATAATATAAGCAGTACACACATGGATTATGTCAAAACAAACGTTTATTTTGGATGCGATTAACCTTTGCCCAGTACTATTTTTATTATTATTATTATTATTATTATATTATAAATTTTAAAAAATGTTTAAGCCTCCAGGTCTGAGTCTGGTGAGGAAATCTGTGAGTGTTTGGAAAAGTGTGTGTGTGTGTGTTTTGATCTGTGCACACATTATGGAAATGACATGCTTGTGTGTGTTTGTGTGGTGTGTTTGTGCCGGACACATGTAGATAATATGGGAATTGCGCTCTTCAAAGCGTGTGGAAAGCCATCTATCAGCAGCGCGGCTCTCCCAAAAACACAATTAATGGAGAATGAGTGCCGGGTCAAACACGCCGGATAATTTGTGTCATGTGTAGAAACGCATCCGCTGCCCGGACCGCCGGCGCCTTTTCTTACTCACCATTATCATATCAAAGCGCAGCGCAGATGACATTTACATTTACATTTACTCATTTAGCAGATGTTTTTATCCAAAGCGACTTACAGTGGAGGTGTAAGTTGCTTTTTTCTGTCTTCTCTGCTGCTGTGTTCTGGTGTGTCTCTGGTCTCCTGACGTCTTTGTAGCTCTATAAAGTATGTAAACATCCCACAGGCAGATGAATCATTATTAATTCGCAGCGTGAACAGTAATAATGCTTCTTAAACAAACTGACATTTTAATTGTTTTTACCTTGAAGCCTTTAGCGCTGCGTGTCATTTGTTCATCTGTTCTGGGAAACGCTTAACTTCTGACCGTACGTTCACAGAATTGAGGTACTTTTGTGCTGGAAATTCCAGAAATCAAACCTCATCTCATGGAACAATGCAATAATAATGTTTAATGTGGTGGCTACTTGGTGTACTTTTAAAATGTGATTTGTATATGAATGTTGAGTTGTCCAATGCGTTTAGTAGCTTTCAGACTGTCTCAAGGACAGCACCAGGTACTCAGAGAATGTTCTTGAATAAACTTTCCATCATTTTCCATTTATATTTCTACTAATAGCAAAGTTTAGGATGTGTGAATCATAACCAGAATCATTCCTGACTAACACACAGATTTTAGAGATGACTAATCTGACAATATTTGAACATATTTAAACAACCAGCACTGCAAAAATGTGACGTCTTTCTTTTCATTTCATTTCTCATATTTGACTCATTCTAGAATCATCTGTACATTTTAAGCATTTCATTCATTTTACTTAAACTGGAATGATATAAAAGCAAATACGTAATTTACTGTAATCTGAATCCATTATTAATGTACAATAATGTAGAACGCTTAAATATGACTGGGAACGTTTGATTCTGTTACTGTAGTATCATTACTGTATAATTAATTGTTTTTTAAATTGACATTAACAGAGTTGATGACAACAAAGTTGACAGTAATAGAGTTGGCGAAAACAGAGTTGGCGAAAACAGAGTTGGCGATAACAGAGTTGGCGAAAACAGAGTTGGCGAAAACGGAGTTGGCGAAAACAGAGTTGGCGAAAACAGAGTTGGCGAAAACAGAGTTGGCGAAAACAGAGTTGGCGAAAACAGAGTTGGCGAAAACGGAGTTGGCGAAAACGGAGTTGGCGAAAACGAAGTTGGCGAAAACAGAGTTGGCGAAAACGGAGTTGGCGAAAACAGAGTTGGCGAAAACGGAGTTGGCGAAAACAGAGTTGGCGAAAACGAAGTTGGCGAAAACAGAGTTGGCGAAAACGGAGTTGGCGAAAACGGAGTTGGGTTTAACAGAGTTGGCGAAAACAGAGTTGGCGAAAACGGAGTTGGCGATAACGGAGTTGGCGATAACGGAGTTGGCGAAAACTGAGTTGACGATAACTGAGTTGACGATGACAGAGTTGGCGATAACAGAGTTGGCGAAAACAGAGTTGGCGAAAACAGAGTTGGCGAAAACAGAGTTGAAGATAACTGAATTGACGATAACAGAGTTGGCGAAAACAGAGTTGGCGAAAACAGAGTTGGCGAAAACAGAGTTGACGATAACAGAGTTGGCGAAAACAGAGTTGGCGAAAACAGAGTTGGTGAAAACAGAGTTGGCGAAAACAGAGTTGGCGATAACAGAGTTGACGATAACAGAGTTGGCGAAAACAGAGTTGGCGAAAACAGAGTTGACGATAACAGAGTTGGCGAAAACAGAGTTGGCGATAACAGAGTTGGCGAAAACAGAGTTGGCGATAACAGAGTTGGCGATAACAGAGTTGAAGATAATTGAATTGACAATAACAGAGTTGGCGATAACAGAGTTGGCGATAACAGAGTTGAAGATAACTGAATTGGCGATAACAGAGTTGGCGAAAACAGAGTTGGCGAAAACAGAGTTGGCGATAAAAGAGTTGAAGATAACTGAATTGGCGATAACAGAGTTGGCGATAACAGAGTTGGCGAAAACAGAGTTGGCGATAACAGAGTTGGCGATAACAGAGTTGGCGATAACAGAGTTGGCGATAACAGAGTTGGCGAAAACAGAGTTGGCGAAAACAGAGTTGGCGAAAACAGAGTTGGCGATAACAGAGTTGGCGATAACAGAGTTGGCGATAACGGAGTTGGCGATAACGGAGTTGGCGATAACGGAGTTGGCGAAAACGGAGTTGGCTAAAACGGAGTTGGCGATAACGGAGTTGGCGATAACGGAGTTGGCTAAAACGGAGTTGGCGATAACGGAGTTGGCGAAAACGGAGTTGGCGATAACAGAGTTGAAGATAACTGAATTGGCGATAACAGAGTTGGCGATAACAGAGTTGGCGAAAACAGAGTTGGCGAAAACAGAGTTGGCGAAAACAGAGTTGGCGATAACAGAGTTGGCGAAAACAGAGTTGGCGAATCAGAGTTGGCGATAACAGAGTTGGCGAAAACAGAGTTGACGATAACAGAGTTGGCGAAAACGGAGTTGGCGAAAACGGAGTTGGCTAAAACGGAGTTGGCTAAAACGGAGTTGGCGATAACGGAGTTGGCGATAACGGAGTTGGCTAAAATGGAGTTGGCGATAACGGAGTTGGCGAAAACGGAGTTGGCGATAACAGAGTTGAAGATAACTGAATTGGCGATAACAGAGTTGGCGATAACAGAGTTGGCGATAACAGAGTTGGCGATAACAGAGTTGGCGAAAACAGAGTTGGCGAAAACAGAGTTGGCGAAAACAGAGTTGGCGATAACAGAGTTGGCGAAAACAGAGTTGGCGAATCAGAGTTGGCGATAACAGAGTTGGCGAAAACAGAGTTGACGATAACAGAGTTGGTGAAAACAGAGTTGGCGATAACAGAGTTGGCAAAAACAGAGTTGGCGATAACAGTTGGCGATAACAGAGTTGGCGAAAACAGAGTTGGCGATAACAGAGTTGGCGATAACAGAGTTGGCGATAACAGAGTTGGCGATAACAGAGTTGGCGATAACAGAGTTGGCGATAACAGAGTTGGCGAAAACAGAGTTGGCGATAACAGAGTTGGCGATAACAGAGTTGGCGATAACAGTTGGCGAAAACAGAGTTGGCGATAACAGAGTTGAAGATAACTGAATTGGCGATAACAGAGTTGGCGAAAACAGAGTTGGCGAAAACAGAGTTGGCGATAACAGAGTTGGCGATAACAGAGTTGGCGATAACAGTTGGCGATAACGGAGTTGGCGATAACGGAGTTGGCGATAACGGAGTTGGCGATAACGGAGTTGGCGAAAACGGAGTTGGCGAAAACGGAGTTGGCTAAAACGGAGTTGGCGATAACGGAGTTGGCTAAAACGGAGTTGGCGATAACGGAGTTGGCGATAACGGAGTTGGCGAAAACGGAATTGGCGAAAACGGAGTTGGCGATAACAGAGTTGAAGATAACTGATTTGGTGATAACAGAGTTGAAGATAACTGAATTGGCGATAACAGAGTTGGCGAAAACAGAGTTGGCGATAACAGAGTTGGCGAAAACAGAGTTAGCGATAACAGAGTTGGCGAAAACAGAGTTGGCGAAAACAGAGTTGGCGATAACAGAGTTGGCGATAACAGAGTTGGCGAAAACAGAGTTGGCGAATCAGAGTTGGCGATAACAGAGTTGGCGAAAACAGAGTTGACGATAACAGAGTTGGCGAAAACAGAGTTGGCGATAACAGAGTTGGCGAAAACAGAGTTGGCGATAACAGAGTTGGCGAAAACAGAGTTGGCGATAACAGAGTTGGCGATAACAGAGTTGAAGATAATTGAATTGACAATAACAGAGTTGGCGATAACAGAGTTGGCGATAACAGAGTTGAAGATAACTGAATTGGCGATAACAGAGTTGGCGAAAACAGAGTTGGCGAAAACAGAGTTGGCGATAACAGAGTTGGCGAAAACAGAGTTGGCGAAAACAGAGTTGGCTAAAACAGAGTTGAAGATAACAGAGTTGAAGATAACAGAGTTGGCGAAAACAGAGTTGGCGATAACAGAGTTGGCGATAACAGAGTTGGCGATAACAGAGTTGGCGATAACAGAGTTGGCGATAACAGAGTTGGCGATAACAGAGTTGGCGAAAACAGAGTTGGCGAAAACAGAGTTGGCGAAAACAGAGTTGGCTAAAACAGAGTTGGCGATAACAGAGTTGGCGATAACAGAGTTGGCGAAAACAGAGTTGGCGAAAACAGAGTTGGCGAAAACCGAGTTGGCGAAAACGGAGTTGGCGAAAACGGAGTTGGCGAAAACGGAGTTGGCGAAAACAGAGTTGGCGAAAACAGAGTTGAAGATAACAGAGTTGGCGATAACAGAGTTGGCGATAACAGAGTTGGCGATAACAGAGTTGGCGATAACAGAGTTGGCGAAAACAGAGTTGGCGAAAACAGAGTTGGCGATAACAGAGTTGGCGATAACAGAGTTGGCGATAACAGAGTTGGCGATAACAGAGTTGACGATAACAGAGTTGAAGATAACAGAGTTGAAGATAACAGAGTTGAAGATAATTGAATTGACAATAACAGAGTTGACGGTAACAGAGTTCAGTTAGTGAGTGAGTGTGTGTAGATGTGTGTGTGTTTTTGAGTCTCTCTGTGTGTATGAGTGTTTGAGTGTGTGTGTGTGTTTGAGTGTGTGTGTGTGTGTGTGTGTGTGTGTGTGTGTGTGTGTGTGTGTGTGTGTGTGTGTGTGTGTACTGATCTCCGCCTGAATCTCTCCTCACAGTAATAATGAACACACACTTCACCTGCTGTAATGTAATACTGACTTCTAAAGCCCCGTCGCGCTGGTTCCCACTGAACGCCACAGTAGCTTGCGCTCGTAATGCTCCGCCACTACCTAATGAAGAAGACCGAAACATTAAGTTTTAGAGCGGGTCTTTAGCGTGCCAAAACCGTTGCGGCCTTTATGAGGGAATTCACTCATTAGTAATTGTGTCCATGTGTAGGTACAAATAAAAATCCTGTGAATTTATAGTTTGCTCTAAAATCTCCTCTGTGCTCGTCCAGACCTCAATGATGGACTTTTATTGTCGTTTCTGCTGTTTTTTTCTTCTTCTCACAGCTAATTGTGTGACAGTGTTACACAAGAGCGCTCGAAGGAAAGCATAGTTATGATAGTGTAAAAAGCGATATCATCAAAACAATTCCTAACCTGGAGTTGTGTTTTTTATCATCAAAAATGACACCTGACCTGATTATTTATTTAAAAATTACTGTAACCTAAATATTTTGAAATATTTATTGAATGTATTGAATATACACTCACCGGCCACTTTATTAGGTACACCTATCCAACTGCTCGTTAACGCAAATTTCTAATCAGCCAATCACATGGCAGCAGCTCACTGCATTTAGGCATGTAGACATGATCAAGACGATCTGCTGCAGGTCAGAGCGAGCATCAGAATGGGGAAGAAAGGGGATTTAAGTGACTTTGAACGTGGCATGGTTGTTGCTGCCAGACGGGCTGCTCTGAGTATTTCAGAAACTGCTGATCTACTGGGATTTTCACGCACAACCATCTCTAGGGTTTACAGAGAATGGTCCGACAAAGAGGAAATGTCCAGTGAGCGGCAGTTCTGTGGGCGCAAATGCCTTGTTGATGCCAGAGGTCAGAGGAGAATGGCCAGACTGGTTCCAGCTGATAGAAAGGCAACAGTAACTCAAATAAGCACTCGTTACAACCGAGGTCTGCAGAAGAGCATCTCTGAACACACAACACGTCCAACCTTGAGGCGGATGGGCTACAGCAGCAGAAGACCACACCGGGTGCCACTCCTGTCAGCTAAGAACAGGAAACTGAGGCTACAATTCACACAGGCTCACCAAAACTGGACAATAGAAGATTGGAGAAACGTTGCCTGGTCTGATGAGTCTCCATTTCTGCTGCCACATTCGGATGGTCGGGTCAGAATTTGGCCTCAACAACATGAAAGCATGGATCATCCTGCCTTGTGTCAGCGGTTCAGGCTGGTGGTGGTGGTGTAATGGTGTGGGGGAGATTTTCTTGGCACACTTTGGGTCCATTAGTACCAATTGAGCATGGTGTCAACGCCACAGCCTACCTGAGTATTGTTGCTGACCATGTCCATCCCTTTATGACCACAGTGTCTCCATCTTCTGATGGCTACTTCCAGCAGGATAACGCACCATGTCATAAAGCGCCAATCATCTCAGACTGGTTTCTTGAACATGACGATGAGTTCACTGTACTCAAATGGCCTCCACAGTCACCAGAGCTCAATCCAATAGAGCACCTTTGGGATGTGGTGGAACGGGAGATTGGCATCATGGATGTGCAGCCGACAAATCTGCAGCAACTGTGTGATGCTATCATGACAATATGGAGCAAAATCTCTGAGGAATATTTCCAGTAGCTTGTTGAATCTCTGCATGAAGGATTAAGGCAGTTCTGAAGGCAAAAGTACTAGTGAGGTGTACCTAATAAAGTGGCCGGTTACTGTAATTAAATATTATTATGTCTTTTTAAAATATATTGGCTTTTAATCTTTTTTCTCCCTCTATGTTAAGGTGCTTTGACACAGTCTATATTGTAAAAGCGCTATCGAAATAAAACGTTTTTGCCATTGTTTAATGTTTAATATTTATTGTTTATTTAATGTTTTAATGTTCTAGAAAAGCAAAAAAATATATTCTTGTTTTCAAAATGTCTTTCAAAGAGAAAATGTATTATTTTGCTTACATCATTGGCAGATTATTCTGCTTGTTTTAAGGAAAAACTCGCTTAATGTTTCACTCATTATTCCTGAAAACAAAACAATCTTTTTTGCTTATCTAGAAAATGCTTTTTGATGTAAGAGTTTGTAGATATTTAGACTAGAAACAAGACAAAAACTATAAGTAAGAAAAGCATTTTTTGCAGTGTGTGAGCTACAGTTGAAGGCACAATTTTTCGCCCGCTTGTGAATTTTATTAAATATTCCCCAAATGATGTTGAACAGATTCAGGAATTGTTCACAGTATTTCCTCTAATATTTTTGCTTCTGGAGAAAGTCTTATTTGTTTTATTTCAGCTAGAATAAAAGCAGTTTTTAATTGTTTTAAAGCCATTTTAAGGTCAATATTATTAGCCCCTTCAGCAATATTAGTTTTGGATTGTCTCCAGAACAAACCACTGTTATACAATGACTTGCCTAATTACCCTAACTTTACCCTAATTAACCTAGTTAAGCCTTTAAATGTCACTTTAAGCTGAATACTAGTGTCTTGAAGAATATCTAGTCTAATATTATTTACTGTCATCATGACAAAGAGAAAATAAATCAGTTATTAGAGATGAGTTATTAAACTATTATGATTAGAAATGTGCTGAAGAAATCTGCTCTCCGTTAAACAGAAATTGGGGATAAATATGCAGGAGGGCGAATGATTCTGACTTTAACTGTATGTGTTTCTGATGTGCTGTTAAGTCTGTGGTGTTTATGGTGTTTTCTCTGCTGTTGTAGATCATCAAGCTCCTGGATGGGAAGCGTTCACAGGCTGTGGGAATATTAATATCCAGCCTCCACCTGGAGATGAAGGACATTCAGCAGGGTGAGCTTAGCATCACGGCGTCTCTTCTTTTGTTGAACATCTGTATTTTTGCCTACAGTGTATGTGGACACTTGTGTGTGTGTGTGTGTATGAGTTTGTGTGTGTGCAGGTATATGTGTGTGCATACATGTGTGTGTGCATATAACCCTAACCCTCCTAAATATTTTTTCTCCCAATTTTAATTTAATGCAAAGAAGATTTCTTCAACACATTTCTGCACATAATAATTTTAATAACTCATTTCTAATAACTTTTAATATCATAAAATTTTACTTTCTAATGATTTATTTTCTCTTTGTCATAATGACAGCAGATTATATTGGACTAGATATTCTTCAAGACACTAGTATTCAGCTTAAAGTGACATTTAAAGGCTTAACTAGGGTAATTAGAGTAAAGTTTGGGTAATTAGGCAAGTCAATAGCCCCTTTCACACAGTGATGCCGGTAAATATCCTGAAAATTACCGGAAAGACTTCACTGGTAAATTCAAGAAAGCGCTGTTCACACAGGCAAGGACGTTCAGGAATTTTATTTCGGAAAAGACCGTTCACACATCCATTCCAATATACCGGTAAATTCTGACATCATTAACCAGAAATGAGCTCTAAACGGCTGCGATTGTATTTGTAAACGTAATAGGCATCCGGCTTGATGATTTCACTTTTATTTAAAGCTTTAGCCTTCATGCAGCTTATCCCAACGTCATCGAAAGGCAGAAGCACTGACCGCAGCTAAATGTTTACACACTTGACTACATTACAAATTCTGTGGATGGATGAGTATTGTGAACAACTACAATGAAAACATATGGAGGAACGCTTTCACATGTCGAGATGTACATAATATGTGTGTGTGCTGGCGCTCACCGGAGCACTCCTGCACTTCACTAGCAGACTCGCCAAGCAGAGCTTGAAGGTAAACAAACGGCAGTTCATCATTTTAGCGATAATTATTTACACAGTTGGCATTAAGAAGGAACACAGAAACATTATGTGAGGAACATCTAGCAGCTAAATGTGTCTGGGAAAATATTCAAAGGCTTTTATTCTCATAAACTGCGCGGATGTGAATGTGTCTGAGTGTTCTGATTGGCTGGAGTAGACGTCTCACGCATTCTAAGCTTTTTCTGGCAATCTTCCTTCTGCGATCACACAGAGCAGCACATCGACAAATTACCGGTAATGTTACAACTTCACTTTCCGGAAAATTGCCAGAACTAATTTACCGATATTTTCAAAAAGGGCCTGTTCACACATACAGACCTTTCCGGAAAATTGCTGGTAATTTTCTGGAAAGCTCTGTATGTGTGAAAGGGGCTATTGTATAACAGTGGTTTGTTCTGGAGAAAATCCAAAACAAATATAGCTTAAAGGGGCTAATAATATTGACCTTAAAATGGGTTTAAAACAATTAAAAACTGCTTTTATTCTAGCTGAAATAAAACAAATAAGACTTTCTCCAGAAGAAAAATATTAGAGGAAATACTGTGAACAATTCCTGAATCTGTCTGAAAAAAATGATAGGAGGGTGTATAATATTGACTTCAACTGTATGTGCATGCATGTGAGTGTGTGCATACATGTGTGTGCGTATATGTGTATATACATATGTGTGTGTGTGTGTGTGTGTGTGTGTGTGTGTGTGTGTGTGTGTGTGTGTATATATACACTTGAAGTCAGAATTATTCGCCCCCTTTGAATTTATTTTTCTTTTTTAAATATTTCCCAAATGATGTTTAACAGAGCAAGGAAATTTTCACAGTATGTCTGATAATATTTTTTCTTCTGGAGAAAGTCTTATTTGTTTTATTTCGGCTAGAATAAAAGCAGTTTTTAATTTTTTAAAACCCATTTTAAGGTTAATATTATTAGCCCCTTTAAGCTATATTTGTTTTTGATAGTCTACTGAACAAACCTCTGGTATACAATAACTTGCCTAATTACCCTAACCTGCCTAGTTGTAACCAGGGAAGTGACACTGACAACAGGGGTGCGGATCCACATGCAGGTTTATTATCAGAATGGTCAGGCAAGCAACGATCAGAACAGGAGCAAACAGATGTATAAGGGCAATCCAGAGTCGTGGTCAAAATAACAGGCAGATGGTCAAAAAGGCAGGCAGCAGACAGGAATATAACAAGACAAGGCTAGGTTCAAACACGGCAAGACAAGGTAAAGGTAGGGATGGCTGACGTGAAACTGACATTTCGACACAGTGTCGAAATCCCGAAGCGCAAATGTTTCGAAACACTGCACCGAAGCATGATCCGAAACACCCAGGTCACGTGACTAAAGTGTTTCGAAACACCTGGTCACGTGACTAAAACCATTCAAAGCATCGATCAGTTCAGAAGCGTTTCGAGACCTGGCGAATCTGCATTTAACTGACAGGGTCAGAAAAAGACATCTGTTTCTTATGGCCTAGTGGACCGTACGTGTGCACGTTATTACTGTGCTTCAATTGTTTTTTTGGGTTCGAATCCCGACTTGTCAAAATACACCGAAATCATGATTTTTATGTATTTTAATCATGTTACTGTTTTATGGTGTAGTCTACATAGGATACAGCTGCTGATACGCCATCAATTTAGCATCATTTTTGTAACATTGTAAAACAATAATGAATATTTTTACAGTACTGTGATGGTCAGGTTTAGGTTTTGGGTAGACGTTAATGAAATAGAATAAATGGGAAATTTAACGAATAATATAACATAATAACATAACAATATAACATAATAATAATACAACCATGTCTGATCTAGCAACAACCCTGTTTTATGACCAAAACAAGACATATTTATTCACAAAGTGTTTATTCGGATGTCAGACCAATGTTGAAACAGAACGATACAAGAACAATTCAAACTGATATTAAAGCATTTCAAAATAGCTGTCTCAGTCTGGATTCGATCCCATTTCCCCCCAAGGTGGTCAGGAACCCTTACCGCTCCACTAAATCACTTGAAGGTTCACGCCTGGAAAGTGGGGTTTATTACCTCAGTTTGTTCAACTGTTTGCTGAAGCTGTTCCAGTGCAATACGTAAAAAATGACCACTAGGTGTCACCGTAGAGTGGGGTTTCGAAACGTTTCGAAGCTTCGACACATTTGCTTCGACTGGTTCAGTGTTTCATGAAGCCTCGCTTTGCCCACCACTAGGTAAAGGAAAACACGTTGTGGTGTCACTAAAACAGTAGACAAGACTCAGCAACAGTGTTTGTTTTTGAGAAGTACTTATAGTGCATGTAATCAGTATGTGAGCAGCATCAGCTGTGGGTTTGCAATCAGTGGTGACTTGCCTCAGGTGTGTGTGTGTGTGTGTGTGGCATGACTGAATATGTAGTCCATTTACCAGCAGATTTGTAGTCCTGTGTAAGTGTGAATGTTTTCCAGCCATCTCTGGTGGTTAGATCGCTGGTGATTATGACACTAGTTACCCTAATTAACCTAGTGAAGCCTTTAAATGTCACTTTAAGCTGTATAGAAGTGTCTTGAAGAATATCTAGTCTAATATTATTTACTGTCATCATGACAAAGAGAAAATAAATCAGTTATTAGAGATGAGTTATTAAAACTATTATGATTAGAAATGTGTTGGAGAAATCTGCTCTCAGTTAAACAGAAATTGGGGAAAAAAATAAACAGGGGGCTAATAATTCTGACTTCAACAGTATGTGTGTGTGCGTATATGTGTATATACATATATGTGTGTGTATGTATGTGTGTGAGGGAGAGAGAGAGAGAGTTTGAAGTTTAACCATTTTTTTGGTACAATTTACTTCACATTCTGAATAATATAATCTTTAATATACAGACATTCTCAGACAGCTGATTCTCATGTACCACTCATGACACTTCAGTATCACATCATATTTCACAAAAAACACATCAATTATTGGTCAACTTATTATATGAATATTCAGTCTTTAACCTCTTTGCTATTAACCATTTCTACAATATCTGTATTGGTTAATAGTAAACCTTTAGAGCAGGGGTGCTCAACCCTGTTCCTGGCGATCGACCTTCCAGCTGATTTCAGCTCCAACCCTGATCAAACACACCTGAACCAATTATTTAGAACGTGAGGAGCACTTGATAATTACAGGCAGGTGTGTTTGATAAGGGCTGCAACTGAAAACTGCAGGTAGGTCGATCGCCAGGAATAGGGTTGAGCACCCCTGCTTTAGAGAGAAAGAGAGAGCAGGGAAGTTCTCCACCAACATTTTGCAGTGAAAATTGGTCACATGGCTACAATTGTATGCACTCGCACAGATGCACCCAAATATATTTTGAGGTCACATAGATAAAATTTTGGGTGCATATGTGACCAAAACGGTCTCAATTTCGAGCCCTGATTAAAATAGTGTAGAGTAGTGTACAATGTTTTATATTTATTTTATAGTCATTTGACAAATTAGATTTTTTTTTAAAGTAACGAAAGTTACTTTCCCTGGTAATTAGTTACTTTATAATTATGTTACTCAGTTACTATTTCATTCATTTTCTTTTCGGCTTAGTCCCTTTATTATTCTGGGGTCGCCACAGAGGAATGGACCGCCAACTTATCCAGTATGGCCCCGTTTACACTAGTGCGTTTTCGTTTTGAAACGGCGTTTTAGATCAAAAACGATCCGCGTCCACACTAGCGTTTCATCTAGCGTTTCTAAACATATCTCCGTCCACACTACTCCACCAAAAACGTATATCACGTGACCATTCGCGCACTCTGGGCATGCGCGTTCAAGTGTAAACAGGAAGCATATGTCTCGCTCGGCATTTGGTGATTGTTAGTCAACAAACGCTGGTTGAACGATGAACGCGAGCGATTAGCGAGACTCGAATAGCTTGCCTCTTGTGAATATATGCAGCTGCTGTAGTAAAAAAGGCAGAGTTTAACTGCACAATGACGCCTAAAACGGACAATAGTGCAAACAACGCTCCCATTTCTGTGTCCATGTTGTTGTTTACAGTGAAGGCTGGTCTGCCGTCTTCCAGTAGCGTTATAGTCATGTGATAGGGGCTTGACGAATAAGGGAAGGATACGCAATGACCCAAAAGCCCCAATCAGGTAGCGAATCTCAGCAGCCACGCCTCCGTTTTCAGATGTCTCCGTTTTCCCCCATCCACACTGAGACGGAGCAGCAGCGCTTTAGAATAAAAACGACCCCTCCAGCGCTTTCAAAACGCTCCGTTTTTGGGGCTCGAAAACTCCGGCGTAGTGTGAACAGATGGCGTAACCGTAGCAAAACTTATGAGTTTTAAAACTAAAACACATTAGTGTAAACGGGGCCTATATGTTTTATGCAGCGGATGCCCTTTCAGCTGCAGACCATCCCTGGGAAACATCCATACACACTCATTCACACTCATACACTACGGACAATTTAGCCTACCCAATTCACCTTTTCAACATGTGTTTGGACTGTGGGGGAAACCGGAGCACCCGGAGGAAACCCACACCAACACAGGGAGAACATGCAAACACAGAAATGCCAACTGACCCAGCTGAGGCTCAAACCAGCAACCTTCTTGCTGTGAGGCGAACGTGCTACCCACTGCGCCACCGTGAAGCCCAGTTACTATTTGTGAGAAGTAACTAGTAACTATAACTAATTACTCTTTAAAGGGACGTGCCCAACACTGGTCCCAAATTGTTTTAAATACTAGTAATTTACAGTAGTAGTTTACAGTAAAAAAGTAAGTGTTTTACGTTTGTACAATGAATGAAGTAGATGCAGAGTCTGACTATATATTTCTCCTCAATATTTCTTTCAAATATAGTATTTATGTCATTGATGCATGTTTTCTCTGAAATCAAAACTGAAGCTTTAATTGGGAGACCTAATTAGAGTCTAAAACATGTAAGAATACTGTCTTAAAGAGCCCCTATTACACATTGAAAAGGGTCATATTTCGGTTTTATGGGTCTTTAACAACATACTGATCTGTATGTAAGGTCAAAAAACACTTTCATGGTCTTATAATCTGCATTTATTTTTACCTGATTATCCCAGCGACTCCCATACGAATCGTTCAACGATTCATTTGTTCTCTCTTAGCGCGAAGCTGATCTGTGCTGATTGGACCGATGACAGCCTGTTGCGATTGGTCAACAGCGTTCAGCGCGAGACAGTAAAATGCCCAGCGTGGTTTATCAAGCCCCCGGGTCGCTAACATTGGATCGCACCGGACGCCCGAAACACGCTTCAAAGTAAACTTACTAACACCACAGTAAACAGTGCCCGGTTCTCAACAGTGTTGTTCAGACACCTCAGCGCCAAAAGCAGTGCAGTTAAACACCAGCATTGCTCTCAAGTATGACACACATTGAGTATTAATCCACACAGCAGCAAAAGCTGAACTATTCTGAACCTTGACCACTGCACGTGTGCAGGATCAGCTAACAGTGGCCACAGCAACGACAGACGGCAGTGGAACGAGCTCACAAACACATTCAAATGCGTAAACAAAGCAGCACGCGTCGCATTTTTGACGTGGCGTTAGACGCGATATGAGAATAAAAAGAGTTAACCGGATACAGTACAAGCGGTAACTAGTAACAAAACATGTAGATCATTTCTATTTGCAATCATTGCTCTGGCACCTCGTCCGTGAACTGCTATATTTTCTCATGGCTTACCTGTACTCTGCTATTCCAAACGATCACATACCCAGCCGAGAGGTTGTAGCATCCTCTGTCCTCTGACAAGCTATCTCTGCGGGCTCCTGCGCTCCCTTCACAAGCTCGAAGCCCAGCGTGCAGCAGCCTGCCGGTGTACCTAATAATTTGTCCTTATTTTGCCCGCACCCCTGGTGTATTGTCTGTCCCTTACAAGATGGAGGAAGAAACTTAATGCATGAGCTGTGTAGTGATAGATCGCCCATTGTAAGTGTACAGATATCTGAACGACTCCTTTCCCCTCACACTTCCAATAATATCCAGGTAAGCACAGCGTCTTCATGAGCGTCCTGCTGCTGTGTTAGTGGGCGGGACCGCAGGTTTGAATTTTGCTAGGTCTGCGCGCGCAACCATTATGTTTCATAACGACGTCACGCCGAAACGGCTGAAGACTCGTTATCAAGACGATTCAGTGTTTCCTCTAGGATTTTTTCCAGCAGTGGCGGCAGGACTTTTTTTTTACACAGATCTGCCAACTATTTCAAAGACAAATATTACACGCAGTATTACAAGTGGAGATAGCATTCATGTAATACGAGCATGTGAATCTCTTTGCTTGCGCGCCGATTTCCTCTGTTCGAGCACAGAACTTCTTGCACGCACTCAAATTTACACGTTCAAGTGCAGATCTTCTCGTGCGCTCTCCAGTAAGCGCTGCTGAAGCGCGATTTAGTGCGTTTTTGTGCGTTTTCCGACATTAACGTGTCCTGAAGTAAAGTGAAACGGCATTAAACTCCAGCAAGATAAAGTCATTGTATGCAAAGCCATTGACCTTTATCAATAAAGTATACTTATGGAAACTGTGTTCATCTTAACGGAAAGCTACGCGGTGTTTGCTAGACTCACGCACCTGTCAGTCAGTCTGTCAGAGAGTCAGTCAGCATGTCACCTTGAACAAATAGCGCACAGCACTACTACGGTTACAGAAAAGTTTGCGCGGTTTACCTCTAATATGTTTTGGTGCGATTATAATCCGCTATAAAAAACACGACTGAATGTTTTAAATAAGAAGCTGTAATGTAGCCGTGGCGGGATGAATTTTGGCGTGGCGGCCCGCCACGGATGAATGAATGTAGCGGAAACCTTGCGATTCATTTAAACCACTATGACTAGACTCTTTTATAGATGAATCAATAGTTTTAAAAACTGTCCACTTTTAAATTTAAGCTTTAGCTGGATATTTCACTTCACTAAGAGCTGTGTTACACACTACATGGAAGGTGATTTTCAAAAACCCATAATAGGGGCTCTTTAACTTGTTTATACACTAGACTAGTTATTAAGGCACATTAATAAATCAACAGTTTTAATGAAGAGTGAGGAAAATTCCCCAAAAACACACACAAAGTGATTTAAAACATAAATAAAGACAGAAAAATAGATGTGTGTGATGTAGTAAGAGCCTTTAAATGTCTCATATGTTTATGTGCCAGTGTGTTTTCTCACCTTGTTTTGCATTAAACGGTCTGGATCAGGTGTTTTTCTCTCTCGTAATGAGGATTGTGTTTGTTTCTGCGCCTCATAAAGTGATTTATATTGCAGCTGTTCTGACGGTGGATCATTCGGTCGTGGATCTGGAGACCATTGAAGCTTTATATGAAAATGTGAGTACACTAATATGAGCCATAAAGAAACCCGAGAGCGCAGAGGAATGTGCACCAGATTAACACCTGATTTTAACTCTCGCTCTTTATTTTCGACAGTCACTCTTTTAGTAGAGTCAGCTGTTTGACTCCAGGGTTGACTTTATTATTAAATCTAGCATATTTCTATTATGTGGTACTTACTCTAATTATGATGGTTATTAATTTTATTTTATCTTATTAAATAAATCATCATGTATAGGAGTTTATGCCCTTATTTCTGTCCTAGTTTAACTTATAAGAGCCAGACAGAATCTGCAGACATTTGTTGCTATTTATGCACAGAATTTTGTACAAAATCTGCAGATTTATGCTGAATAAAAACAACACATAATGTTACTAAAGATATTTAAGGTTAACAATGCAAATTATTTTATATATTATATATTGTTTGGTAAACGAAGCAAGTCTGTCATATAATAATCCATCTACTAAAAGACAGACGATATTACTTTACAAATTGTATTGTATTGCGTATTAGTCAACAATATTACTGAAATTAGTCAATATCTGAATAAATAAAATAAACATTTACACACATTAACACACGTCTTAAAGGTGCTGTATGTCAGTTTTTTACTCTTCTAAAGCATAAAAACACCATAATATGTTTGCAGATATTAAAGAAACATGCCAAGTGAACATACTTGTTTAACTGAAAAACAATGCTGAAGTCAGATATCCTGCTTTGAAAATAGTTTTTCCATGCCTGAATGCTCTCTTTGTTTATGTTTTTTTGATCTGCACAGTGCCAGTTTAGCCAATCATAATTCAGCACTCCGGGATGCTTTGGTGGAAAACCGCATATTTCATTCATTCATTCTGAAGGGCTCTGAAAGCATGCGTCCGTGAGCGAAATATGAATATTAAGTATCATATCGAATATATAGTATCATGTGCAGGGCTCGAAATTAACACTTTTTCTTGGTAGCACCGGTGCTCCTAACTTCAAAAATTTAGGCGCACCAGACAAAATTTAGTCGCACCCACCAAAAGTTATGAGTACCGTTACTACACGTTTTATATTAACAGATTCTATTATATATTAACACTCTAATCACCACTATCAAATAAACAAAAATCTGCATGTGCTCTGCCCTGCACACACTGAGATGAACTGAATTAACAATAATAACTGTGCTGTTCTCACGGGTGCTGTCTGATATTACACAGATGATATTGACATATAACTTATTATTAGCATACGTCATCTTAATAGCAATAACGGTCTTTTCATGAGCTGCAATATTATTTAATCTCAGTGAATGCATGCTCTTTAGCGATGGTGAACGCGGTGTCAGTCGCACGACTGACAGCATCGTGACGATTAAATGAAGGATTGAATAACGTTAGAACATCTCATGCTTAATGTGTAGATTCAGTGGTAATCACTGTTACCTGAAAACTCTGTCCTACCGGCTTTACGGTGAATTCATAGCGGACTTTAACCACTGGAAGTCTTTTATCCACTCTTCGAAAAGTGTAAATGCTGGATTTACATTCAGCACATGATCACTAATCAGATTTGTGCCATTATTTGTTACTTTGGATGGTTTCTAAAACTAAATCTGTGAGTGTTGTTTTCATTCTCTCATATCCACACCTTTACGTTTTCGCGGCTGTAGCTCCCTGTCATCGGAACTGAGTGATTGACAGCTGATATTAACCAATCCATTCGCGTTGTGTTCTAGCGCCGTGGGCCAATAAGAAGAGCTTGAAGGCGGGGCGGGCATTGCGGGCTTTGTTTACAGCTCTTGGCATGTCAACTGTTTTAAACCATTCCTGAGCGCTGCGTTTGGTGTGTTTTAGGGGCAAAGATGCTTAATGCGTGAATGCCTCCACGCATGTGGTGAATTTTTTGTGGTGAAAACTGGTCGCACAACATCAATTTTATGCACTCGCACAAATGCTCCCAAATATATTTTGAGGTCGCATAGATAAAACGGTCGCAATTTCGAGCCCTGATATGAACTCTGAAATGAGACAGATTCAGTTCCACACAAGGTTATTAATTAACAAATAATATAAATATTACGAACGTAAACATTAGGTGAGCAGGTTACATGGTAACCGCGTATCCTAACAACAGATACGCAGTGATGAGCAGTTTGGCACCAGACGAAACATGACAGAAATGTAAATACAGCCATTCAGAAGCACAGAATATGCACTCACTCTTGAAATGGTAAGGTTTATAATACATTTAAAACATATTAAACCTGCTGAATCAAGTGTTTAGTTCTAAAGTTCAAGTTCAAGATCTGAGGTGAACTATCTGCTGCTGCTTTCAGTATATGGCAATAAATGTCATGTAAAATGGCATTCAGACTCACATTGTTAGCGTTCAGCACTGAATAAAGCACACGAGGTTTACCTGAGGTGATCACTGTCATAGGTTTCACAAGTTCAGCTGTGACAAATAGAAGCCGTTTCTAATAATTCAATTCGAGGTGTTGGTTAGGACAAAAACTCCTTTTAATATGGAGAATATTCCCTCTATTGCGTGTCGTTGCTTTTATTTAGAACACAGTGTAAATCACTCGCTCCTGTACTCAATCTGACATCCTGTGCTTCTGTTTATTTTGATCCAGGAGTGCAATACCTAGTTCAACCACTGGGTGTCAAACTTACACACTGCACCTTTAATGATTGGTTAAATGTCTGTGGATTTTTTGTAATGATATTTGGGAGTACAGTAGCTACCAACTTAACACATGAAATAAAACATGAAATAAAAATATGACCTTTTTATTTTTAATGCAAATCTAATTAGATCCATGTGTTTGGTAAACAAAGCAGGTCTCATATATTTATCTACTAAAAGACAGAAAATATGACAATATGAAAATATGATTTTACAAAAGGCGTTGGACATAAATCATATAAACATTTGCATATTAGTTAATATTGTTACTGAAATGAATATAAAAACCTAATAAATATATATATATATATATATATATATATATATATATATATATATATGTATACACATATCCTCTCCACACCACCAGTGTGCAGCATCCACTTAGATCAGGGGTGCCGCAGCCCTGCACAATTTAGTTCCAACACACTTAACAGCAGGTTTCAAACAAGCCTGAAGTACTCAATTAGTTTGATCAGGTGTGTTTAATTAGGGTTAAAACTAAAATGTGCAGAGCTGCGGCCCTTTAGGAACTGAGTTTGACACCTGTCACTTAGATGATACGACGGCAGCCACAGGACAAAGGCGCCAGTGCGCTCACCACACACCAGCTATAGGTGGAGTGGAGAGACGGAGATAGAGCCAATTCAGTGGATGGCGATGATTGGGAGGCCATGATGGGTAAGGGCTGATGGAGGGAATTTGGCCAGGACACCGGGGTTACACCTCTACTTTTAATGAGAAGTGCCATGAGATTATTAATGAGCACAGAGAGTCAGGACCTCGGTTTAACATTTCATCCGAAAGACAGCTCTCACTGACAGTGTAGTGTCCCCTTCACTATACTGGGGCATTAGGACTCACACAGACCACAGGTTGAGCGCCCCCTGCTGGCCTCTCTAACACCACTTCCAACAGCAACCTAGTTTTCCCATGTGGTCTCCCATCCAGGTACTGACCGGGCACAGACCTGCTTAGCTTCATTGAGTAACCAGTCTTGGGCTGCAGGGTGATATGGCTGTGGCCATATATATTATGACTAATTTATAATATTAATAAAATTAATACACACACACACACACACACACATATACTGTATACATCTTAATATCTTAATATTATATTTTATTTAAAAAGTTAAATTAGATAACTTGTGAGATTTAATTTATGAAAATAATAAAAGAATACACCTACAGTGCTAAAAAACAACAACAGTCGTCCTGTTTCTAGGTCAAATATCAAAAAAACTTAATCAAGAAGCATTTTCTAGATAAGCAAACATTTAGTCTCGAGTCAAAATGAAGTGAGTTTTTCCTTAAAACAAGCAAAATAATCTGCTAAATGGGGGAAGCGAAATAATCTTGCTTTTTCTTTGAATTAAGATTGTTTTTCTTCCCCCATTAGTGGATTATTTTGCTCGTTTTAAGGAAAAACTCACTTCTGAAAACAAGACAATTTTTAATGTGTCAGTCATCCTTTGGCTGAAATGTTTTAGTGCGTCTTTAATATTGTGTTTGGTGTCATTATAATCTAAAATGTTTCTTCAGCCTCTGAAATGATTAAAGTGTGTGTTATTCACTCATGTTGGTTTTGTGGTGATGCTTTCAGAGAGCTCAGCCTGACGAACTGGAGAAGATCAAGAAACATTACGAGTCGTCTAAAGAAGATGAGCTGAAGCTGCTGGATAAACCTGAACAGTACGTCATCCTGATCTCAGATCAGTGCAGTGTATTGTCAGAGGCTAATTATTCATTCATTCATTTTCCTTCGGCTTAGTCCCTTTATTTATCAGAGGTCGCCTCAGCGGAATGAACCGCCAATTATTCCAGCATGTGTTTTATGTAGAAGATGCCCTTCCAGCTGCAACCCAGCACTGGGAAACACCCATACACACACACACACACTCATACACTACGGCCAATTTAGTTGATCAATTCCCCTATAGGTGTTTGGACTGTGAGGGAAACCGGAGCACCCGGAGGAAACCCACACCAACACGGGGAGAACATGCAAACTCCACACTGAACACACAGGACTTGAACCAGCGACCTTCTTACTTTGAAGCTACAGTGCTAACCACTGAACCACCGTGCCGCCAACACTAATAATCAATAGAAAAAAGATAATCAACCAAACATGAAAATTGTCTTTCTTTATTCACCTTCCATTCGCTCCAGAAGGTCAGACCACATCCTGCTCAGTCCTGAAACTAAGTTAAAATTATGTCATTTAAAAATGCTAAAAGTGTTGTCTTTTTTTCAACATTCTTCAAAATACCTTCTAATGTGTTGCTTATAAATAGAAAAGTCCTGAAGATTTGGATTTGGAAATATTTTGACTGAATTGAAGGTAAATAAAATCGAACTCTCCCTTTAACGTTTCTGTTGTGATCGCCAGCAGTGTGTTCTCTAGGGTTGGGCGATGTTGACCAGTTTAGCATCGTACGATGTCTAATGTGAAACATCGCGATGGATGATGACATCGTCTTCATAGGGGAGGTGAATTAATTATTTGTAGCCTGCCGTTTCAACTACCTGGTCTTTGTTTTACCCATAACCAGGGCCAGACGGAATCTGCGGACGTTTTTGGCTATTTCTGTGGAGAATTTTGGTAAAAATCTGCAAATTTCTGTGGAATTATTTTGGGAGTATCATAACTAAAACCTTAAAATGTGAAATAAAAAATAATATCTTTTTAACTTTTATTTAATGTTTAAAATGCAAATCCAATTAGATTAACAGTAAATAGTTAACTAAGTAAATAAACAGAATTAATGATGGGCTAAAAATCTGCGGAAATCTGCGCGCGCAGATTCCATGTGGGCCTACCCATAACCTAATCATAAATAAATAAAGAGAAGTTACACACACATTACCACCTGTCAATCACTTTTTCCGCGGGACTCTGGCATGAGTAGGCAGAGTGATCCGTGTCAGTTATTAGTTTGGTGCGGTGGATGGCGGAGGAGTGTCGCGGACGAAAGTGAGCAGCGCGGAGGTCGTGCGGACGAAAGTGAGCAGCGCGGGGGTTGCTCGCGGATAAAAGTGAGCGGCGCTGAGGTGTCGCGGACGAAAGTGAAGAGGGTTGGAGAGTCGCGGAACAAAGTGAAAATGAACAGTGGACAGGGGAGGAGGGCGGTTGAGGAGGGAGATCGGTAAAATGAGGTGCCGGATCCGGCGTGTTCCGGCACAAATGAAGCCCTGGATAGAGACAAGATTAATTAAATATCACGTTTAACAACTATAGTGAGACGCGATGCACTACCATACTTGATAAACTGTCCGACGTACACTGTTCTCTGCAGCTCAGACGAGAGCATGACAGTGTGTGTGTCTAATACTAAGCTGTATGAGTGTAAACGGGGCCTGAGTGTGTATTTTTCACGAGCAGGTTTGCGACAGGGGCGATGGATTACGATGCCGGCTCTATTATCGGTGATGGACGATGGCATCGTCTATCGACCCAACCCTAGTGTTCTCCATTGGAAATCACTTCCTACTGAACTGCATATCCCAGAAGCCTTTGCACCAATCACTCCTGCCACAGCTGACAGTCATTTGGATACACACACACACAGCTGATACTCATGATCATTGATTACTCGGATTGTTTAACCCCCTCTGTTTCACACGTGTTTGTGAGTATTGTTTAGCTGTTGCTGTCTTTACGCTGGCGGTTTTCCTTGTTTCTTGTTTCCCGTGTGTTTGTCTTTGGACTGTTTATCGTGTTTTGATTCTTCGCCGCCTGCCCTGCACCTTTCGCTTGTTTTTGGATTGCGCTTCTGGATTGTCTACTACACGGTTTATGCTGGTTTTCGACCCCTGCCTGCACGTCTACCATTCACAACCGGTTCCTGTAAGAGCAATAATAACAGGGTTAAACGGTTCTTGTGAATCAGTGAGCCGTGTTTGACCTTTGACCCTTCACTGTAGTGAGTCAGTGTGAGTGTGTGCTAGCGTATGCTAATCAAACAGGAAAGCAGCTCTGTGACCCGTGCCGCTAATATCTGACATGATTACACTTAAGTGCACTTACTGACATCCAGATTCATGTGTTCCTGTCAAGATGTTGCTCTGCGTGTGTGTGTGCGTGTGTGTGTGTGTGTCTGTATGTCTATATGTGTGAGTGAGTGTGTGTATAATGTATATGTGTGCTTGTGTGTATGAATGCATTTGTGTGTGCCTGCCTGTGTGTGTGTATGTGTGTATGTGTGTGAGAACTTGTGTGTGTGTGTGTGTGTGTGTGTGTGTGTGTGTGTGTGTGTGTGTGTGTGTGTGTGTGTGTGTGTGTGTGTGCACTTCTGAGTGTTTTTGTGTGTGTATGTGTGTGCGTGTGCGTGCGTGCGTGTATGTTTGTAAGTCTGTGTTTATGCGTGTGAGTGTGTGTGCACATGCTTGTGGGAGTATGTGTACGTGTGTGTGATTGTGTGTGTGTGATTGTGTGTGTGTGTGTGTGCATTTTTGAGTGTTTGTGTGGGTATGTGTGTATGTGTATGTGTATGTGTTTGTGTATGTGAGTGCATGTGTGCGCGTGTGCGCGTGTGCGTGTGTGCACTTCTGAGTGTTTTTGTGTGTGTATGTGTATAAGTGTTTGTGTACATGTGTGTGTGTGTGTGTGAGTGTGTATGCACTTCTAAGTGTTTGTGTATGTGTATGTGTGTGTGGTGTGTGTATGCACGTCTAAGTGTTTGTGTATGTGTGTGTGTGTGGTGTGTGTGCACATTGCTTGTACTGTGAAACATGATGGGCACTTTGTGATTATTTATAGTGCATGTGTGTGTGTATGTGTGTGTGTATTTGTGTGTGTGTGTGTACATGTGTGTGTGTGTGTGTGTGTGTGCACTTCTGAGTGTTTGTCTGTATCTGTATGTGTATATGTGTTTGTGTATGTGAGCGAATGTGAGTGTGTGTGTGTGTGTGTGTGTGTGTGTGTGGTCATCGCTCAGCTCTTTGATCTCTCTCTCTCTCTCTCTCTCTCTCTTGTGTTTGATCCTGTTGTTCAGATTCCTGTATGAACTGTCACAGATCCCGGATTTCGCCGGTCGCTCTCACTGCATCATATTCCAGTCTGTGTTTGTGGACTCCATCTCTTCTGTCTGTCGTAAGGTGGAGATCATCTCCACGGTCTGCAAGGTAACCAAAATCATCACATTACTATTACATTACTATAGTATAGTATACAGATACAGCAATAGTAATTACACTAGACCAATACATAATTCTACACTGAATCCACAATCTAGCCCTAGAATCAGGGCTTGACATTAACTTTTTTGATCACCAGCCACTGTGGCTAGCAGTTTTCCAATGTTACTAGCCACTTGCCGTTTTTACTAGCCACAGTTTCGTTGTTTTTAAGGGCTCAACACAAAGAATTTACCTTTTTTTTCCTCTCTGGCCAAATCATTTTCTTTCTTTTTGACTTAGTCCCTTTATTTGGCGGAGATCGCCAAAGCGGAATGAACCGCCAACTTATCCAGCATGTGTTTTACACAGCGGATGCCCTTCCAGCTGCAACCCATCACAGGGAAACATCTATACACTCTCATTCACACACATACACTATGGACAATTTAGCCTACCCAATTCCCCTATACTGCATGTGTTTGGACTGTGGGGGAAACCGGAGCACCCGGAGGAAACCCACGCCAACACGGGGAGAACATGCAAACTCCACACAGAAATACCATCTGACACAGTCGAGGCTCGAACCAGCAACCTTCTTGCTGTGAGGCGATCGTGCTACCCACTGCACCACCGTGCAGCCCTCTCCGCCCACACCAAACTAATTAATTCCTTGCCACACATTTTAAACAATGTCAAACAAGCAAAATACAGCTGTATACACACACTTTTTAGTCAACAAAAATGCTTTTAAAAAACAATTGACATTTAAAAAATGATTCTCATAAAACTATACACTCGTCTGTCCTGGCTGAAGGTCCCAGATCACCAGTTAACTACACATAAATGGAGAGTTAATCTCCTATTAAAGCAACGTTATTGTAGAGGATGATAATTAGACGATTAGCAAAAATACCTGTAAGCGATAGTGACAGGATGGTCGCGTGCACACGGTTCACGTTAGCCCTATTAATAATCTGTTCAAAGAATGGTTAAAGCGAAATAGGCAACTGCTGCTGCTTACCAAGTATCTCGAGCTCTCAAATGTAGCAGGACTGTGGGTGCACGAGCGTTGCATTTGTTCCAGTCTATTTCAAAGAGAACTGGTTGCATTTCAGGCATGATTGCTTCGCTCAAGGAAACGAGAGTGCGCAAGCTTTTAAAACAGTCGCGCACATCACATCAGCTGTGCACACGACACTAAAGCCCTCATCAGTGAGCGAAGAAAGCCTGCGTCTCATCGTACGCCTGATCCTCTCATTCCTTATTCACCTGCTTTCTTTTGCTCGCGCCGACAGTTATTTTTGTCAGTCTTGCTGCTCGGTCATGTTTGCACGCATACTGATAAACGGTCATAAACTAACATTCTAATCTTCAGTGACGAGCCAACACTAGCAATTTAAAAATGATCTTCAACCAGCCAAAGTGGCTAGGCAGAGCAGCTGTCTAACCCGCCACAGGGGTAATCAACAGTACCTGCATTTGGCGGGTTGGCGGGTGTTAAAGGGCCACGAAACCCCCGTGTCTCAGCAGGGTGTTTTCACACCTCTGTTTTGAAAAAAGTCAGGAAAGTTGGGCGTGTCCAGCTCTGGGAGTGTGGGAGTGTCGGGGGAGGGAAAGAGGGTAAGATTTGCATAGAAGGGAGTTTCCATTTGGGCGCGCGCTGAGTTTCACAGGCAAAACAAACACACAGAGGCTGATTTGATACCGCATGGTGAATAAGAGAAAAAAATCCTCCGCATTTCTCTGTAACTTATGTACTCGGTAGGTAGCGTCAGAAAGCCGTGTGTGTATAGACTATCCTGTCACAAATTGCGGTGAAAATCCTGCACGACGGGAATAGTTTGTGTTTACATGTTTACACTCGGAGAGCAGCATTAGCGGATCTTTCAGTCTATAATATTGTACTGTAATATTGCAGTGATATTAACATACTGTAAACTTAGTGACTAAATCATTTTGACTGAGGTCTGTCTTTAAAAACTGAAAGAGCACTGCTGACGATATGAACTAACTTTGTAATCTGGGTTAAACAAAGAGCACTGATCACACACACTTACCTAAACTGTAGCGACAGGACAAAAAGGAGACGAGCGGCAAATCCGGATTTCACCATTTCCAGATGAGAAAAGCTCTCGGGTAAAAATGTTCCTTACAAACGCGTTTCTGTCGCGTGCACTGTAATCCACACGTGAGTCCAGCAGCTCTCTCATAGAGGAAAAATGAAAACAAAACCTTGTTGCAGCACACTAATAAACGCAAAACCGATGACTCTTGTCTCCAAATTCTTGTTCTTTCACTTGTTTTGGCAACACAACGTGGCGTCTCTCTTCCGTCTGTACGGTGTAAACAGTCTCCGGAGCTATCATGCATATTAATGAAGTTTCACGTCATACACAATAGAGCGCGCTGATTGGTTTGAAGCACGTCTTTGTCATGAATTAATGCCACCCACATACGTCAGAATGTCCTAGAAAAGACAGACAGCCACTCTCCACTCTGGATTTACACCCAAGTATCTCATGGCCGTGACGCAGCTTCAAAAATTCGTTTCAAACCGGAAGAACGAATTTGCTCAAATAGCGCAAAAACAACCAATTTTCACTTTTTAGTGCAATATATGTGTCCTAATAGTGTTTATAGCAGCGTGGGACACATATTTGACTGTCAACAGCTCAAAAAATGTGTTTTGGTGTTTCGTGACCCTTTAAGGCCCGTGCACACCGAGACGTTTTTTTGCTCGCGTTTTCCGTCGACGTTTAACGCCTCGTGACTAAATAAAGGGCGTCAATGTGATCGTGCACACCAACACGCAAAACGGCAATCGCAAAAGCGTCATTTTTAAAGAAACGCCTCATGCTCGTTTTTTGTTTTGACGCGCCGCATCAAAACCTTCTCCACCAATCAGATCGGCACTTTTGTTCATGTGCACGGAGCTGCTGAAGTTACAGTAACCCGCACTTGGAGGCGCTCAAGAGCAAAACTGTCAATGCAAGCGCACATTGAAGAAGATGCCCTGAGGAGATATGAACGTGGAGCTGCTTATTGCACTGCTGAACAATAATCATTTCTTCATCGCTAGAGCTGCTGCTTCAACCATCCATAACAACAAGCGTGTTAACTTTGTCCTCTTCTTCTGTGTTACAAGCGGGTGTCAGAAGCTTAAAGTTGAGTAGCGCCATCTGACGTCAAGGAGTGATTTTGCATACTCTTCTGCTCGACGCCAGTGTAAATCGCTTGGGTTTTAATCCAGAAAGACGTCTTGAAAAACGCTGACGATAAACAAACGAAAAGCGTCCCGGTGTGTACGAGCCTTTATTGTCAAGCCCTGCCTAGAATACATGTAGCTAATTAAAGTTACTCACTAGTTAAAGGGACAGTTCACTGGAAAATGAAAATCTGCTCACTATATACTCTCCCTCCAGTGGTTTCATACATTTATGAGGTTCTTTTATCTGTTGAAGCACAAAAGAAGATATTTTGAAGAATGCTGGAAATCGGTAACCATTGACTTCCATAGTAGCAAAACCAAATATTATGGAAGTCTATGGTTACAGGTTTTCGGCATTCTTCCAAATATCTTCTTTTGTGCTCAACAGATAAAAGAAACTCAAAGGTTTGAAACAACTAATGGGTGAGTAAATGATGACAGAATTGTAATTTTTGGGTGAACTGCTCCTTTAAAAGATTGATATACACTTTAATAAGTACACCTTAAAAGGGTCATGAACTGAGAAGACACAAATAGACATCCTGCGGCGCTGTTGGCAGGAATGAGGCAGTGCGAATTGAACGTTTTGTGCGTCTGATGCGCTTAACATGTGAATTGCTCGAGTTGGATAATCTGAACTTTTTTAGTGAACCATCGCACCGAGTTAACCAATCAGGAGCTTGCTCTTGTAGGGGCGTGATTATGACGTAGCACCTGTTGTTGGTGTGCCGAGAGGAAATCCTCCTGCCGACACCGGAGAACAGCTCATCACACTGGGCTTGGAAGTTGATGAACTCACAGAGCTGGTGCACCTCTGAAAAGATCTAGTGGACTCAGACATGGCGCCGAACGAATCAACGCTGTTTACAGCACATAAAGCACAGTTATTCTCTTAATAAAATCCATGTTAGCCATTTAGCAATGAAGCTGGAGTCACTGGGCAGACAGAAGCCCTGCCCATGATGCAAGTCTGCATCTATTGTGAAGTGAATTTGACACGTGAATGAAGCGAGTTTGACTTCAAATGTTCATGTGTCTATTTACAAGCGAATAGCGTGATTTGTTCTGGTGTAAATGCCTCATAAGAGCTCACAGCACAATAAAAGCCTCCTGCAAGTTTCAGAACTGCACAATTTGTGTTTCCTCTAAACTCAGCATATACTGAAGGCAGTCTGACTGAACAGCTTCTGGAAACTTCTGCTCTATAATGTATTATAGTGGATAAGCTCCGCCTCCACTGATGATCGACGCCCACTTCTACTGCACTGCCTGATTAGCTCTGTTAATATGCAAAACTGTCAGCTAATCACAGCAGTGGGCGTATACTTCAGTCTACAGTCGGCCCCGCCCACTCAGAGCGTTCTGATGAGGCTCAGATTATACAGATTATAGTGACAGACTAGTCAGTTACTGCTACATTATGATGCTTTTTCATGTTAAAATCTTGATTACATTATAAATAAACCTCAGATAAAACAAGAGGAGGTAATGTGGTTAAGTACTGTAATATCTGTTCTCTATTGCAGATGCTTTTGTCTTGTTTCTAGTCCAAATATAGAAAAAATGTTAAATCACAAAGCATTTTCTAGACAAGCAAATATAATGTGGCGACATGGTGGTGCAGTGGTTAGCACTGTCGCCTCACAGCAAGAAGGTTGCTGGTTCAAATCCCTGCTGGGTCAGTTGGTGTTTCTGTGTGGAGTTTGCATGTTCTCCCTGTGTTGGTGTGGGTTTCCTCCGGGTGCTCCGGATTCCTCCACAGTCCAAACACATGCACTATAGGGGAATTGATCAACTAAACTGGCCGTAGTGTATGAGTGTGTGTGTGTGTGAATAAGTATGTATGGGTGTTTCCCAGTGCTGGGTTGCAACTTGAAGGGCATCCGCTGTGTAAAACATATGCTGGAATAGTTGGCAGTTCATTCTGCTGTGGCAACTCCTGATAAATAAAGGGACTAAGCTCTAAAATGATGAGGAAAATATAATGTCCCAAATGCCATTCTAAAAACTAAAACGCATCAGTGTAAACGGGGCCTAAGTGTGTGTGTGTGTGTGTGTGTGTGTGTGTGTGTGTGTGTGTGTTTCTACAGGTTTTTCTTGATAATGACAGTGTGAAGGACGTGATCGGTGTAATTCTGGCCTTCGGGAACTACATGAATGGTGGAAACCGAACCCGTGGACAAGCGGATGGGTTTGGACTGGAGATTCTGCCTAAATTAAAAGACGTCAAGAGCAGGGTAACAAAACAAAAAAAACACACTTTAAAGGTGCTGTATGTGAGTTTTTGACTCTTCTGAAGAATAAAAACAGCATCATATGTGTGCAGATATTCAGAAACATGCTCAGTGAACATTCTTGTTTATCTGAGAAACACAATGCTGAAGTCAGATATTCTGCTTTGAGGATGTGTGTTGCGTGCCTGAACAGCTGTCTTTGTTTTGGTCTCTTTAACCCGCCCAATGCCAGTTTAGCCAATTATATTTCAGCACCCCGGGTTGCCAGATAGTGGAAAACAGCATATTTCATTCATTCAGTCAGAAAGGCTCTCAAAGCATGCGACCATGACCGAAAATGTGACCTCCGGTGGACAGTAGCAGACTCTGAAATGAGACGCAGATTCAGAGTTCCACATGAGGTTATTAATTAGCAAACGTTATAAATATGACGAGCGTAAACCAGTGTTGCCAACTTAGCGACTTTGTCGCTAGATTTAGCGACTTTTCAGACCCCCCTAGCGACAAATTTTTTAAAAAGCGACTAGCGACAAATCTAGCGACTTTTTTGTGTGTTACTGGAGATTTTTATAGACTGTCGCTTGTCCATTACTGTACCGTCCCTACTCTTCTCAACGAGCTGCGGGGGATGCTGCCGGCCCCTCCCCCGCCTCAGAGCACTGACAGGCGGCCCAGTCCTCGTACAGCAGTCTCTCCCACCTGCAGCCTGACAGCAGATCACCCCTCTGCGTACCGAAGGCAAATGATTTAGCACCGGGAGTGTGAAGGTATCTCCCTTGTACAGTCAAACCGATCTGCTTCTCCTTTATTTTAACAATTTGATTTGACCGTTTATTCTTGTTCACAATCAGAGATGTTTTAAGTGAGAGTTCCAGAACTTGTTTGAGTTTATTACGTCTGAGCGATTACTGCAAATTACTCATCTATAATGATATACTGTATTCAAACAGCAATCAATTTAGTTAAATTGACATGCTTGCATAAAGCGTAGTGCAAATATAAATACCCCATTTATTTACTATAGGCTGTTAAACAGAAATGGTAGAACGTGATGACGTCAGTAATATGCAAATTAGCGTATGACGTAATCTAGCGACTTTTAGCGACTTTTCGGGCAGAGCTTAGCGCCTTTTTGTTGAAAATAGTTGGCAACAGTGGCGTAAACATTATGTGAGCAGGTTACATTGTATCCCCCTGTCCTAACAACA
>LR812535.1:871241-1003741 GCA_903798195.1 Danio kyathit
GGATTCGGTCGCTCTCACTGCATCATATTCCAGTCTGTGTTTGTGGACTCCATCTCTTCTGTCCGTCGTAAGGTGGAGATCATCTCCACGGTCTGCAAGGTAACCGAAATCATCACATTTACTATAGTACACAGATAATACTATTACATAATACCAATACACACAAATACCAATACATAACTCTACACTGAATCCACAATCTAGCTCTAGAATCAGGGCATAACTTTTTTGATCACCAGCCACTGTGGCTAGCAGTTTTCCAGTGTTACTAGCCACTCGCCGTTTTTACTAGCCACAGTTTTGTTGTTTTTAAGGACTCAACACTAAGAATTTACCCTTTTTTTCCTCTCTGGCCACATCATTTTCTTTCTTTTCGGCTTAGTCCCTTTATTAATCTGGGGTCGCCACAAACGGAATGAACCACCAACTTATCCAGCACATGTTTTTACACAGCGATTGCCCTTCTAGCTGCAACCCATCACTGGGAAACATCCATACACTCTCATTCACACACACACACTACGGACAATTTAGCCTACCCAATTCCTCTATAGCGCATGTGTTTGGACTGTGGGGGAAACCGGAGCACCCACAGGAAACCCACGCCAACACGGGGAGAACATGCAAACTCCACACAGAAACGCCAACTGACACAGTCGAGGCTCAAACCAGCAACCTTCTTGCTGTGAGGCGATCGTGCTACCCACTGCACCACCGTGCAGCCCTCTCCACCCACACCAAACTACTTATTTCCTTGCCACACATTTTTAATAATGTGTCAAACAAGCAAAATACAGCTGTATACATACACTTTTTAGTCAACAAAAATGTTTTTTAAAAAACAATTGACATTTTAAAAAATGATTCTAATAATTATTCCCATAAAACTATACACAGTAGTCTGTCCTGGCTAACGGTCCCAGATCACCAGTTAACTACACATAAATGGAGAGTTAATCTGCTATTACAGTTTTTTCTCCATTGGTTTGGCTCATTTCTTGAAACTGGAATTACATTCTCAAAACAACATGGACAAACCTCCACACCACTTGGCAATTGTTCACAACAGAATTGATTTTTCTCATTCATTTCATCAAATTGCAAATGTCTAAGTACATTTATTCTACATTTAGCACAATTTCCAAGTGAACAGATCTAGTTGATCTAAACTGATTGTTGATTCTCAGTTCAATGGTTGTTCGCTCCAAAATGTGTCAGCATCATTTGATTGTATAAGTCATCACATGCACAATAGTCTGTTCAATTGTCAAAATTAGTCAAGAACATAATACCATGAATATCATATATGAATCTGAGGAACATCTGATCCATTTATTACAGCAACTGTTAGAACTTGACTAACAGAGGAGGAATTTCCCACATCTCAGATGACCGATCAAGCACTGTAGGCTGCATATCATGTTCATAGTTTTTTGTTTGTGTGTTTATATTACAGTATATTATGCTGCACATTTTTATTCTGATGTATGTTCATTACTTTATGTGTGTGATTGATAATAGTTACAATTTCATTGGCAGTATGAGTGCAATGTGTGATGTCAAATGTTGGAGGCCACTCTTAACCTAAAATACCAACAGGAATTACATTCTCAATACTCCAAGATTGTTTTGCAAAACAGTCTTACAGTTCAGCACAACACTACAGCTCATTCGCAAAAGCTCATATCTTTCCCAAAACTGTTCGCTCATGTGTCGAAGCAAAATTTCCTTCTCATTTTAACAGTCAGTGCCCGCAAAATCCTTTGTCCCTTTGGCATTGCGTGAGCACTGCAAGTCAAAATGTTTAGATGTTTTGTCACTATGACAGAGGACCATTGAAATATCCCTCATGTCCACCTTTCAGTCTTAGCCCAGTTTTTGAAAATGGTGACTGAACTGTTTTTTTGTCTTTTGACAGAATGCAATGGTGTAAAAAACTAAAAAATAAATTGATAAGATTTAGAAAATTATAAGAAATAAAGTTTTTCTCTCTGATCGCACGAGGAAACGTAACTATTTTACGTTTTGTCAGTTCAGTGGCTAATTCATACGTGTTCAGTCGTACGATTTTAAAAAGAAGGCGTGGCACCCAACCCCACCCCTAAACCCAACCATCATTGGGGGATAAGCAAATCATACTAAATTGTATGAATGAGATCGTACAAACTCATCCGAATTAGTCACTAAATCAAAAAGTTACGAATTGCCGTGAGATAGTGTTGGGATTTTAGGTTAAGAGTAGCCTCCAACATTTGACATCACACATTGCACTCATACTGCCAATGAAATTGTAACTATTATCAATCACACACATAAAGTAATTAACATACATCAGAATAAAAATGTGCAGCATAATATACTGTAATATAAACACACACAAAAAACTATGAACATGATATGCAGCCTACAGTGCTTGATCGGTCATCTGAGATGTGGGAAATTCCTCCTCTGTTAGTCAAGTTCTAACAGTTGCTGTAATAAATGGATCAGATGTTCCTCAGATTCATATATGATATTCATGGTATTATGGTCTTGACTAATTTTGACAATTGAACAGACTATTGTGCATGTGATGACTTATACAATCAAATGATGCTGACACATTTTGGAGCGAACAACCATTGAACTGAGAATTAACAATCAGTTTAGATCAACTAGATCTATTCACTTGGAAATTGTGCTAAATGTAGGCTAGATGAACTTAGACATTTGCAATTTGATAAAATGAATGAGAAAATTCAATTCTGTTGTGAACAATTGCCAAGTGGTGTGGAGGTTTGTTTATGTTGTTTTGAGAATGTAATTCCAGTTTCAAGAAATGAGCCAAACCAAAGGAGAAAAACTGTAATATGCAAAACTGTCAGCTAATCACAGCAGTGGGCGTGTACTTCAGAGTCTACAGTTGGCCACGCCCACTCAAACAGAGCCTTCTGATGAGGCTCAGATTATACAGATTATAGTGACAGACTATAGTCAGTTACTGCTACATTATGATGCTTTTTCATGTTAAAATCTTGATTACATTATAAATAAACCTCAGATAAAACAGGAGGAGGTAATGTGGTTAAGTACAGTAATATCTGTTCTCTATTGCAGATGTTTTTGTCTTGTTTCTAGTCCAAATATAGAAAAAATGTTAAATCACGAAGCATTTTCTAGACAAGCAAATATAATGTGGCGACACGGTGGTGCAGTGGTTAGCAGTGTCGCCTCACAGCAAGAAGGTCTCTGGTTTAAGTCCCTGCTGGGTCAGTTGATGATTCTGTGTGGAGTTTGCATGTTCCCCCGGTGTTGGTGTGGGTTTCCTCCGGGTGCTCCAGTTTCCCTCACAGTCCAAACACATGTGCTATAGGGGAATTGATCAACTAAATTGACCGTAGTGTGTGTGTGTGTGAATGAGTGTGTATGGGTGTTTCCCAGTGCTGGGCTTGCAACTTGAAGGGCATCTGCTGTGTAAAACATATGCTGGAATAGTTGGCGGTTCATTCTGCTGTGGCAACTTCTGATAAATAAAGGGACTAAGCTCTAAAATGATGAGGAAAATATAATGTCCCAAATGCCATTCTAAAAACTAAAACGCATTATTGTAAACGGAGCCTAAGTGTGTGTGTGTGTGCGTGTGTGTGTGCGTGTGTGTGTGTGTGTTTCTACAGGTTTTTCTTGATAATGACAGTGTGAAGGACGTGATCGGTGTAATTCTGGCCTTCGGGAACTACATGAATGGTGGAAACCGAACCCGTGGACAAGCGGATGGATTTGGACTGGAGATTCTGCCTAAATTAAAAGACGTCAAGAGCAGGGTAACAAAACAAAAAAAACACACTTTAAAGGTGCTGTATGTGAGTTTTTGACTCTTCTGAAGTATGAAAACAGCATCATATGTGTGCAGATATTCAGAAACATGCTCAGTGAACATTCTTGTTTATCTGAGAAACACAATGCTGAAGTCAGATATTCTGCTTTGAGAATGTGTGTTGCGTGCCTGAGCGTCTGTCTTTGTTTTGGTCATTTATCCCGCCCAATGCCAGTTTAACCAGTTATATTTCAGCACCCTGGGTTGCCAGATGGTGGAAAACAGCATATTTCATTTATTCAGTCAGAAAGGCTCTCAAAGCATGCATCTGGGACTGAAATGAGACCTCTGGTGGACAGTAGCAGACTCTGAAATGAGACGCAGATTCAGAGTTCCACATGAGGTTATTAATTAGCAAACAATATAAATATTACGAGCGTAAACATTAGGTGAGCAGGTTACATTGTAACACACTACGCGATGAGAATTACAGTGATCAGCAGATTGGCTGTTTGCACCAGACGAAACACGACAGAAATGTAAACACAGCCATTCAGAAGCACAGAGTATGCACCCACTGCACTTACACTCCAGTGTAATGGTAAGCTTTATAATCTAATTAATACATATTAACCCTTTTTAACTTTATTAAATGTACATGCTGAATCACTGATATGTGTTGGCTTGCTCCTTTTCATATGGAGTATATTCCTTGTATCTTGTGCTGTTGCTTTTTTTTTAGAAAATGATTTAAATCAGCCTTAAATCAGCAGGCTCGCTCCAGTTGGTCGTCAATCTGGCAACCTTCGCTTGCATGTGTTTTAATTCAGAAATGCAATGCCTAGTTCAACCACTGGGTGTCAAACTTACATACTGCACCTTTAAAGCTGAACTGAATATATGTGCGATTTTACTGACAGATGCTGTGCCCAAAACATTTATTTTTTAGTGTTTTTGCGGTAAAAAATATTATTTTATGCCTTAAAAAGTAAAAATATGTGCTTTAAAAAGTCCTAAATCCACTGTAATATTTGTAACAAGGATTGGACGCTGCAACATAGTGAGGATCCTATGCAGAACTCTATTAGTAGGATGGTCAGACAAGCAGTGGCCAAAACAGGAACAAACAGATGTATAAGGGCAATCCAGAGTCGTAGTCGTAATAATAGGGAGATGGTCACGAGGCAGGCGGCACACAAAGATGATCAAACAAAACAAAGGTCTAAAACACGGAAGGCAAGGAGAAACGCATCATAATGTTCACTTGTACAGCTAGCAAGACTCAGCAACAGTGTTAGTGTTTGTGTTCCTTATGTAGTGCAATAATCAGTCCTTGAGTGGTTTCAGCTGTGAGTAGGCAATCAGTCATGATCTAGAACATGTGTGTGTGAGCGGAGTGCATGTATGGAGTTGTAGTCCAAAATATGACGGATTTGTAGTCCATGTGACTGTGTGTGAGTTTACCAGCGATCTCTGGCTGTAGATCGCTGGTGATCGTGACGAAAATGATGTTGTGGGTTTTAAATCATTTTAAACAGATCTTAATTTGAGTCTGATGACAATAGCGTTTGTCCTGTATAAGCCATGATTTATTAATTCATAATGGTCCTTAAAATGTCTTAAAGTGCTCAATTTGACTTGGTGAAACCTGCAGAAACCCTCTGGTTATTTTATGTTGGGTCTGTAATCAGTAGTTTTTGAGAAGTTGTTTATATTTCATTAATATTTGCTGCATATTTCTGCATTTATAATCTCAAACATTTGCGTATATACTTTAAATTGTAATAAAAAAGAAAAAGCCCTTTCCATGTGGTCGATATGCATATAAACTATCAATTGGTTAGATTTACAGAAATGTGCTTTATATATTGTATATATTTTGTGATATCACTCAGCTATAATAATTATTATTTTCTTTACCTTTCAGGACAATCGGATGAGTTTGGTGGATTATGTGGTTTCATACTACCTGCGAAACATGGACGAGGTACTGACCACACGATTTTATTTTGTTTTTTACTTAACCCTTGTGTTCTGTTGGGTCATTTTCAACCACTCTGGGCTGATTCTGAGTATTAATTTGGCCAGCTTTTTCTGTGTTTCAGCAAATGTGATTGTTTTTGTCACATATTTTGGGAAAATGCTTTAAAAATGTTATAAAACTCAACAATACACTCTGGGCAAATTGACTCCCCTTTGGTTATGTTGGGGGCTGTTTTTGCCCCATTGACTGCCATTCAGTGTTAGGGAAAGTTACTCATTCATTCATTTTCTTTTCGGCTTAGTCCCTTTATTAAGTGAAGTTTCATAAACAGATTTCGAGAGGAACACGTGATATTATTGACCGCGGCTGATCCCTCATCCACAATCATTAGCTAGCCAATCAGATCAATCCAAGCTCACTATAAGTAACCTAGGGAAAATCACTCGCTTATCTTCATTTCGAAGAAACCCCCCATCCACCCCTTCGCCTCCTCTTTTCTTCCTTTATCACGGGGAGCTCTCGAGAACCACCTGATCTCGTACTCCCCTGATACGCTCTATCAACCAGGCGGGAGCCCTGGGCTCAACTATCTCCGAGCTCAGGGTTCTCTCCCGGGACAGCATGCCAAACCAGCTAACATTTGTCAAACAATATCTAAGTGCGAACTCTTGAATCTGGGGTCGCCACAGTGGAATGAACCGCCAACTTTTCCAGCATATGTTTTACGCAGCGGATGCCCTTCCAGCTGCAACCCAACACTGGGAAACACCCACACACTCTTGCACACACTCGCATACACTACGGCCAATTTAGCTTATCCAATTCCCCTATACTGCATGTGTTTGAACTCTGGGGGAAACCGGAGCACCCGGAGAAAACCCACGCCAACACGGGGAGAACATGCAAACTCCACACAGAAATGACAACTGACTCAGCTGGGAACCAGCGACCTTGCTGTGAGGCGATTGTGCTACCCACTGCGCCAGCGTGCTGTCCAGGGAATGTTACTTTTGAAGGTAGTGCATTACAATATTGAGTTACTCCCCCAAAAAGTAACTAGTTGCGTTACTTAGTTACTTTTTGTGGTAAGTAATGCGTTAAGTTACTTTAGCGTTACTTTTTCTGTCCGGGCTGAGGCTTGATTTCTTTCAGAACTTGCAGGAGGTAAGCTCTGAAAGAGAATATTTGACCTTCTTTCTTTCTGTCCTAAAGTTATTTGTTGTTGTGTTTCAGAATGCAGGCACAGATAAGAGTGTTTTCCCACTGCCTGAACCTCAGGATCTCTTCCACGCCGCGCAGGTCAAGTTTGAAGATCTGGCAAAAGACCTTCGCAAGTTAAAGAAAGAGCTGACAGGTATGAATATCATCCATACTGCTGATTTAATGTCAGAGAGAAACTACACATTCAGTTAGATGCAGTCCCACAAGATATAACAGGTGCTGTGCTCAGATATGAATCATTACTGAGACAAAACTCTGCAGGGTTTACTCGTGAACTGTTTGAATCTATTCAATTAAAAGAGATTGTTTCCCTGATTCACTGGCTTAGTGACTCCAATAGTTCAGTGAGTCATTCATTCAAGTGATTCATTGAAATAATACAACTCTTAATCTGATTTTTACACTATTATTGGAATTTTAATAAACTGTTAACCTAAAATAAATTTTATTTAATTGTTTACTTATTATTAGATTATTTAAACAATAGAATTTTAGATCAGAATCATGATTCAGTGAATCTTTAGAGTTTATTCAGACTTATGTGCTGATTGTTTCAGTGGTTTAGTTTGCTTTAGATGTAAATTTGACTCCAGAATGTGTGTTTTAGCATCTTAAGCTTTTTCTCCACAGCACAAACCTGAACTGATGACTGAACTGAGAGTTGTTCAGATTGATTCACTGATTGGTTTATTGACTCCAGAAGTTCAGTGAGTTGTTCATTCAACTGATTCAGTATAATAATACAGTTGGCCAGAGCGTGTTTAGTAATTCACTGATTGTTTAGGTGCAGTGAGTCACTGAGTCATTTATTCAACTGATTCATGTTTAGTGATTCACTTATTGGTTTATTGACTCCAATAGTTTAGTGAGTCGTTCATTCAACTGATTCATAATAATATAACAGTTGACCAGAGCATGCTTAATGATTCACTGGTTGGTTTAGGTGCAGTGAGTTGTTCATTCAACTGATTCATTATAATAATACAGTTGACCAGAGCATGTTTAATGATTCACTGATCGGTTTAGTGACTCCAATAGTTCAGTGAGTTGTTCATTCAACTGATTCATTATGATAATACAGTTGACCAGAGCATGTTTAATGATTCACTGATCGGTTTAGTGACTCCAATAGTTCAGTGAGTTGTTCATTCAACTGATTCATTATAATAATACAGTTGACCAGAGCATGTTTAATGATTCACTGATCGGTTTAGTGACTCCAATAGTTCAGTGAGTCGTTCATTCAACTGATTCATTATGATAATACAGTTGACCAGAGCATGTTTAATGATTCACTGATCGGTTTAGTGACTCCAATAGTTCAGTGAGTCGTTCATTCAACTGATTCATTATAATAATACAGTTGACCAGAGCATGTTTAATGACTCACTGATCGGTTTAGTGACTCCCAATAGTTCAGTGAGTCGTTCATTCAACTGATTCATTGAATAATACAGTTGACCAGAGCATGTTTATTGATTCACTGATCGGTTTAGTGACTCCAATAGTTCAGAGAGTCGTTCATTCAACTGATTCATTATGATAATACAGATGACCAGGGCATATTTAATGATTCACTGATCGGTTTAGTGACTCCAAAAGTTTAGTGAATCGTTCATTCAACTGATTCATTATGACAATACAGTTGACCAGAGCATGTTTAATGATTCACTGATTGGTTTATTGACTCCAATAGTTTTTTATTTTTTTTTTTATTTATTATTTTTTTTTTTTTTTATTAAAGAGGTAGATCAAATACAATTACATACATGGAGACAACTAATACACATAAATGAAAAAATGCACAGAAATATACACAAAGACAAACAAACGCCAGGGTGACAAAAATAAAACTAATGAAATAAAGTTACACCTTAAAGAGACACAAAGGAAGAGTATAAAGATACAGTTTTTGTTGCTTTTGAATTAAAAGAGTGCTGGATAGTTTCCAAATATTGGTCTAGGTCGATTTTGAACAGATCAAAAAAAGGTTTAGAGCCACTAAACTTCTGTTTGTGAATATGAAACTTGGCTAATAGAATACACAAATTAATTATATACACTTTTTCCAAATTTTCTTTAGAATCGTCAAACAATCCAAAGAATATAACTTTAAAAGAAAAGGAAAAGTCACTCATAATATAAGATTGAATAAACATCAGCAGATCTGACCAGAATCTCTCTGTGTAGGAGCACTGCCAGAACAAATGAATAGAGTCTTCCTCTGAAGAGTGGCAGAATGAGCAGTTCACATCAATGTCAGACTTATATTTCTGAAGACAGACCTTAGTAGGATAACATTTGTGAATTAATTTAAATGTTACTTCTTTTACTTTATTAGTAATCAGATACTTGTGAGGCAAAGCCCATACTTTCTCCCATATAATATTTTCAATAGTGTTGTTCCAATAAGGTATTACATAAGGGATTGTTATTATCTCTCTCTGGAAGAGGCCTCTAATTTTACAGTTATTTTTCTGTTGGTCTGCTGAAAAACACACACTTCCAACCACTGTGTCGATTAAATTCAGAGAGTGAGTGTATGGCCATGGGAGTGACACCTCGCATTAGAATAAACACACCAGAAGGGATGGAGTTTACAACAATGGCATATTCACTAGGAGTAGCAGGAATATTGAACTTCTGTAAGAATTCTGAATAGTTATAAAGTCTGCCTTCTGAGGTAAAGAGCTGGCCAGCTAAAAGAAAGTTGTTTTTAAACCAATTTTCAAAATAAAGTGATTTATTCTTGTAAATAATGTCTTTATTATTCCATAAATAATATCTGTGTGGAGAAAAGTTATGCTTGTATATTAAAGACCAGGCCAAGAGCATCTGCTTATGAAAATTGGAGAGTTTGACCGGGATCTTCAAAACATTATAATTACAAAGTAAAAGAAAATTCAAACCACCTACTTTAGAGAAAATATAATTGGGGATAATATTCCAGAGTGAGAGGGGATTTTTAAGAAAGTTTTTGAGCCAATTAATTTTAAAGGTGTTGTTTAACGTAGTAAAATCTAGATAATTCAGTCCTCCCTGTTTTATGGGGTTCATTATTACCGATTTCTTAATAAGGTGAATTTTGTTTTTCCACATAAATTTATTTAACATGCTATCAGTCCTTTTTAATGTTTCTTTATCTACCTCCAAGGAAAGCGCTGCATAGGTCAGTCGAGACAACCCTTCAGCTTTAGAGAGTAGAATTCTTCCTCTTATTGATAAGTCTCTCTGCAGCCACGAATTAAGTTTCTTTTGAGTTTTCAATATTAAAGGATCAAAATTAAGTTTGCATCTTGTTTTTTGGTCCTTATTTATTACAATTCCTAAGTATGTTAATTGATCTTTCACAGGTATGTTGCATATAGAGGGAACATCACAGTGTTTAATTGCCATCAATTCACATTTTTTGATATTTAAACAAAGACCTGAAGCTTTGGAGAAGGACTCGATCAGTCTTAAAGCTAAAGGGATTTGTGAAGCATCATTCAGGAATAAAGTAGTGTCGTCAGCCAGCTGGCTAATGATGATTTGTCTATCATCAATTGTGATACCTTGTAAATTACTACTAGAAATATGGAGAGCTAAGAATTGTGAGGCTAGCAAAAATAAATATGGAGATATAGGACATCCTTGTCTCACTCCTCGTGACAAACTGAATCTTGGTGATGTTCCAAATTTTAATTTAATACAGCTATTATTGTTTTTATATAAAGACCGAATGGCTCTACAAAAATAATCACCAAAACCAAACTTATCAAGAGCTTGAAATATGAATTTGTGTTCGAGCGAATCAAAGGCTTTGTAGAAGTCTAAAAAGAGTAGGAAACTGTCATTAGGGATGAGATCTTCATAATCCAAAAGGTCTAAGACTAATCTGATGTTATTTGTAATATGACGCTTCTCCATGAAGCCTGATTGCGACTCATCAATAATCGAGTTAAGGACATCTTTAATTCTTCTTGCTAAAATAGAGGCTAAGATTTTGTAGTCATTATTTAATAGGGTGATTGGCCTCCAGTTTTCTAGACATTCTTTATCTTTATTGGGCTTGGGGATCAGGGTGATGACCCCTTGTGTCATAGTTGGTGGAAGAGCCTCCAAATCAAAACTTTCCTCAAACACTTTCAGTAAAAAAGGAGATAATTCCTTATCAAACATCTTATATAGTTCAGCAGTGAGACCATCACTGCCCGGACTTTTATTATTTTTTAAGCTTTTGATTGCCTGTAGAATTTCTGATAGAGATAAATCACCCTCACATGCTGCTTTATCTTCTAATGAGATTACTTTGTATTGATTAATAGATTCAAAAAATAATTTGGCCGAATTATCACAGTATTTTGATGTATACAAATTATTATAAAATTGGGAGCAAAAAGCAGCTATTTCCTCAGGATTTTCAAGTAATTTATCATTTGCTCTAAGTCGAACAATAGAAGCGTTTAAGGCATTGGATCTCTCCATCCTGAAGAAATAAGCTGAGTTCCGCTCTCCTTCTTCCAGCCATGTTTTTCTGGATCTGACATAGGCTCCCTTAGCTTTAGCTTTATATAACTCATCTAATTTATTCTGCAATCTTAAGTATTCTGCATTTTGAGTATCTGTCAGTGATTCATTAGAAGACAAATCTGAAAGTTGTGAAAGAATTTTGTCTTCGTTTAATCTATTTTGCTTAGCTATGTCACTACCAAATTTTCTAAAAAATTTGCCTAGTTCATATTTTAGGAGTTCCCAATTACGTCCATAGGCTTTTTGTGATTTGGCTTTTTCCCAGTAGATGTGAATAATCTCATCAACCTGTTGCTTGACCTTTTCATACTTAAGAAGAGAATTGTTTAATTTACAAATTAAAGATTTATTATTATTAATTTTAGTATTTTGTGACAAATTAATAGAAATGTAAATGGCATTATGGTCAGTCAGTGGACTATTGCTAATAGAAGTAGAGATATTATTATTTTTTAACGTTTTAGAAATCAACCAATAGTCAATTCTGGATTGTCTCGAGTGATCTTTGTTGCTCCAAGTATACTGTATTATATCTGGATACATGTCTCTCCATATGTCGACTAAATCAAATTTATCCATAAGCGCTATAAGATACGAGCTGGAAGAAGCTGCTTTCCTTGGAGGGTATCTGTCTAGCATATTATTCATTACAATGTTAAAATCCCCACCTAAAATTAAAAAGGCTGTTGGATATTTTTTTATTGCTATGGAAAGTTTTTGATCTAACATGTTAAAGAAAGTGCAGTTGTCCGCAACAGAGTTGTATCCATATATGTTCACAATAATTACTATACATTGATTGATAGCAATTATTATTAGCAAGAAGTGGCCTGAGGGGTCAATATCAGTTTCCAGAACATTACCGTTAAAATTATACTTCATAACCCCTACACCTGCAGAATGTTCTGACCCATGTGACAGCCATACATCATTGCCCCATTGTGTCCTCCAAAATTTTGTATCTTTTGAGGTAGAGTGACTTTCCTGAAAAAAACAAAAGTCTACTTTGTGTCTCTTAGAAAACAAAAATAAAGCCTTCCTTTTGATATTATTTTTTAAACCCCTGGCATTTAAAGAAAATAAAGACAAAGACATACAAATGGAACAAGTAAACGATACCTGAAGAACTAGGTATAAGCTAAGATATGAGTTAGAACAGAAGAAACTCTTCTAGAGTAACAAAAAAGCGATAGTTCGCCTGACTCTGCAACGCGAGAAATACAAGTATAAGGGCTTTTCACTTAAAGTCTTTTTCATTTGCTTTACTTTTTCTTTTATATGTTCCTCCGTGCAACCGGTAAAAATAAACAAAACCAGTAATAATAACAATAATTAAGTTTCGTTTGCAGTAAATGATGACTTCAAAAATAAATGTTTTGTATTTTAGATTAATGTCTTTGAACGAAAGTCTCAATTATAAAAAAAAAGTGAAAAAGTGAAAAGTGGTGACGACATTAAGTCATTTGGCTCTTGACTCAGTTAAAAAAAAAACAGTGAAAATGAAAAGAACTAACACAACTGTAGGCCTACGTGCAGTATTAAACTAGGGTGCATAAACTCAGACATTTGAAAAAGCTAAGAATTCAAACAAGAACCACAGAAAATATGTAATGGGAGTGTAAGATTAATTTTATTACGCTACTTTGATATTGCAAGACATGAAAGTATTGCAGATACTTTTGCCCCTTTTCGCTTTCCGTACATTCAGTTGTGTTTGGGTGTGTCTGCATACGCTTCGTAGAGGGGGAACTGGAATTCCAGAAGGGAACAGAATCGACTGCTACACCTGCTCTCTTCCCCTCCTTTCTTGCTCGTTCGACAAGTGGCCAAAGTTTGTTTCTGGCGTCTTTGGTGCTTTGAGTTAGGTCTTCAAAAATCCGGATTTTCTTCTCTTTGAGGATGTTCGCGGTTCTGGCATCCCTCCAGATCTGGTCTCGGACGTTGCGTGAGAGAAACTGTGCGATGATGCGGCGGCTAGAGCGAGCTCCTTTAGCGCGAGGACCCAGTCTGTGGGCCACATCGAGCGTGTAGATCAGCTGTTCTGCTATTACAGGAGAAACTTTACTGAACAAGTCAATTAGAATTTTGCGGACATCTTCGCCCCGCTGCTCCTGAATACCGGACACTCGTAGATTCCACCTCCGCTTGTAAGTGTCGAGTTCCTCGCATTTATCCCGCAGCACACAGTTCTCCTTCTCCAGCGATTCCACTCTCTCCTGTAGCGATGTCACCTTGCCCGTTATTTCTTCTACTTGATTGTTTATAAATTCAAGCGCCTCGGTTACACTGTTTAGTGAATTCGTGTTATCTTTCACTGTTGTCTCGAGGGATTGCATGCAAGTCAGAAACTCCAACTGCATTTTTTCAACTCGTTCCAAAACTTCCATCAGGTGCGAGTTGGACACCGTTTGACTCTCCGACGCCTCTTTGTCTGTTATTTTTGGTTTTTTAGACAGCGGTTTAGGAGTTTCAGGTAAGGGAAACTTAATCGATGCATCCGTCTTGAGCGCGGCATCCAGAGATCTCCTCGCATGTGTGGCACTTCGAGCAGCTCTGCTTTCTTCCATTGTACACGTTTGAAAAATGAAAGTAATGAAGAAAAAAAAAGACTCTGGTCAGTAAAAAGATACTTTTTTGCCCTTTTTCTTATTTAGTTATTAATAAGTTATTTAGCACGTGCAGAGCTTCAGCACATGGTTGTTAACCAGTCGCCATCTTGGTCGAATCTCGTGACTCCAATAGTTCAGTGAGCCATTCATTCAACTGATTCATTATGATAATACAGTTGACCAGAGCGTGTTTAATGATTCACTGATTGGTTTAGTGACTCCAATAGTTCAGTGAGCCATTCATTCAACTGATTCATTATGATAATACAGTTGACCAGAGCGTGTTTAATGATTCACTGATCGGTTTGGTGACTCCAATAGTTCAGTGAGTCGTTCATTCAACTGATTCATTATGATAATACAGTTGACCAGAGCGTGTTTAATGATTCACTGATCGGTTTAGTGACTCCAATAGTTCAGTGAGTTGTTCATTCAACTGATTCATTATAATAATACAGTTGACCAGAGCGTGTTTAATGATTCACTGATCGGTTTAGTGACTCCAATAGTGCAGTGAGTCGTTCATTCAACTGATTCATTATGATAATACAGTTGACCAGAGCGTGTTTAATGATTCACTGATCGGTTTAGTGACTCCAATAGTTCAGTGAGTCGTTCATTCAACTGATTCATTATGATAATACAGTTGACCAGAGCATGTTTAATGATTCACTGATCGGTTTAGTGACTCCAATAGTTCAGTGAGTCGTTCATTCAACTGATTCATTATGATAATACAGTTGACCAGAGCATGTTTAATGACTCACTGATCGGTTTTTAGTGACTCCAATAGTTCAGTGAGTCGTTCATTCAACTGATTCATTATGATAATACAGTTGACCAGAGCATGTTTAATGACTCACTGATCGGTTTTTTAGTGACTCCAATAGTTCAGTGAGTCGTTCATTCAATTGATTCATTATGATAATACAGTTGACCAGAGCATGTTTAATGACTCACTGATCGGTTTAGTGACTCCAATAGTTCAGTGAGTCGTTCATTCAATTGATTCATTATGATAATACAGTTGACCAGAGCATGTTTAATGATTCACTGATTGGTTTAGTGACTCCAATAGTTCAGTGAGCCATTCATTCAACTGATTCATTATGATAATACAGTTGACCAGAGCATGTTTAATGACTCACTGATCGGTTTAGTGACTCCAATAGTTCAGTGAGTCGTTCATTCAATTGATTCATTATGATAATACAGTTGACCAGAGCGTGTTTAATGACTCACTGATCGGTTTAGTGACTCCAATAGTTCAGTGAGTCGTTTATTCAACTGATTCATTATAATAATGCAGTTGACCAGAGCTTGTTTAATGATTCACTGATTGGTTTAGTGACTCCAATAGTTCAGTGAGTCGTTCATTCAACTGATTCATTATGATAATACAGTTGACCAGAGCGTGTTTAATGATTCACTGATCGGTTTAGTGACTCCAATAGTTCAGTGAGTCGTTCATTCAACTGATTCATTATGATAATACAGTTGACCAGAGCATGTTTAATGATTCACTGATCGGTTTAGTGACTCCAATAGTTCAGTGAGTCGTTCATTCAACTGATTCATTATGATAATACAGTTGACCAGAGCATGTTTAATGACTCACTGATCGGTTTAGTGACTCCAATAGTTCAGTGAGTCGTTCATTCAACTGATTCATTATGATAATACAGTTGACCAGAGCATGTTTAATGACTCACTGATCGGTTTAGTGACTCCAATAGTTCAGTGAGTCGTTCATTCAATTGATTCATTATGATAATACAGTTGACCAGAGCATGTTTAATGATTCACTGATTGGTTTAGTGACTCCAATAGTTCAGTGAGCCATTCATTCAACTGATTCATTATGATAATACAGTTGACCAGAGCATGTTTAATGACTCACTGATCGGTTTAGTGACTCCAATAGTTCAGTGAGTCGTTCATTCAATTGATTCATTATGATAATACAGTTGACCAGAGCATGTTTAATGACTCACTGATCGGTTTAGTGACTCCAATAGTTCAGTGAGTCGTTTATTTAACTGATTCATTATAATAATGCAGTTGACCAGAGCTTGTTTAATGATTCACTGATTGGTTTAGTGACTCCAATAGTTCAGTGAGTCGTTCATTCAACTGATTCATTATGATAATACAGTTGACCAAAGCATGTTTTATGATTCACTGTTCGGTTTAGTGACTCCAATAGTTCAGTGAGTCGTTCATTCAACTGATTCATTATGATAATACAGTTGACCAAAGCATGTTTAATGACTCACTGATCGGTTTAGTGACTCCAATAGTTCAGTGAGTCGTTCATTCAACTGATTCATTATGATAATACAGTTGACCAGAGCATGTTTAATGATTCACTGATTGGTTTAGTGACTCCAATAGTTCAGTGAGTCGTTCATTCAACTGATTCATTATGATAATACAGTTGACCAGAGCATGTTTAATGACTCACTGATTGGTTTAGTGACTCCAATAGTTCAGTGAGTCGTTCATTCAACTGATTCATTATGATAATACAGTTGACCAAAGCATGTTTTATGATTCACTGTTCGGTTTAGTGACTCCAATAGTTCAGTGAGTCGTTCATTCAACTGATTCATTATGATAATACAGTTGACCAAAGCATGTTTAATGACTCACTGATCGGTTTAGTGACTCCAATAGTTCAGTGAGTCGTTCATTCAACTGATTCATTATGATAATACAGTTGACCAAAGCATGTTTTATGATTCACTGTTCGGTTTAGTGACTCCAATAGTTCAGTGAGCCATTCATTCAACTGATTCATTATGATAATACAGTTGACCAGAGCATGTTTAGTGATTTACTGATTGGTTTAGTGACTCCAATAGTTCAGTGAGTCGTTCATTCAACTGATTCATTATGATAATACAGTTGACCAGAGCATGTTTAATGACTCACTGATTGGTTTAGTGACTCCAATAGTTCAGTGAGTCGTTCATTCAACTGATTCATTATAATAATGCAGTTGACCAGAGCTTGTTTAATGACTCACTGATCGGTTTAGTGACTCCAATAGTTCAGTGAGTCGTTCATTCAACTGATTCATTATGATAATACAGTTGACCAGAGCATGTTTAATGATTCACTGATTGGTTTAGTGACTCCAATAGTTCAGTGAGTCGTTCATTTAACTGATTCATTATGATAATACAGTTGACCAGAGCATGTTTAATGATTCACTGATTGGTTTAGTGACTCCAATAGTTCAGTGAGTCGTTCATTCAACTGATTCATTATGATAATACAGTTGACCAAAGCATGTTTTATGATTCACTGTTCGGTTTAGTGACTCCAATAGTTCAGTGAGCCATTCATTCAACTGATTCATTATGATAATACAGTTGACCAGAGCATGTTTAGTGATTCACTGATTGGTTTAGTGACTCCAATAGTTCAGTGAGTCGTTCATTCAACTGATTCATTATGATAATACAGTTGACCAGAGCATGTTTAATGATTCACTGATTGGTTTAGTGACTCCAATAGTTCAGTGAGCCATTTACTCAATTGATTCATTATGATAATACAGTTGACCAGAGCATGTTTAGTGTTTCACTGATTGGTTTAGTGACTCCAATAGTTCAGTGAGCCATTTATTCAATTGATTCATTATGATAATACAGTTGACCAGTGCATGTTTAATGATTCACTGATTCTTTGAGTGCAGTGAGTCAGTGATTCATTAAATAATACAGACGAACAGGGCATATTTAATGATTCACTGATCGGTTTAGTGACTCCAATAGTTCACTGAGTCATTTATTCAACTGATTCATTATGATAATACAGTTGACCAGAGCATGTTTAATGATTCACTGATCGGCTCAATGTTTTTTTTATCCTTTATTTAAATTCGATTGAATTAGTTTTTTAAAACAGACATTGTGTTTTAGCATATTAAACACTTTCCAGTGTAGGAAATGAGCTAACTGATGATGTTGATCACACCGTCTGTCATTTAACATGCACTTAAAAGCAGTGTATTTCCATGTAAGAGTTTGGACTATAGCTTAAGCTCAGAGGTCAAAGATCACGCCCCCCCAAGCCCCCGGTGTCTGCAATTATTTAAATCAGCCAATAACACGGCATGTGAAAGCAATTAGATATGCTCTCTGCTCATTCCCCTCCATTTGAGAATCGCTGTTAAAAACTCTGATCCTCAGTGACCCGGGGGAAAAACACAAAACGCCTACAAAAAAGCACTGCCGCCCCACCTCGAGCTGTCTGTCACTCATTTATTAGCACACCAATGCAGGACAATAAATACAGAAACAAGGGCCTTAGCATTTGATCCGCACCACAAGAAAAGTCTCGGCTGCGAGTCCTCGGGCGTTTGGTTTTGGAGCGTTTGTGCGCTCGACGGCAGCAGACAGGGATAAATATTTATGCCACGCTATCATAAAGAGCTCCAAGTGTTCCTAATTATTCCTGCAGTCATTTCTGTTTAAAAGTGCGAGTCTGAGCTGCTGGAGAAAGTCACAACGACAGCTTCTGGATTCAGATTTGAGCTCTGAAATGCATCAAAAATACACTGAAAATATCAGCTACATCTGACTGAAAACATTATTTTATTAGTAGTAATAGTAACAGTAATAAGTGAATTGTACAGATTGATTCACTGTGTCATTTATTCAAGTCATTCATTCATTCATTCATTTTCTTTTCGGCTTAGTCCCTTTCCGTTTTTACACATCGGATGCCCTTCCAGCCGCAACCCATCTCTGGGAAACATCCATACACACTCATTCACACTCATACACTACGGACAATTCAGCCTACCCAATTCACCTGTACCGCATGTGTTTGGACTGTGGGGGAAACCGGAGCACCTGGAGGAAACCCACGCGAACACAGGGAGAACATGCAAACTCCACACAGAAACGCCAACTGACCCAGCCGAGGCTCGAACCAGCGACCTTCTTGCTGTGAGGCGACAGCACTACCTACCGCATCACCAAAAAAGCGTTATTTTTATCATTCATTCATTCATTTTCTTTTCGGCTTAGTCCCTTTATTAATCCGGGGTCGCCACAGCGGAATGAACTGCCAACTTATCCAGCATATGCTTTTACGTAGCGGATGCCCTTTCAGCTGCAACCCATCTCTGGGAAACATCCATACACACTCATTCACACTCATACACTACGGCCAATTTAGTCTACCCAATTCACCTGTACCGCATGTGTTTGGACTGTGGGGGAAAGCGGAGCACCTGGAGGAAACCCACGTGAACACAAGGAGAACATGCAAACTCCACACAGAAACACCAACTGACCCAGCTGAGGCTTGAACCAGCGACCTTCTTGCTGTGAGGCGACAGCACTACCTACTGCGCCATTTTTTATTATTATTATTAGTAGTAGTAGTAGTAGTAACTCACCAAATCTCTGGTAGTGAATTGTTTGAATTGTTCAGATTAATCACTTCAATAAATGACTCAAATCGTAGAGCATGTTTCATATTTATTATTATTATTATTATTAGTATTAGTATTATTATTAGTGGTAGTAGTTGTAGTAGTAGTAATAGTAGTAGTAGTAGTAACTCATCAAATCTCAGCTAGTGAATTGTTTAGATTGATTCACTGAGTCATCTAGTGAAGTAATTCATTAAAATATCAATTAAAATCGTTGACTAGAGCATGTTTCAATATTAATTCCATGTAATTTGACCCAAAAAATTTGTAAAGCATAAAAAACGAATCCTTTTTTTACCTAAAAGAAAGATTTTTACATAAATATACATAAACCTTTATGCATTTGATTAATACCATTTAAACTAGAAGAAATATCTGACAAAAAAGTATTATGTTTATGAATATTATTATTATTATTATTATTGTAGCAGTAGTAACTCATCAAATGTCAACTATTGAATTGTTCAGATTGATTTACTGTGTCATTTATTGAAGTGATTCATTAAAATGATTCAGTTGACCAGAGCTTTTTTTCTTAATAATTTCCTATTATTTGACTTCAAAAGGAGTTTTTAAGCATAAAACAAATACATTTTACAATATATCTGACAAAAAAAGCTTTTATTATTATTATTATTATTATTAGCAGTAGTAATAGTAGTAGTAGTAGTAACTCACCAAATCTCAGCTAGTGAATTGTTTCAATTGTTCAGATTAATTTATTGAAGAGTCATTTATTGAAGTGATTCATTAAATATCAATTAAAATCAACCAGAGCATGTTTCAGTAATTAATCCATATTATTTGACCCAAAAAAGTTGTAAAGCAAAAAAAAAAACTAATAAATATTTACAACAAAGAAAGATTTTTACATAAACATTTATGCATTTGTTGAATACCATTTAAACTAAAGAAAAAGCTGAAAAAAAATGCATTATTTTGATTTATTATTATTATTATTATTATTATTTGTAGTAGTAGTAGTAGTAACTCATCAAATCTCAGCTAGTGAATTGTTTGACTGGTTCACATTGGTTCACTGAGTCATTAATTGAAGTGATTCATTAAATATCATACAGTTGATCAGAACATGTTTCGGTAAATATTTCCTAATATTTGACTTCATAAAGAGTTTTTAAGCAAAACTAATACATTTTACAACATATCTGACAAAAAAAAAATCATTTTATCATTATTTATAGTAGGGATAGCTCACCAACTCTATCCTAGTGAAATGATTAAATGTTCAGATTGATTCATTTATTAAAGTGATTCATTAAGATCACACAGTTGATCAAAGCATGTTTCAATACTTTTTTCCTATTATTTGACTCCATAAAGAGTTTTTAAGCATAAACTAAATTTATAAACACATTATTTATATCTATTAATATTGTTATTATTATTTGTAGTAGTACTATTTTAGACATTATCCATTATCAGAGGAAGCAGATGAGTAGTCCAGCTCGTCGTGTGTGTGTGTGTGTGTGTGTGTTTAAGGGTTTGTGTTTGCTGATTTTACACCCGTGGTGTGTGACACGGCCTGGCGGAGGGTCGCGACACAGGTCAGTCTCAGGGGCTGCTTATATGTCTGAAAACGGATCCGCAGATGCCCTCAGACACGAAACCTGATCTCCGTTTGGGCTCGTTCACCCTCGTCAGGGTTAAAGCAGTTTCAGACCTACTGTGCGTTCTGATGCTGCTGATGGATCTACTCAACTAAATCTCTCTGTCAGATAATGTCCAGTCAGTCAGTGTGTGTGTGTGTGTACGTTGTGTGAATTTTTCTCAGACAGAAGGCTAGGGGGTTTGATGCACAGGGAAAGACCCCAAACTTTTAAATATAATATAATTCATTAATTCATTTTATATAAATAGATAAAGCAGCGCTTGCCATCTGAACTGACATTAAAACCTCAGACAAACAAAAGTGTTCAGCTCAGCATGAATCACAGCTGCAGGAGAAGAGCATATAACCGGCGGCTCAGACACTGGGTTGTTGCTAGAAGGGATACAGCTGCAGGCTTAAGTTAATGAAAAATACTTATATTATTTATTAAATTACCCATTTAATTCTATTTTATTAACATTTACCCCGACCCCAAACCTCACTGTAATGTAAAAATAATGAGAATTATTTATATTACTCATTAAATTAGCCATTAAATTATATTTTATTAACGTCTACCCCAACCCTAAACCCAACCCTCATAGTAATGTAAAAACAGTAATTATATCAATCAATCATCTCTAATGGATGCTTCGATCGATCGGCCGGAGATCGGTATCTGACAATAATAACATTTAATGACTCGGTCTGTACTTGCTGATCTGGTCGATCTCATGAACACACACGGAAGATGCACGTGCACACCCGGGTTATGCATACAGCAGCTACAACACGTCAATGATGTGTGGGGCGTACGCCCCATTCACACGGGGCGTCAGCTTCAACGCTTCCCATTCACTTTGAATGGGTGACGTCAGGCGTTGCCGAACTCCATTGTGGATCTGTCGGTGCCGCTTCAGAGGCGTTGCTCGCTGCAGAAGTTGGGACTTGCTCAACTTTTCAAGCGCCGACGGAAGCGTCAGCCAATCAGATCGCTGTATGCAAATGCACCACCTCAGACAGTGGCCTATTGCTGACTAATTTCATTGGCTGACGCTGCCATGACGATCGTGTCAGACACGCCCTCTGTCAAGCGTTGACGCTGAAGCCCCGTGTGAATGGGCCGTAAGGGATCGCCGCGCTTGCGTCACAGCAGCTAAAATACATACAGATGCGGTGCGACTCTATATTGGTGCGACTTGCATGAGTGATGCTCTCTTTGTTGCAACCATTGTATTTGCAGTGTTTTGAGCTGCTGTGAGGCCAGCAGAGCCATCGCCCGTATCTAGTGTCTCACCCAACCGTATGACCTCTGCCAAAAGCTCCGCGAGTCTCCAGCATATTCATACTGGCTCTATGACGTCCGCAAATTAGTTTAAAATACCCTGGAAATCATGGCGATGAGAGTGAGCAAGCAAGATAACATATCGCAAGAGGCACGGTGATGTTCACAGCATTACATTTGTTAGGTTAAAGGAATAGAGCAGTAAAGATAACGCGAGTGCAGATCCCCCTCTCTAACCGAGCTGCAGTGAGGCAATAGTTGAAGATGAGCAAAATATTTGAACGGTCTTGCATGCATTTAGTTCTGTGTTTTTGACTTTAGCTATGTGTCCATCCACCTATTTTTATGCACATTTTAGAGATGCGCTTAAAAAAACGGTTGTTGGAAACGTCATAATGCGCATACATTTTGAAAATGCGCATAAAAAACATGCGCATAACTGAGTAGGATAAACTTTTTATTCCATAAGAAAAGATGCGCATAAACTATGATGGAAACACTTTTACAGCACAAATTCCAGTGTGCGCATTAAAAAAAAAGGTCATGTGATTTTGATAAGAGATCATGTGATAATAAAAACGTGTGTAAATGGACATACCAGCAGGCTGAGCACACTGTAAAACATCTGAAATGTTGTTTTGGTCATTCTAAAACACCTTACCGTTTCAGTATTAGTGTTATATTATTAATGACCTCCAGAATCAAGAGCGTCTGTGCTCCGCGTCTGACACCTTCAAACGCCACTGCACGTTCACTGTGTGTCAGGATTGTCTTCTGAGGCGCAAGTCATTTATTAAATGAAGAAAAGATTGACGCAGCTTCTCCTACCGCAGTAAATTCTGGTTTTACTGTTGATATTTGGCGCCAGTTAATCAGGAAGTGACGATTTAGTTCGCTTTGACTTGTTGAATGGAAACGCTGCTTTATTCGCACGCCTTTTACAGTTTTCCTCAGTTTCTTTGGTGCATTTCTCGCAACACTATTTACATTTGCACAACAGTTCATGCATTTCTCAAAACAACTAGTCATTTGAACACATCATAGCAGCAGTTTCTCATTCCTTCCAGCAAATTGCGAATGCTTTTGGACATGCATCAACTGCTTTCATACAACTCTCTGCTGTTTTATAACATTATCATTTGCTTATGTCATGTCAGTCAAACTGAACTAAACTTGTGGATGCTGAATAGTCATTCCATATTACACTAATAGTCCTCATTTCATTACTGGAGTCATTACAAACAAAAATGCTGAACTAGTGTCAAAATCTGTCAAGCAAATTTTATTTAAAAACTTTAAAATCTTTTTTTTTTCTGAAAATGTCTTCTAAATTGAACAATTTGATGAATGATTTACAGAGCTGTGTATGTTGTAGGTTCAGTTCCAGTATGTCCTGCAGTATTGTCCACAGTTGTGCACAGCTCTACCCAAAGGGAGTTTATGTTTGTTGTATATAAGGGTGTGTTTATTCTTTTGCACAATGCTGTGAATAAATTAGAATTGCAAAGAGCAAATGCAGTAAACATGTGAAACACACATATTCAGTGTGTTGTACTCAGATACCTCACTAAATGCAGTGATGTCTAACTTTACTGTAGTCTTCAAATGGCTGTGCTAATAGTATATAGTGCTGTCTGGAGCATTTTCAGGACGTGTCACCAAAATCTGACTTTATTGCATTGGAAAAAATGAACAGAGTAAAGTGTCATGATGAAAACGTGACAGCCATTTAACTATCTTGTTCATAAACAATGGTGTCAGGACTTTTCATCTTGATGACACTGACACTTTCATTGACATCAATACTTGCTTTTGAGGAATGAGCTCTCCATTTTGAGTAGTGACGCGCTTTTGCAGGTTATCAGCTAGGGTTTGCAGTTTGCACTAATTGTTTTGAGAAATGCATGAACTGTTGTGCAAATGTAAATAGTGTTGTGAGAAATGCAGCAAAGCCACTGAGAAAATTCGATTATCTCAGTGCATCACGGTGCATTGACGATGCTTTCCATAAACAATTTGATATTTTACTTAGCAACACAATAATTCTTGTATTATGATTTATAATTATATTTTTATATTATTTGTAATACAATCTTGTCCTTTAATACTGTACCTTTAATTTTACCTGCTCAAAGAAAACACATCAATTGAATGCATCAAACAAAACTTAAATACAATCACAGAAGACAGCATGAGCATATATAGCAAAATAAACAAATGTAAATATTATCCCGCTTGCTTTTTGAGCATTGTTGAGCGAGTTCTTAAACGCCTATGATTGATCACGCACTCAACAGAAAAGGCTGCGATTGGCTCTAACAGTCACTGGCACTGTTAAAAGTGTTAAATGGTCCTGGCGATCAGCTGATCCATTATAGATGCTGACATGGTGTAGAAAACTTGCTCTGCAGCATGTTTGTGTCTGGATCCACAAGTAACGTTATTGTCGTAACAGCCGTGAGAGGAGATAAATCGTTACCTCACGAACACGCCAGCAGGGTCAAATCGGCCACGGAGAGAGGGAGGGAGTTTACAGCTTTCATTTTCTCCATAGCTGGGTTCTGATTTACTTCCTAGTCAGTGAAAGACTGTCCAGCAAACTCACAAGCAGTGAATTGTACACAGTTGTCTGTTTTTAAGTAGTTGCAGTGTTTTAATTACTCGAGGTCTCCTCCCTCACCATAGTAAGCTACCACCATATAACGCATATGTGATAAATACGTAATAACCGGTTATGATTATTACTGAGCCGATACAGAATTGTCAGCGTCTGCATCACGGTGCATCGAAGAAACAATTATTTTTGACAGCCCAAATAAACAGTAGTCTATACTGTAGGCTTATTTTCTTTTAATAAACAAGTAATGGATTTATAGGTGTGCGTTTTAACTTACACATATATAAGAAAAAGTCTCAAACACCACAGACAAAAATGGTCCTAGGGATGGACACGTCAGGAACATATCGCCCGAGGTGGCCTCATCTCTGTGGCACCTAGAACATGTTGGATCAGTTTCTGGGAATTTTCTTGACAATTTGCTTTTAGAAAAGTGCAGCCTATGAATTATCTTAAACTGTAATAAACCGTGTTTGACGCAGATAGATGTTGAGTGAATTTGCTTAATTGTTGATTGCTAGACTGCCTCTGGGACTATATTTCCTAAGTCATCTTCCAACTGTTTCTTTAAAAAAAAAAATCTAAAGACGGTGCGGCTGCTGTCTGAATCAGACTGTACACTTTTGATATCAGACCACTCTCAGATGCACTTAAGTCAAAGATCTCCTCAATCCAGCTGCTTATGGGAGGAGCTGAAAGTGGACTAAAATACCTTTTCACTAGGCTTCTTACCTGTAGATACCTGAAGAAATGTGATTTAGGAATATCCAATTCTTTAGTCATATGGAAGTATTATATTTAAAGGGAAAATGTGCTTTATGCATTACAAAGTTTTAAGCTTTATTCAAGAAATCAGCACTCTGCACCGTCTGCAAAAATCCTGATCAGAGCATCCCTAATTGTTATACATATTATTTATTAAATTACTCATAAGCTGTATTTTATTAACATCTACGCCTACCCCAACCCTCACAGTAATGTGAAAACAGTAATTATATTGATTATTATTTATTAAATTACACATTAAATTGTATTTTATTAACATCTACGCCTACCCCAACCCTCACAGTAATGTGAAAACAGTAATTATATTGATTATTATTTATTAAATTACACATTAAATTGTATTTTATTAATGTCTACTCCTACCCCAACCCTCACAGTAATGTGAAAACAGTAATTATATTGATTATTATTCATATTATTTATTAAATTACACATTAAATTGTATTTTATTAATGTCTACCCCTACCCCAACCCTCACAGTAATGTGAAAACAGTAATTATATTGATTATTATTCATATTATTTATTAAATTACACATTAAATTGTATTTTATTAATGTCTACCCCTACCCCAACCCTCACAGTAATGTGAAAACAGTAATTATATTGATTATTATTTATTAAATTACACATTAAATTGTATTTTAATAATGTCTACTCCTACCCCAACCCTCACAGTAATGTGAAAACAGTAATTATATTGATTATTATTTATTAAATTACACATTAAATTGTATTTTAATAATGTCTACCCCTACCCCAACCCTTACAGTAATGTGAAAACAGTAATTATATTGATTATTATTTATTAAATTACACATTAAATTGTATTTTATTAATGTCTACGCCTACCCCAACCCTTACAGTAATGTGAAAACAGTAATTATATTGATTATTATTCATATTATTTATTAAATTACACATTAAATTGTATTTTATTAATGTCTACCCCTACCCCAACCCTCACAGTAATGTGAAAACAGTAATTATATTGATTATTATTCATATTATTTATTAAATTACACATTAAATTGTATTTTATTAATGTCTACCCCTACCCCAACCCTCACAGTAATGTGAAAACAGTAATTATATTGATTATTATTCATATTATTTATTAAATTATACATTAAATTGTATTTTATTAATGTCTACCCCTACTCAACCCTCACAGTAATGTGAAAACAGTAATTATATTGATTATTATTCATATTATTTATTAAATTACACATTAAATTGTATTTTATTAATGTCTACACCTACCCCAACCCTCACAGTAATGTGAAAACAGTAATTATATTGATTATTATTCATATTATTTATTAAATTACACATTAAATTGTATTTTATTAATGTCTACTCCTACCCCAACCCTCACAGTAATGTGAAAACAGTAATTATATTGATTATTATTTATTAAATTACACATTAAATTGTATTTTATTATTGTCTACCCCTACCCCAACCCTTACAGTAATGTGAAAACAGTAATTATATTGATTATTATTCATATTATTTATTAAATTACACATTAAATTGTATTTTATTAATGTCTACCCCTACCCCAACCCTCACAGTAATGTGAAAACAGTAATTATATTGATTATTATTCATATTATTTATTAAATTACACATTAAATTGTATTTTATTAATGTCTACCCCTACCCCAACCCTCACAGTAATGTGAAAACAGTAATTATATTGATTATTATTTATTAAATTACACATTAAATTGTATTTTATTAATGTCTACCCCTACCCCAACCCTCACAGTAATGTGAAAACAGTAATTATATTGATTATTATTTATTAAATTACACATTAAATTGTATTTTATTAATGTCTACTCCTACCCCAACCCTCACAGTAATGTGAAAACAGTAATTATATTGATTATTATTTATTAAATTACACATTAAATTGTATTTTATTAATGTCTACTCCTACTCAACCCTCACAGTAATGTGAAAACAGTAATTATATTGATTATTATTTATTAAATTACACATTAAATTGTATTTTATTAATGTCTACTCCTACTCAACCCTCACAGTAATGTGAAAACAGTAATTATATTGATTATTACTTGTATATTTTAGATTGTTTTAAACATTTATTTGGGGGTGGGGGGGGGGTGGACACTTGAAGTGATTATTTATTCTTTGTAGGTGTTTTTTATGTTTATGTTCTATGTATTAATGTTCATTTCTTGTTGATACTATGTGAGTTTTTTTGTGTGTGTGGCACTGTTATGAGATGAGGACTCTTGGCTGCAAACCAAATCTACCTTCGGGTATAAATAAAGTTACCTACCTATTACACAAGGACAATACACAAGGGTTAAACTCAAACTATCCTCAGGTAGCAAATGCAGCAAACCCACCATTAATACGCAAACCCACAGAGACCAAAACTGATTTATCTGGACGCATCGGCCTTGGCCAGTCAGAAGGGTAATAGCTGGGATTTATACCATGCTTTGACAGCGCTCTGAGGTTGTATATAATTGTGGATTATCTACTGAAATTCTTCAGCTTAGCTCTGATGGAAATGATCCACGCATGCTATATAAATAACATCTCGTCTCCTGAAAGACTTTCCAAAACATGACGTCTGAAGCTCCGCGAGCTTGCATTTGTATGCGTGTAGAAGCATGGTTTTGGTTAATTCGCTCTTTCATCATGTCTCTATTGTCTCCAATCGCAGCATATGGGCTCCATTGACAGAGTTTTAGTCTTGTTTCTAGTCCAGATATCTAAAAATACCTAAATCAAGAAGCATTTTTTAGACAAGCAAAAAATATTGTCTCGTTTTCAGAAATAATGAGTCAAAATTGAGTTTTCCCTTAAAACAAGTCAATGGGGGAAGTCAAATAATCAGATTTTTCATTTTGATTTAAGATTATTTTGCTTACCCCACTGGCAGATTATTAACAACCAATGCAGTGTAAACGCAGCTTAAGAGCCGCTTCATCTGGAAACGCTCAATAATGGCCAGTCCAGAGCTGTTATTCTTTGATAAGCATTACTCATGCAGTCATGTTTGTCTGTTGTCATTAAAGTGTAAGAAAAACAGCTGTGCTTCCATATGCATTCGGCCTCAGAAGTTTTGTGTTTTTGTTATTTGTTGCCTGGATGTTTCCACATGCATGAAACAGTTAGTGGGGTTTCGTTTTTCGGGATTGTGGTCGTGCTTCCCAGGAAAATTACACGGCCCAGCGGTGGCTAAATCAAACGGACAATGTCTGAGTAAAGTCTAGAAGGGATACAGCTGCGGATATGCACATTAATATAGCATATTTTTTGTGATGCTGTACAATAATAATTAATATTTTTAAATTGCTGTGAGGGTTGGGTTTAGCGTTGGGGTTAGGGTAGATGTTAATAAATTACAATAAATTGGTAATTTAATCTAAATAATAATCAATATAATTACTGTTTTCACATTACTGTGAGGGTTGGGGTAGGGGTAGACATTAATAAAATACAATTTAATGTGTAATTTAATAAATAATATGAATATTAATTAATATAATTACTGTTTTCACATTACTGTGAGGGTTGGGGTAGGGGTAGACATTAATAAAATACAATTTAATGTGTAATTTAATAAATAATAATCAATATAATTACTGTTTTCACATTACTGTGAGGGTTGGGGTAGGGGTAGACATTAATAAAATACAATTTAATGTGTAATTTAATAAATAATAATCAATATAATTACTGTTTTCACATTACTGTGAGGGTTGGGGTAGGGGTAGACTATAATAAAATACAATTTAATGTGTAATTTAATAAATAATAATCAATATAATTACTGTTTTCACATTACTGTGAGGGTTGGGGTAGGGGTAGACTATAATAAAATACAATTTAATGTGTAATTTAATAAATAATAATCAATATAATTACTGTTTTCACATTACTGTGAGGGTTGGGGTAGGGGTAGACATTAATAAAATACAATTTAATGTGTAATTTAATAAATAATAATCAATATAATTACTGTTTTCACATTACTGTGAGGGTAGGGGTAGACATTAATAAAATACAATTTAATGTGTAATTTAATAAATAATAATCAATATAATTACTGTTTTCACATTACTGTGAGGGTAGGGGTAGACATTAATAAAATACAATTTAATGTGTAAATTAATAAATAATAATCAATATAATTACTGTTTTCACATTACTGTGAGGGTAGGGGTAGACATTAATAAAATACAATTTAATGTGTAATTTAATAAATAATAATCAATATAATTACTGTTTTCACATTACTGTGAGGGTTGGGGTAGGGGTAGACATTAATAAAATACAATTTAATGTGTAATTTAATAAATAATAATCAATATAATTACTGTTTTCACATTACTGTGAGGGTTGGGTAGGGGTAGACATTATTAAAATACAATTTAATGTGTAATTTAATAAATAATAATCAATATAATTACTGTTTTCACATTACTGTGAGGGTTGGGGTAGGGGTAGACATTAATAAAATACAATTTAATGTGTAATTTAATAAATAATAATCAATATTATTACTGTTTTCACATTACTGTGAGGGTTTAGGGTTGGGTAGACAATAATAAAATACAATTTAATGTGTAATTTAATAAATAATATGAATATTAATTAATATAATTACTGTTTTCACATTACTGTGAGGGTTGGGGTAGGGGTAGACAATAATAAAATACAATTTAATGTGTAATTTAATAAATAATATGAATAATAATCAATATAATTACTGTTTTCACATTACTGTAAGGGTTGGGGTAGGGGTAGACATTAATAAAATACAATTTAATGTGTAATTTAATAAATAATAATCAATATAATTACTGTTTTCACATTACTGTGAGGGTTGGGGTAGGGGGTAGACATTAATAAAATACAATTTAATGTGTAATTTAATAAATAATAATCAATATAATTACTGTTTTCACATTACTGTGAGGGTTGGGGTAGGGGTAGACTATAATAAAATACAATTTAATGTGTAATTTAATAAATAATAATCAATATAATTACTGTTTTCACATTACTGTGAGGGTTGGGGTAGGGGTAGATGTTAATAAAATACAGCTAATGAGTAATTTAATAAATAATATGTATAACAATTAGGGATGCTCTGATCAGGATTTTTCTTTCATTTCAGAGTATTTTTTTTATTTCTCTCCATAATAGTGAAACAGGGCCTCTGTTGTAACTTTTTAAGTAATTGGAGTGTTTTAATTACTCACGCTCTTTTCCCTCTTCATAGAAAACATATCCAATATAGCGCATGTGAGATAAATGATGTCAGTACATTATAACCAGTTCAAGAGTTCACACTTAGCTGATGATTGATTATAAAGCGTGTTTGGCATGCTGTCCCTGAGCTTATAAGATCCTCGAGCCCAGGGCTCCCTCCCGTTTGCAAGGCAAGAAGGGAGTTTGAGCTCAGGTAGATCTGGAGAACTCCCCTGCTGTGGTAGCTAATGAACAGATAGTGATTGCTCTTAGGAGATAACTACTTACTAGGTGCATGTCTATGCTGCCGATTTGGATTAGTCAATTAACTTAAGTTGCATGTTTTTGGACGGTGGGAGGAAACCGGGGAACCCGGAGGAAACCCACGTGAGCACGGGGAGAACGTGTAAACTCCGCACTGAAACGCCGGCTGGCTTGGTAAGGACTAGAACCAGTGACGTTCTTGCTGTGAGGCAACAGTGCTAACCACTGAGCCACCGTGCCACCCATCTAGGAAAGGAGGAGGAGTAGGGGTGGAAGGGGGGTTCTTCAAAATTAAGATGGCTGTTATTTGGAACTGAGGGTATTTACAGTGGCTTAGGAATCGTCTGATTGGTCAATCATAAATTGAATAATGTGGGACCAGCCGCAAGCAATCCTAAGCAACCAATTAAAACAGTAAATCATTGCACCGCAGAGATTTGTCACAGCAAACCCCACTCACTTTATCTTTAAATCAAAGATTAGGTTCCTAAAAAAGATCAATTAGCTTTTGATGAGCATGAGAAGCAGATTTGAGTGTTTCTGAATAAAAATCCATATCATAGCTGCTGCCGGCCCCCATCATGATGATAAACACATGCAGGTATTTATTAGATTCATTAATGCTAAACATATCCATACATGCATGTTTGGAGGAGGCTGAGAAAGCAGGGGTTTCGCTCTGCTCTTTGGCTTTGTGTGAAAAGCGCAGTTGTTTGGCAGAACAACAAAGAGTCTGTCGAGCACAAACAACACAAACTCCATCCAGACTGTCCTGATATGCTTATATATATCGCTCAATAATACCTCCAGCTCTCCAGCTGGGCTTCTGACAGTATTACATCTTCTGAACTCTAATACTGCATTCACACCAGACGCGGAAGAAGCATCAAGCGCGAGTGATTTACATGTTAAGTCAATGCAAACGCGCGAATAGGCATCCTGCGGCGTAATACACGCGAATGGCGCGGCGTGAATGGCGCGGATGGCGCCGCGCGTATTGAGCGTTTGACACATTTAACGCGCAAATCGCGCGAAACGCTTGAGTTCAAAAATCTAAACTTCTGCGGACATTCGCGCTGCATCAACCAATCAGGAGCTTGCTCTTGTGGGGGCGTAATTGTGACGTAGCACCTTTTGTTGGTGTCCCAGGGGAAATCCTCCAGCCGACACCAACAACAGTTCATCAAACTGGGCTTAGCTCATGCAGTCAGAAGCACCACTGAAAGCCTCCGTCATCCAGGTTAAGTTTCTGGAGGAGTTTATGAACTCACAGAGCTGGGGGCACCTCAGAAAGTATCTAGTGGACTCAGACACTGCTCCAAACATATCGACACTGTTTTTCAGCCTTCATAAAGCACATAAACACAGTTATTTTATCAATAAAATCCATGTTAGACATTTAGCAAAGTAGCTACAGTCAGCGGGCAGACAGAAGCCCTGCCCATGACGCGAATCCGCGGCTGTTCTGAAGTGAATTTGACACGCGAATGAAGCGGAGTTTGACGCGCGAATGAAGCGAGTAAACTCAAATGTTCACGCGTCTATTTACTCGGGAATAGCGCGATTTAGACGCGCGTTCCGCATCTGGTGTGAACACAGCATAAGAAATGCTCAGTTATTAAACTCAAATTGAGTAAAATATGGACAAACCTAAACATTAGGTTAACCCTTGTTTGCTGTTGGGTCATTTTCATCCACTCTGGGCTGATTTTGAGTCTTAATTTGGCAACAACTTTCTCTGTGTTTCAGCAAACCTGATGATTTTTGCTGACAAATCTTATTTTGACACATATATTTTGGGGAAATGCTTTGAAAGTTTTCACAAACTCAACAATACACTGAACTCCCCTTTCCCTTTTGCTTATGTTGGTGGCTGTTTTTGCTCCATTGACTTGCATTATAATCACATTTATTAATTAATAGTTAATTAATAATAATTCCTTACATTTATATAGCACGTTTCTGGCCATTCAAAGCATCCACCTGGATGACGTGATGGCAGCCATATTGTGCCAGACCGCACACCACACACCAGCTGATTGGTGGAGAGGAGACAGAGTGATGAAGACAATTAAGATATGGGGAGGGTTAGGAGGCCATGATGGACAGAGGCCAGTGGGCAGATTTGGCCAGGATGCCGGGGTTAAACCCCTACTCTTTTTCAAAGGACAACCTGGGATTTTTAACGACCACAGAAAGTCAGGACCTCGGTTTAACGTTTAACACCAGCTATAGGTGAAGTGGAGAGACAGTGATAGAGCCAATTTGGGGAATGTGGATGATTGGGAGGCCATGATGGGTAAGGGCCAATGGAGGGAACACCCCTACTCTTTACGAGAATTGCCATGGGATTATTAATAACCACAAAAAGACTGTGCTCACTGACAGTATAATGTCCCCTTCACTATAGTGGGGCATTAGGACCCACACAGACCGCAGGTTGGGCACCCCCTGCTGGCCTCACTAACACCACTTCAGGCAGCAACCTAGCTTTCCCATGTGGTCTCCCTTGCTTAGCTTAAGTGGGCGACCATGTGAGAGTTGCAGAGAGCTAGCTGTCGGATTGCAAAGACACAACAGTTTCAGTCCCACGGATTCCGCTCAGCTGTCATACATCACTATTTTAATTTATGATGATGAGAAATAAGCCATTATAAGCGAAAAGGTGCACTTTAATTTTGAATGGTGACACCCACAGACATCGGCGTCACCAAATATAAATCAGAGAGGTCAGACTTTCTCATACAGAGCCTCATTTCAGTTGTCAAGGGTTGTACAAATAGATCTATTAAATCAATCAATCCATCACAGTGTATTTTTAAGGCTTGGTTGTTACCTATGCGCAAAGATTTAGTGTATAGGTTAAGGGTTTAGGGTTTGGGGTTTTGTGATATTTAGTGTTAAGGTTTAGGGTTATTTAGTGTTGGGGTTTAGGGTTAAGGGTTTTGGGTTTAGAATTAAGGGTTTAGGTTTTATTTATTCATATATCTTACTGATTATATACAGCTACTCAGGATAAAGGAAAGGAAAACCACTGTCATATTTCCTAGTTCCTCTGAAAGGCCCGCCTAAGATTATGAAGCAGATCAAAGTTGATCTTTCTTTGGAGATGTCAGTGCAGAAATGAACAAAATAATAGGCCTAATACAAAATGTTATAAGACTAAAGTATGGAAAAAATATCCGATCATAATTTCAGTCAATTCTCCTAACGAATAAACAGCTCTCGTTACTATTTTAGCATGCTTTCACTTTTGTAATCAACATGAAACATGAATGATGACATCCCGCCCTACTTATAATTCTCTCTTCAGGTGTCAAACTCAGTTCTTGGAGGGCCGCAGTTCTGCACAGTTTAATTCCAACCCTAATTAAACACTCCTGATCAAACTAATTGGGTGCTTTATGCTTGTTTGATACCTACAGATAGGTGTGTTGAAGCAGGGCTGGAACTAAACTCTATAGGGCTGCGGCCCTCCAGGAATTGAGTTTGACACCCCTGATATATCCGTATATGTCTTCATATATCCCTTCAGCTGTCACACCGTAAACACAGTGAGTGTTTTTCAACACACACTATAATCTGCTGTTTTACATATATGTTTCTTTATTTAACCAGATAAAAACCTCATTGAGATCAAGATCTCATTTACAAGGGTGACCTGGCCAAGAGTCCGCAAACACACGACTTATGAAAAAATAATAATAATAATATTAATAATAAATGGGCAACGCAGTGGCGCAGTAGGTAGAGCTGTCGCCTCACAGCAAGAAGGTCGCTGGGTTGCAGGTTCGCGCCTCGGCTGGGTCAGTTGGCATTTCTGTGTGGAGTTTGCATGTTCTCCCCACGTTCACGTGGGTTTCCTCCGGGTGCTCCGGTTTTTCCCACAGTCCAAAGACATGCTGTATAAGTGAATTGGGTAGGCTAAAATTGTCCGTAGTGTATGAGTGTGTGTGAATGTTTCCCAGAGATGGGTTGCAGCTGGAAGGGCATCCGCTGCATAAAACACATGCTGGATAAGTTGGCGGTTCATTCCGCTGTGGCGACCCCGGATTAATAAAGGGACTAAGCCGAAAAGAAAATGAAAGAATGAATAATAATAAATAGAAAATTAATATAATATAAAAATACAGTTTAGTTGTTCAGCTATACCACATTACAATATATTAAAAACACATACATTGAGAAATGCACTGTTGGATGAGGGGGCAGCATTACTAAAGGCTCGCGTCCCTATTTCAGTTCGATCCCGGGGAACAGTCAAATGATGAGATTCACTTGAACGTAGGGCATACTGGCTTTTTGACTTATGAAGATGGGAACTTGGGTATGAAGGCACCAGTCCCAGAGGAGCCTTGTAGACCAGAGTCATCCAGTGGGTGTACCTTCTTACATACAGAGAAGGCCATTCAGCTTTGGTATACAGTTCACAATAGTGAGTAAGTCTCTGACAGCCTGTAACAAACCTTAAAGCACTGTGATAGACGGAGTTTAAAGGCTTACTCCACTGAACTCCATATAACAGACAGAAACTCTTCAGCACAGGCCTATCTAAAGAGTTAATGCTGACAACTGATGATCAACACTGAAAATGACTCATTGTCCCTCTTAATCCCAACAGGGAAAACCAGCAACAATCAAGAATGCATGAGTATATGCTGTCATGGCTTTACCATCAATAAATGTGATTATAATGGAAGTCAATGGAGCAAAAACAGCACCAACATAACCAAAGGGGAGTCAATTTAAACAGTACACAAGGGTTAAATTTGAACTTGCACATCACCCACCCAGACAATATATCCCTTTAAATTATTAATAATGTTCATAAAAGTCACTATTTACACCTTTTCAAGGTTAAAAGTTGTTGGAAATATGATCAAGATCACATAATGCAATTCAAAAGCCGAAATAAACAGGCTGAAAATAAAAACATTAATCAAAAACTGCTCACTTACAGATATTTCTAGTACATCACAGACATGATGTTATAATATCAGACCCATATCAAGCTCGCCGTCATAATAATGAGCTTCAGACTTTGAAATCATTAAGAAAACTCATAAAACAGTTCTCATGTTTGACAGCAGAACAACCTGTTGCATGTGATTGTGGTAATCAAAAGCATTCTTGTGTTGAATGTGCTCCAAATGCGCTTAAACGTCTCCAGCGCTCGTCTTTGATAGTCATCTGTTCGAGATGAGATTCACACACCTCGTCCTCATGTTTCTCGTTTACCTCCTTTATGGATGTCATGGTAATCTGATATGCAGGACTCATCTGCGCTTCGTTAATTCACCTCCTTAAAGACTAATTAGTTCATATCCTTCCTCATGTCACACTACTGTGCACTGGAAAACATACAGTGGGGAAGTAAGTCAGCATTCTTCTCAGAAAACACATTTCTAAAGGTGCTGTTGACGTGAAATTTTCACCAGATGTTGATAACAATCACAGAAATCCAAGTATGAAAAGTAAACACTATTAATTAGTTTACAAATGAAGTTCTGTGGGGCGTCATAGTGGTGCAGTGATCGCACGATCACCTCACAGCAAGAAGGTTGCTAGTTTGCGCCCCGGCTGGGTAAGTTGGTGTTTCTGTGTGGAGTTTGCATGTTCTCCCTGTGTTGGCTTGGGTTTTCTCCGGGTGCTCCGGTTTCCCCCACAGTCCAAACACATGCGCTATAGGGGAATTGGGTAAGCTAAATTGTCCATAGTGTAGGTGTGTGAATGAGAGTGTATAGGGGTTTCCCAGTGATGGGAAGTTGGGAAGGATAAGTTGGCGGTTCATTCCGCTTTGGCGAGCCCTGATTAATAAAGGGACTAAGCGGAAAAGAAAATGAATGAATGAATGAATGAAGTTCTGTGAAATAACGTGAAATGATGCAAGGAAAAGTATTGAACACATGAAGAAATTCAGTTCAGTTCATCTTTATTGTGTCGCAGCAGCTGAACACAGAAGTTCTAGTGAACTGAAGCTGTGGAGGAAAAAACCTGGAGAGAAACCAGGCTCAGTTGGGCACGACCATTTCTCCTCTGGTCAAACTTATTGTGTGGAGCTGCAGTCTAGGCGCCGGAGGCTGGAGAACGCTGGACGTCCATAAAGAGAGGTGTATTTGGGTAGTGAAAGCCCAGACAGCAGCTGAAATCTCTCAGTAGTTCTTCAGCAAGCCTCTGCCCTTCCTCAGTGTAAATGAATATCAGCTGCTTCAGTCCAACATCTACATTAGCAGGAGGATGAAGATGAAGCCAGGGTGGACATTTCAGCAAGACAATGATCCAAAACACAGCCGAGGAGACTCTCAGATGCTTTCAGAGAAAGAAAATCAAGCTGTAGAATGGCCTAGCCAATTTCCTGAGCCGAATCCAATAGAAAACACAAAATAAAGCTCAGATTTGATAGACGAGACCCACAGAAGCATCAAGATTTAGACACACTGGTGAAGTCTGTGAGAAACTCACACCTGAGCAGTACATGAGGCTTCATTCTCCATATGAGGGACGTCTTTAAGCTGCCGTCATTACAGTTGTTTCCAGACGCTAGGACACATTTCTCAATACTTAGGTGACTTTTGCAGAACTCTTGACACAGTGAGCACAACAGAAGTCTATGTGGGCTAAACTGAGGATCAATGATCAATGTTTTGGCACAAAATGCATTCAATGACTACATCTCTCAAACTTCATTTTCTCACTCAGACACAACAGCTGCCAGAACTCTGTGTACGTACGGGACATTTAGCACATGCTTACATGCTGTTTTCACAACTGTTCAACTTCTGTTCAAAACAACAACATCATGCAGAACTGAAGGAGACAGCACAATTCAGCAGCAATATTTGATTAAACATATTTCACATCTAAACATGCAGTTTCACCAGCCAGATCAGCATTACTATTGTGTCTGTATCAGTGGATGGTGTCTACAAACTCTTGTATTTTGGAATTACTTAAAATAAATAAACGGCATCAAGTATTGAGGAATTCTGCATCATGTCTGATTCATTCCAGTATCATATACTGCAGTTATAAACAGAGATGTGTCCTTGTGTTACACAAGAAAACACTGTGTGATGCTACATGTTGTTAGTGTTAGCTCATTGTTTTGTGGATGACAAAGTGTGTTTGTCGACTGTCTTTGCTGGTGTTCTGGAAGAATGAGTTTATTTGAGACCTGAATAAAGGGTTTGGGTAGTTGTAGTGCATTCTGAATGTGAAATGAACTGCTTTGCCAAGCTGAAAGTCGGTGAGGAAAATTGAGTGAAGAGTTTGCAACAGTGACCTGAGTATTGAGAGATGTGTCCTAGCGTCTGGAAAAAAAAGAAAAAAAAGCCTTTTATATAAAGTAATAAATACATTTCAGTAGTTCAGCACTTTCTCCTTGTGCCATTCTATTGTTAATACACTGATTTATCAGATTTAGTTTGTTTTGTTTTATGTTTGTATTGTTTGGGTTTTTACCAAAATCTGCTTGTCAGCAGTGTGTAACCAGAGGTGTGACACTGACAACAGGGGTGCAGATCCACATGCAGGTTTATTGGATGGTCAGGCAAGCAATGATCAGAACAGGAGCAAACAGATGTATAAGGGCAATCCAGAGTCGTAGTCAGATAGCAGACAGATAACAGACAGACGAGGCAAAGATCAAAACCAGGCAAAAGCAAGACAAAGTAAACGTGTTGAAATGTCACTGAAAACAGATAACAGTAGACAAGAATCAGCAATAGTTTTAGTGTTTATGCTCCTTGTGTAGTGCAATGAATCAGTTCTTGAGTGGCTTCAACTGTTGGTTTGCAATCAGTGGTGACTTGCATCAGGTGTGTGTGTGTGTGTGTGGCATGACTGAATATGTAGTCCTTGAACATGGCCGATTTGTAGTCCTATGTGTTTGTGAGTGTTTTAGATCGCTGGTGATCATGACACAGTGTCAGCAGCTCCTTTTCAAACATTATTCCCAGGAAAAAAACATGACAATGTGTTCAATTTTTATTTGCCCTGCTGTATCTGTAAATTTGCAGTTTTCCATGTTTTCTCAGTCATGCTTTTATTTATTATTTTTCCCTGTTTATTTCTGCTTTTGAACTGCATTATGGGATCTTGATCTTGCTTCAGACAATGTTTAAAGGTGCAGTATGTAAGTTTGACACCCAGTGGTTGAACTAGGTATTGCACTCCTGGATCATAATAAAAGTACGCTGGGATGCCAGATTGTGTACAGGAGCGAGTGATTTAAACTGTGTTCTAAATAAAAGCAACGACACGCGATAGAGGGAATATTCTCCATATTAAAAGGAGTTTTTGTCCTAACCAACACCTCGAATTGATATATTAGAAATGGCTTCTATTTCTCACAGCTGAACAACAGAAACCTATGACAGATCACCTCAGGTAAGCCTTGTGTGCTTTATTCTGTGCTAAATGCTAACAATGCGAGTTTGAATGCATTTTACATGGCATTTGTTGCCATATACTGAAAGCAGAAAGTTCACCTCAGATCTTGAAAATACAATAAACCGTCTGAAATTGAACTTTAGAACTAAACACATATGAGTGATTCAGCATCTACATTGATGTTAAAGTGGGTTAACATGTATTAAATAGATTCTAAACCTTACCGTTTGGTGAGCGAGTGTATATTCTGTGCTTCTGAAAGGCTGTATTTACATTTCTGCCGTGTCTCGTCTGGTGCAAACAGCCAAATAGCTGATCACTGCCTCTCTCGTCACAGCGTGTTGTTAGGACACGCGGTTACAATGTAACCTGCTCACCTAATGTTTATGTTCGTAATATTTATGTAATTTGCTAATTAATAACCTCATGTGGAACTGCATCTGTCTCCCATACTGTTCTTTTTGGTCACGGACGCATGCTTTCAGAGTCTTTCTGAATGAATGAATGAAATACGCTGTTTTCCAACAAGGCAACCCAGGGTGCTGACATATAATTGGCTAAACTGGCATCGTGCATATGAAATTTATCTAAACAAAGACAGCGTTCTGGCACGGAAAACCCATTTTCAAAGCAGAATATCTGACTTCAGCATTGTTTTTCAGTTAAACAAGTATGTTCACTTGGGATGTTTCTTAAATATCTGCACACATATTATGGTATTTTTATGCTTTAGAAGAGTAAAAAACTTACATACAGCACCTTTAACTTTGTAAAGTTGTTAAAAGTGACTTTTATTGTCATGTGTAATAGTCTGCAGTAGGCATGGGATGATAACCGTTTTCAAGGTATACCGCGGTTCGGAAAAGTGAAGGTTTTAAAACCGTAAAAATGTTCTGCAATACCGTTCCTAGGGTATGTGTAATATTTTTTTATTTACTTTTTTTTGTCTTGTTTTTTAGGACAACATTATCTCAGGCAGAAAAAACCTCCAAAGATGCTGTTTTAAATTGTAAAGAAATCTGTGTTTGTGAAACTAATGAAGACCGCAGAAGTCAATGATTCATTTACATTTTATTTAGCCTGAAATATTATAAATGTTTCTGAAAATAAAATATATTGTGTTCAAAGGGTAAAAAGGTTTTAGTTTTTTACCCAGACCGTTAAAAAGAATATATTTTAGAGCAGTAATCGCAATACTGTGATACCGGGTTATTTTTATCCAAGGTCATATCGTCAGAATTTTAAACCGGCCCATTTCTAGTGTAACCAGAGGGATGTGACACTGACAACAGGATGCGGATCCAAATGCAGGTTTTTATTAAGGGATGGTCAGGCAAGCAATGATCAATACAGGAGCAAACAGATGTATGAAGGCAATCCAGAATCGTAGTCAATATAGAAGGCAGATGGTCAGAAAGCTGGCAGCAGACAAACAAGGCGAGGGTCCAAACACAGCAAAAACAAGACAAGGAAACGCTTAGAATTGTGACTGTTGAAAAGACAACAAGACTCGGCAACTGGAGTGAGTGTGTGTGCTGCTTATGTACTGTGTGTAATCAGTTCTTGAGCAGCTTCAGCTGTGGGATGTAATCAGTGATGATCTGGAACCGGTTGTGTGTGATGTGAGAGTAGTGCATGTTTGGAGTTGTAGTCCATAGATGGCGGATTTGTAGTCCATTAGTGAGAGTGCAGGTTTACCAGCGATCTATGGAGAGAAGATCGCTGGTGATTGTGACACCTAGTCTGCAGTGCTGTGTTGTCTGTGTTGGTGTTGTATATTACACTACAGAAACCTTGTAATAAACTGCAGCACATTTCTTTTGTTATTTTACAGGCGCATTTCTCTAGATATTATTTCTTATACATTATATTATCACTAAAAAAGTGTGTTTGGTGTGTGTGATCAGAATATAGACATTGATAAAAACGTAAAGATAAGTGTGTGTGATCAGAATATGGACGGGAATTATAGTGTTGTCTCTTTGTTTAAAAGTTAGTGTGTATTTCACAGTATCATTCATTCATTTCCTTTTCAGCTTAGCCCCTTTATTAATCTGGGGTCGCCACAGCGGAATGAACCGCCAACTTATCCAGCATATGTTTTACACAGCGGATGCCCATCACTGGGAAACATGTACAGTTGCAATCAGAATTATTCAACCCCCTTTGAATTTATTTTTCTTTTTTAAATATTTCCCAAATGATGTTTAACAGAGCAAGGAAATTTTCACAGTATGTCTGATAATATTTTTTCTTCTGGAGAAAGTTTTATTCGTTTTATTTCGGATAGAATAAAAGCAGTTTTTAATTTTTTAAACACCATTTTAAGGTCAGTATTATTAGCCCCTTTAAGCTATATATTGTTTCAATAGTCTACAGAACAAACCATCATTATACAATAACTTGCCTAATTACCCTAACCTGCCTAGTTACCCTAATTAACCTAGTTAAGCCTTTAAATGTCACTTTAAGCTGTATAGAAGTGTCTTGAAGAATATCTAGTCTAATATTATTTACTGTCATCATGACAAAGAGAAAAGAAATCAGTTGTTAGAAATGAGTTATTAAAACTATTATGATTAGAAATGTGTTAAAGAAATCTGCTCTCTGTTAAACAGAAATTGGGGAAAAAAATAAACAGGGGGGCTAATAAATCAGGGGGTTGAATAATTCTGATTGCAACTGTATTTCACAATATGTAGTTGTTCATTTCTCAGTATTTCTGATGTGCTGTTGTGTTTCTCCTGCAGCGTGTGTGAAGGAGGTCCAGCAGGTGTGTGAAAACTCTTCAGATGAACATCTACAGCCCTTCAAAGACAAGATGGAGACCTTCATCAGCACCGGTGAGTCTCAGAATGGTTGTTGTTTGAAAATGAGACGTGAACCCGTGCGGACTCGAGATATGCTTTACAGGTGCAGTATGTAAGATTGACACCCAGTGGTTGGTCTAGGTATTGCACTCCTAGTTCGAAACACTTTTTCACCTGGCCCCTCCTCTGACAACTCCACACAGGTTATGAAATAAAAATAAAACAAATCAGACTTTCTCCAGGAGAATTAACAGATTAATAAAGGGACCAAGCCTAAAAAGAGAATGAATGAATGATACTGTGAACAATTCCTTGCTCTGATAAACATCCTTTTGTCACGGTTCTAGGTGGGGGAAAGGAGCGAGGACTCAAATGCAGGGAAAAATGGGTATTTATTAATAATAAAATAAAACAAACATTAAAATAAACTACCCTGAGGGGGAAAACATTAACAAAACATACAAATAAACTTCACTGGGCAGGCTGGCGTGGAACAGGACAGGACAAGGCTACAAACAACAGGACAAGGAGAAAAGATGACGAACTGGCACAGGACAGCAGACATGAGGGGATTATATACAAGCATAAATTAACACACAAACAGGTGAACATGATAAACTAATAATGGGTTAACAAGGAGGGTGGGGCTAGACAATAGACGGGAGAGCACATGACACAAAAACAAGCCATGTGCTCACATAAAACAAGACTAGAACACGCAAGCACGCGGTGCATGTAAACATACACCACGTGCTAAACACAACACCAACAGACGACTGAACAGGGGACACGAGCACACGATAATGTAAACATCTTACCGTGCGCTCACACATAAGCACCGCGCATGCTTCATCTCAGCGCCAACAGAAACCAAAACCAACCAAGACTGAGGCGCTGAGAATGAAACAGCGCGATGCCGACAGAACAAAACAAACACACGAGTACGAGAGCGCGCGCGCGTCACAAGCACGCGCAGGCCGTACACATCCGCACACAATGACAGAACACAAGTGCTCAACCCGAGAAAACTCGAGCCGAGCACAACAAGACAGAGCTAGTGTCTGGACTCTGCCACCAAAACAAGAGTTAACAAGACCAGAGTGGCAGAACCCTGACACCTTTGGGGAATATTTGGAAAAGAAAAACAAATATCACAGGAGGGCAAATCATTTTGACTTCAGCTGTATATTTTGGGATCTGACCCAGATCCGACTGACCATTTAAAATGAACTAACTATTAAAATGAAGCCAACATTGAAATGAAATGGATTCGAAGATTCACGCAGTTCAGAATTTGGCTGAAAATCGCACAGTGTATGCCCGGCTTAATGTGTTTGCTTCTGTTTATGATACCTGCAGAAGCAAACACACACAGACACACTCACACTCAGACAAACTCATCCACAATGAGGCTGGTCAGGCTGTGGTGTGTCCGGATGGGGATCGGGTTGCCCTAAACCTGCGTCTTGAACTGTGTCTTGTTGTAAAGCTGGCAGGAGAACTTTGACTGTGTCCTCGTAAAGATCTGCCCTCCGCAGCAGGGATCATGCACAGACCACCAAACTGCAGCTGACGTTCATTTTCAGTTCCATCCAGATCATTTTTGCACAGTTGTACGACAATTAAACGCTCTAAATAGTGTAACCATTGATTCATTCATTCATTTTCGGCTTGGTCCCTTTATTAATCAGGGGTCACCACAGCGGAATGAACCGCCAACTTATTCCACATATGTTTTACACAGCAGTTGCACTTCCAGCTGCAACCTAACACCGGGAAACATAGTGTAGGACTCTCATTCTCTTCAGTCTCATATCTGCTATTGAACATGATATTGTCAGAGAGGTGCAGATTACTGGAGCATATATTTATGTCAGGGCGCCATGGTGACTTAGTGGTTAGCGCTGTCGCCTCACAGCAAGAAGGTTGCTGGGTCAGTTGGTGTTTCTGTGTGGAGTTTGCATGTTCTCCCCGTGTTGGCCTGGGTTTCCTCCGGGTGCTCCGGTTTCCCCCACAGTCCAAACACATGCATTAATTGGGTAAGCTAAATTGTCCGCAGTATATGTGTGTGAATGGGAGTGTTTGGGTGTTTCCCTGTGATGGGTTGCAGCTGGAAGGGCATCCGCTGCATAAAACATTTACTGGATAAGTTGGCGGTTCATTCCACTGTGGCGACCCCTGATTAATAAAGCCCTTCCAGCTGCAAACCAGGCTCAAACCAGCGACCTTCTTGCTGTGAGGCAACAGCACTACCTACTGTGCCACAGCGTCGCCCTTAATAATAATAATAATAATAATAATAATAATAATAGGCGATGCAGTGGCGCAGTAGGTAGTGCTGTCGCCTCACAGCAAGAACGTCGCTGGGTCGCAGGTTTGAACCTCGGCTGGGCTGGGTCAGTTGGCGTTTCTGTGTGGAGTTTGCATGTTCTCCCTGCATTCGCGTAGGTTTCCTCCGGGTGCTCCGGTTTCCCCCACAGTCCAAAGACATGCTGTACAGGTGAATTGGGTAGGCTAAATTGTCCGTAGTGTATGAGTGTGAATGAGTGTGTGGATGTTCCCAGAGATGGGTTGCTGCTGGAAGGGCATCTGCTGCGTAAAATCGTGCTGGATAAGTTGGCGGTTCATTCCGCTGTGGCGACCCCGGATTAATAAAGGGACCAAGCCGACAAGAAAATGAATGAATGAATGATGATAATAATAATTCATTCATTTTTCTTCAGTTTAGCCACTTTAATCCAGGGTCGCCACAGCAGAATGAACCGCCAACTTATCCAGGATATGTTTTACGCAGTGAATGCCCTACCAGCCACAACCCATCACTGGGAAACACCCATACACACTCATTCACACACATACACTATGGACAGTTCATCCAATTCACCTGTACCACATGTCTTTGAACTTGTGGGGGAAACCGGAGCACCTGGAGGAAACCCACGCCAACACGGGGAGAACATGCAAACTCCACACAGAAACACCAACTGACCCAGCCAGGACTCGAACCAGCGACCTTCTTGCTGTGAGGCGAACGTGCTACCCACTGCTCCACCGTGCCGCCAATAATAATAATTATTATTATTTTAATTTTTATTATTATTTTACTTATATATGTTGTGAAATAATTGAAATAAATAAATATATTTATTAAATATATCACACTTAGCTGATGATTGATAATAAAAGCTTGTTTGGCATGCTGTCCCGGGAGAGAGCCCTGAGCTTGTAAGATCCTCGAGCCCTGGGCTCCCTCCCGTTTGCAGGGCGAGAGGGGAGTTTGAGCTCAGGTAGATCTCGATAAACTCCCCCGGCTAGCTGAATGATGGAAATGGATGACTGAGGAGAGGAGTGTTTTCTTAGAGCTTGACTATAGTATTAATTTTTGTGTGTTCAATTTACTTAGGGTGCATGTTATTTGGACTGTGGGAGGAAACCGGGGAAAACCCACGCGAGCACGGGGAGAACCATAGATATATACACTAGATGTCGCCTACCCTGCTATTGTCTATTAGAACGAATGCGTCAAAAGAGCCGCCATTTTAGTACAGGGTAGCGCTCCTTTGAAATGAATGCGGGACCAAGGTGAAGCGGAGGACTGTGGCCATCCAGAGCCAGAGAAATACACATATACACATATATCTATGATCGGGAGTTTTCCCCGGTGCTCAGTATGCAAATATTTTTTTAAATTACAAAATATTATAATTTTACATCACTTTTCTACATTGATGGATGTGACCGCACGGGCATTCCTGACAAAGAGTGTGTGTTTGTGTGCATGGAAATGCATTACCCTCCTTCCCTGTTTAATTTGATCTAATCCATGTCCTGAAACACGCCCCCTCTCCTGCTTTCACTTCTCATTCTAACAGAGGGAGCGATTCGTTTGTGAATGAATCTCCGTTATGAACGACTCGTTCACTTAGCTGACAATAATACAAGTTTCTAGCAGCGCAGCGTCTTCTTGTCATATTTCATAACATTGTTTGCTTATTTTATTCAACAAAACTAGCATTAGTCTAGAATTTAGTGTGAGTTGGTGCTACTTTGCCTTATGGTGAATGCTGCAAGAGACTGTATTATCATCAATAACGTGACTTGTTAATCACAAAAGTTCATAACATACAAAAACCTAAAAAACTAAATCTTACCTATGAAATGTTCTGCCTTTGTCCTTTGTTTTCTTTGTTTACTCGTTACTACAAAGCAAACACAGTGCTAAAGTCCAGCATCTTCACATTGGCACACTGTCTTGACTAGTGCGGTTGAATGACGTTTGTCCTAGAAGCACTGTACCAATGTGGCGGCGCTATTGACGCATGCTCAGGGTACCTATGTGATATCTAGTGTATATATCTATGGGGGAGAACAAGCAAAACTCCACACAGAAATGTCTTCTGGTTTAGTAGGACTTCAAGACGAAGATATTGAGATAAGAAAACTCTGGTTATTTATAGTGAGTTAGGAGTCGTCTGATTGGATAATCGATCATGGGATAATGCTGGAACAGCTGAGAACAGTCATAAGCACCAGATCCCCTCGAAATTTGTTTACACATAAACTTCACTTATAATAAATATTAGGCTAGACACTGCTCTGCTCACACACACAAATTAAGAAACTCTCTTAAGAATTTACACACTTATTTCGGCTAGAATAAAAGCAGCTCTTAATAGTTTTAAAGCCATTTTAAGGTCAATATTATTAGCCCCCTTAAGCAATATTAGTTTTGGATTGTCTCCAGAACAAACCACTGTTATACAATGACTTGCCTAATTACCCTAACTTTACCCTAATTAACCTAGTGAAGCCTTTAAATGTCACTTTAAGCTGTATAGAAGTGTCTTGAAGAATATCTAGTCTAATATTATTTACTGTCATCATGACAAAGAGAAAATAAATCAGTTATTAGAGATGAGTTATTAAAACTATTATGTTTAGAAATGTGTTGAAGAAATCTGCCGAGATTCACAGCGACTGCACGTTGTGTGTGTGTGTTTGTGTGTGTGTCGGTATCCCTGAGAGTGTTTTATGTCATTATCCGTGTGGTTTAAAGCGTCCTGAGACGTGTTACTTCATAATGAACCCTGAATCTGAGGCTCTTTATGGAGAGCGGCCGCCGCTGGCTTTTAAGGGCTCACTTTATTGTCCTTCTCAGCGTGCAGGGCTCATAACTTTCTAGTTAGCCACTACTGGTTTCATCTTTACTGAGGAGAAAATTCACACGTCCCTCTCGGCGGCGCTGGGCACGCACACACACACACACACACACACATGCACGTACACATACACTCATGGATACATACATACATACAGAGACACGTACATACACACACACTCATACATACATAAACACAAACACGGACAGACACACACACACACACACACACACATACACACATATACACACATAAATACATAAACATACAGACACACAAACAAACACACACACACACACACACTCAAACACACATGCACACTCACAAACAAACAACCACAGACACACAAAACACAAACATACACTCACAAACACTCACACAAACACATACACACACTCACAAACAAACACACACCGCCACAAACAAACACATAGACACACACTCAAACACACACACATGCACACTCACAAACAAACAACCACAGACACACAAAACACAAACATACACTCACAAACACTCACACAAACACATACACACACTCACAAACAAACACACACCGCCACAAACAAACAAATAGACACACACTCAAACATACACACATGCACACTCACAAACAAACAACCACAGACACACAAAACACAAACATACACTAACACAAACACATACACACACTCACAAACAAACACACACAGCCACAAACAAACACACACACACACACACACACACATGCACACTCACAAACAAACACACACAGACACACAAAACACAAACATACACTCACACAAACACATACACACACTCACAAACAAACACACACAGCCACAAAAACACACACACACACTCAAACAAACACACATGCACACTCACAAACACACACAAACACACTCACAAACACTCACACAAACACATACACACACTCACAAACAAACACACACAGCCATAAACACACACACACACACACACACACACACTCAAACAAACACACATGCACACTCACAAACACACACAGACACACAAAAACACACACATACACACACTCACAAACAAACACACAAACACACACTCACAAACAAACACACACAGTCACACAAAAACACAAACATACACACACTCACAAACAAACACACACAAACAAACACATAGACACACACTCAAACACACACACACATTCACACTCACAAACACACACAGCCACACAAAAACACAAACATACACACACTCACAAGCACTCACAAATGCATACACACACAAACACACACACAGACACAAACAAACAGACACACACACTTACAAATACAAACACAAACACATACACAAACACACTCAAACAACCGCACTCATAAACAAAAAAACAAACACACACACATACACACACACACAAACACACACAGCCACAAACAAACACATAAACACACACTAAAACACACACACATGCACACTCACAAACACACACACAGCCACAAACAAACACACGCACACACACACACACTCAAACACACACACATGCACACTCACAAACAAACACACACAGACACACAAAAACACAAACATACACACACTCACAAGCACTCACAAATGCATACACACACACACAGACACAAACAAACAAACAGACACACACTCACAAATACAAATACAAACACACACACATACACAAACACACTCAAACAACCACTCATAAACAAAAAAACAAACACACACACACACACACATTCTCTCTCACACACACACACACACACACACACACACACACACACACACACACACACACACACACACACATTCTCTCTCTCTCTCACACACACACACACACACACACAAACACTCACAAACACATTCCCCCTGTCTCACACACTCACAAACACACACACACAAACAAACAAACAAACACTCACACAAACACACACTCTCTCACACAAACACAAACATACACACAGACAAAAACACACACAAACCCACACACAAACAAACACTCTCAAACACACACACACCTACACACACACACACCGAGGGAGACCGCAGGCACCAGTCCACCCCTGCTGAGACCCTCTCCATTGGTCACCCGTTACAGCAGCGTAACCCCCTTCCCTTCATTAGCCGGAGACAATCAGCCACACACACACACACACACGCCGAGCGCTGTTCACACTCTCCCCCACAAAAGACCCCCAAACTCGCCTTTGAACACTTTCTGGAGACTTCCCCCTCTTAAATGTGGAGAGTGGGAAAGGTCCCCATCACAGTAAAGAGAGAGGGATGAATCTGGAAAATGCTATAAATCTGAGATCATAGGCGCGCTCCGGCCTGAGATAAATTCTTGCACCTCGGCCCGGCCGCCGCACACATCTGCCTTACATTTAGACACTTTTACATGGAGCAGCACCACAGGAGCCACTGGAGCTCTCACACACACACACACACACACACTGCAGAAGAGGAAAACACATCAACACAAGCGCTTTAACATGTCTGTCCGTTCTGCAAAAGAAGAGACTTTTATTTATTAATTGCATCTTTTAATCATATAAATGGGTGGTGCGGTGGCGCAGTGGGTAACACGATCGCCTCACAGCAAGAAGGTCGCTGGTTCGAGCCTCGACTGGGTCAGTTGGTGTCCCCGTGTTGGGTTTCCTCCGGGTGCTCCGGTTTCCCCCACAGTCCAAACACATGCACTATAGGGGAACTGATCAACTAAATTGGCCGAAGTGTATGAGTGTGAATGGGAGTGTTTGGGTGTTTTCCTGTGATGGATTGCAGCTGGAAGGGCATCTGCTGCATAAAACATATGCTGGATAAGTTGGCGGTTCATTCCGCTGTGGTGACCCCTGATTAATAAAGGGACCAAGCCAAAAATCAGTGGAATAAACAGTCAACTATTCCAGCATATGTTTTACACAGCGGATGCCTCTCCAGCTGCAATCCAGTACTGGGAAACACCCATACACACTCATTCACACACACAATCATACACTACAGCCAATTTAGTTCATCAATTCCCCTATAGCGCATGTGTTTGGACTGTGGGGGAAACTGGAGCATCCGGAAGAAACCCACGCCAACACGGGGAGAACAAGCAAACTCCACACAGAAACGTCAACTGACCCAGCTGAGGCTCGAACCAGCGACCTTCTTGCTGTGAGGCCACAGCGCTAACCACTGAGCCACCGTGCCACTGTCATAAATGTCAGCTTTGCATAATTCAGATTTCTTCATTTTGTATGAGAATTTGCAGTCTGAGGGTTTAAAAAATCCAATTCAGCTCTCAAATATTGAGAGAATCACATAAATAGACACTCTAAAAATGATTTAACCCAATGTTGGGTCAATTATGGACAAAACCAGTGTTGGGTTAATTTTAAAATTAAATTAAATTGTCACTTTTTAACCCAATGGTTAGGTTTAACCATATTTGTTCCATTCAATCATTCATCCATTCATTCATTTTCCTTCGGCTTAGTCCCTTATTTATCAGGGGTCGCCACAGTGAAATGAACTGTGAAATGAAGTTTACATTTACTGACAAAACTCTTGTGGTGGATCTCAGTTGTAAGAGCATCAAATAATGACTCGACTTCTAGTTGATGATGTGTAAAAGTGCCAGAAGGTGGATTTCTCTGCTGGATCATCTGTTGATCTGCATCAATCATCACCAATACTGCAGAAGACCTGCTGGAACCAGCATGGACCAAGATTCTCACAGAAATCAGTCAAGTTTGGTGAAGGAAACATCATGGTTTGGGGTTCATTCAGTATGGAGAGATCTGCAGAGTGGATGATCAACATCAACAGCCTGAGGTATCAAGACATTTGTGCTGCCCATTACATTACAAACCACAGGAGAGGGACAATTCTCCAGCAGGATAGCGCTCCTTCTCAGACTTCAGCCTCCACATCAAAGCTCCTGAAAGCAAAGAAGGTCAAGCTGCTCCAGGATTGGCCAGCCCAGTCACCTGACATCAACATTATTGAGCGTGTTTGGGGTAAGATGAAGGAGGAGGCGTTGAAGATGAACGCAAAGACTCTTGATGACCTCTGGGAGTCCTGCAGGAACGGTTTCTTTGCCATTCCAGATGACTTTATTAATGCGTGATTTGAGTCATTCAGAGATGTATGATGCAGTCCTCCAAGCTCATGATGGAGTCAGACACAATATTCATTCTGTTTCCACTGCAGCATGACTTTATATTCTATACTGGACATTATTGAAGGTTCAGTGATGAGACTTTAGTCTAAGCAGAGTCAGACCTTACTGTCCTAATGAAATCATTCAACATCAAGACATGATCATATTTTATTGTGCTCAAATAAGCTAAATCTAGAGGCCTTTGCCTTTCATAGAGACACTTCTGATACTAAATCATCAACTAGAAGACCAGTTATTATTTGCTCTTACTAAAACTTGGATAGGCCACAAGACTTTCGTCAGGTAGTGCACATTAGTTAATGAAAAAACAGTTGTTCATTGTTAGTTCATCTAAAAACATAGTGCATTAACTAATGTTGTCAAACATCAATTTGAATGTTAATAATAATGCATTAGTAAAGGCTGAACTGTGATTAATAAATGTTGCATTGTTCATAATTAATGCTTTAACTAATGAAAACTGATTGTAAAGTGTGACAGTGTAGTTACATTATAACTCCTTATACACAACAAGGATCTCGCTGCTGTCTATAAAGAGTAACTGAAAGGTTCTTGATGCCTTCTGCTCTTCTTTCCTCTCAGTATAATGTGCCGTCTGTGTGTTTTATCCACAGCTCAGTCTGAGTACACATCTGAAGACGAGCGTCTGCAAGCGGCTCAGAAAAGGTAAGAAACACCTGGAGAATCGCCTGTGTGTGTGTGTGTGTGTGTGTGCGTGCGTGCGTGCGTGCGTGCGTGCGTGTGAGAGAGAGAGAGAGAGAGAGAGAGAGAGATTGATGTGCATGTAAAAGCGCTGCTGTGTGGTTTATTAGCAGATCACATTCACACCTGCCGTTTGTTTCGCTGTCTGCACTCATTAGTGTCACCTGATAAGAAGCTCCCTAGTGAGTCGCCTACTGTTGAAAACTAAATTATTCGCCCTCCTGTCAAACTTTTATTCTTTTCTAAATATTTCCTGTATTTTTTTCTGGAGAAAGTCTTGGCTGGAGTAAAAATGTAATTAATTAATTAAAAAGTGTATTATATTACAATTTTATATATGGTTTTGTTTCTCTTTTTAAAATCTTTATTTAATATTTTTCTATAACATGTATATTTGGGATACCAGTTTTTGGATTGTTATTGTAAGTTTTGTTCGATTAGCTTCAGATTTGGCTTCAGTACTGCTTAATCTAATATATATGCACAAATCTAATATTGTAAAGCATCATATTCACCTTATTCTCCGTGTATGAGCGGGCGCAGCCATTTGAATCATTTTGGCTTGAGACTTCCAGTCTCATTCACTTCCATTCATTTTTAGAGGTTAAAAACAGCTCGTTCTGCTGCATGGTGTTGCAAACTGATATTTTACTATTATATTATTCTGCTTCGTCTGTATAATCGTGCACACACTTGTTTGTAGAGTAAGTAGTTTGACCGTTTTTTGACGTTTATTATTCCTAGTCATTTCTGCCATAGGCAACTGAATCGGAAGTTCTAAAACAAGCGCAAAAACAAGCGCATTGAAGAATAAGGTCAATAGAAGATATTAATCTAAATGAGAGATTTGTGAGGGGTGTACTTGGCTAGAATAAAAGCAGTTTTTAATTTTTAAACACCATTTTAAGGTCAATATTATTAGCCCCTTTAAGCAAATTTTTTTTCCGATAGTCTCCAGAACAAACCATCATTATACAATAACTTGCCTAATTACCCTAACCTGCCTAGTTACCCTAATTAACCTAGTTAAGCCTTTAAATGTCACTTTAAGCTGTATAGAAGTGTCTTGAAAAATATCTAGTCTAATATTATTTACTGTCATCATGACAAAGAGAAAATAAATCAGTTATTAGAGATGAGTTATTAAAACTATTATGATTAGAAATGTGCAGGAAAAAATCTTCTGTCTGTTAAACAGAAATTGGGGAAAAAAATAAACAGGGGGGCTAATAATTAAGACTTCAACTGTATATATATATATATCATTCATTCATTCTCTTTTCGGCTTAGTCCCTTTATTACTCAGGGGTCGCCACAGCGGAATGAACCACCAGATATATATATATATATATATATATGTAATTAAAATGATACAGCTTAAATCTAAAAAAAGAAATAACTTAAAAGAAAGAAAGAAAAGAAATAGAGGGAAAAAGGAAAAAGAAAGAAAGCAAGCAAGAACAATTGAACAAACAAATGAATGAATTCAATTCAGTTCATCTTTATTTGTATAGCGCTTATACAATGTAGATTGTGTCAAAGCAGCTTCACATGGAAGATTATAGTGAATGTAAACAGTGTCAGTTCAGTTTTCAGTGTTTAAGTTCAGTTCAGTTTAGCTCAGGTCAGTGTGGGTTAATAATCACTACTGAGAGTCCAAACACTGAAGAGCAAATCCATCAATGCACAGCTCTACAGATCCCGAACCATGCAAGCCAGTGGCGACAGCGGCGAGGAAAAAACTTCACCAACTGGCGAAAGTGAAGATTTAAAAAACCTGGAGAGAAACCAGGCTCAGTTGGGCACAACCATTTCCCCTATGGCCAAACGTCTTGTACAGAGCTGCAGTCTAGGCGCAGGAAGCTGGACCTCAGCGAAGACTCGTCTGTCCTTGGAGCATCACAGGAGTCAGTCTCATGCTCTCACTCCACGATGACCACCACAGCAGCTGCTCAGGATACGGCCTGGTCCAGGATTATGAAAACCTTGGGATCATCTCGTTGCTGGTCTTGGATCGCGTCAGTGGCACTGCATAGTCTGAGGGCCTCGAGATGAGTACCCCCAGGTGGAAATACAGAATAAGGAGAATAATTAGCGTAGCTGCTGTTTATAGTGTATAAAAACGAGAACCAAAATCATGTGTGGGGCACATCATGCGTCATACCGCTATGTACTGCACTGAGTGTATGCTTTGCTAAAAAGATAGGTCTTTAATCTAGTTTTAAAGAGCGAGAGTGTGTCTGAGCCTCGGACATTATCAGGAAGACTATTCCAGAGTTTAGGAGCCATAAATGAGAAGGCTCGACCTCCTTTACTCGACTTTGATATTCTAGGTACTACTAGAAGCCCTGAATTTTGAGATCGTAAAGAGCGGGTTGGGTTGTAGTGAGACAGGAGGTTGGTTAGATAAACAGGAGCTCGATTATTTAAAGCTTTATAGGTAAGAAGCAATACTTTATGTTCAATGCAAAACTTAATAGGCAGCCAGTGTAAGGAGGATAAAATTGGGGTGATATGATCATATTTTCTAGATCTGGTAAGAACTCTGGCAGCTGCATTTTGCACTAGCTGGAGTTTGGTAATAGAGGATGCTGGGCAGCCAGCAAGCAGAGCATTACAGTAGTCCAGCCTAGAAGTCATGAAGGCATGGACTAGCTTTTCTGCGTCTGATATTGATAGCATACTTCACAATTTAGCAATATTTCTCAGATGAAAGAAGGCAGTGAATGAACGAACAACCGAACAAACAAAAAAAAAGAAAAAGGAATGGGAAAAGACAGAGACAGAAGGGAAAAAAGAAGAATAAATGAACAACACTAATAATCAGATGAATTATAATATGCTGAATTGATGATCATCAAACATTGCTGGTACACAGACGATTAAAAAGCATTTATTTGAAATAGAAATCCTTTGCAGCGTCATAAATGTCTTTTACTGTCACTTATTTGTTTAAGCTCTTTATTACTGACAGTCTCTTATGGAGCCAGATCAGTCTCAATAATAATAATAATAATACATATACAAAATAAAATTCATACAGTCACAGCACAGTTCACATTTACATGATCCAATTTGTAAATTCAAAACACAATTCATTAATACCACACAAAATTAAGTAATCATCACAAAAGTAAAAATCACAAATATTTTGGCCAAATGAATTGGATTTGTTTATTTGTGAATTGTGTTTTGAATTTACGAATTGAATTTGTGTATTTACGAATCGTGTTTTGAATTTACGAATTTAATTTGTGTATTTATGAATCGTGTTTTGATTTACGATATGGATTTGTGTGTTTATGAATCGTGTTTTGAATTTACGAATTGAATTTGTGTATTTACGAATCGTGTTTTGAATTTATGATATGGATTTGTGTGTTTATGAATCGTGTTTTGAATTTACGAATTGAATTTGTGTATTTATGAATCGTGTTTTGAATTTACGATATGGATTTGTGTGTTTATGAATCGTGTTTTGAATTTGAGAACTGGATCTGTGTATTTATGAATTGTGTTTTGAATTTACGAATTGAATTTGTGTATTTATGAATCGTGTTTTGAATTTACGAATTTAATTTGTGTATTTATGAATCGTGTTTTGATTTACGATATGGATTTGTGTGTTTATGAGTCGTGTTTTGAATTTACGAATTGAATTTGTGTATTTATGAATCGTGTTTTGAATTTACGAATTGAATTTGTGTATTTATGAATCGTGTTTTGAATTTACGATATGGATTTGTGTGTTTATGAATCGTGTTTTGAATTTGAGAACTGGATCTGTGTATTTATGAATTGTGTTTTGAATTTACGAATTGAATTTGTGTATTTGTGAATCGTGTTTTGAATTTACGAATTGAATTTGTGTATTTATGAATCGTGTTTTGAATTTACAAATTGGATTTGTGTGTTTATGAATCGTGTTTTGAATTTACAAATTGGATTTGTGTATTTACGAATCGTGTTTTGAATTTACGATATGGATTTGTGTATTTATGAATCGTGTTTTGAATTTACGATATGGATTTGTGTGTTTATGAATCGTGTTTTGAATTTGAGAACTGGATCTGTGTATTTATGAATTGTGTTTTGAATTTACGAATTGAATTTGTGTATTTGTGAATCGTGTTTTGAATTTACAAATTGGATTTGTGTATTTACGAATCGTGTTTTGAATTTACAAATTGGATTTGTGTATTTATGAATCGTGTTTTGAATTTACGATATGGATTTGTGTATTTATGAATCGTGTTTTGAATATACAAATTGGATTTGTGTATTTATGAATCGTGTTTTGAATTTACAAATTGGATTTGTGTATTTATGAATCGGGTTTTGAATTTACAAATTGGATTTGTTTATTTGTGAATCGTGTTTTGAATTTACAAATTGGATTTGTGTATTTTTGTATCGGGTTTTGAATTTACGAATTGGATTTGTGTATTTATGAATCGTGTTTTGAATTTATGATATGGATTTGTGTGTTTATGAATCGTGTTTTGAATTTACGAATTGAATTTGTGTATTTATGAATCGTGTTTTGAATTTACGATATGGATTTGTGTATTTATGAATCGTGTTTTGAATTTACGAATTGGATTTGTGTATTTGTGAATCGTGTTTTGAATATACAAATTGGATTTGTGTATTTACGAATCGTGTTTTGAATTTACAAATTGGATTTGATTATTTACGAATCGTGTTTTGAATTTACAAATTGGATTTGTGTATTTATGAATCGTGTTTTGAATTTACGATATGGATTTGTGTATTTATGAATCGTGTTTTGAATATACAAATTGGATTTGTGTATTTATGAATCGTGTTTTGAAATTACGAATTGGATTTGTGTATTTATAAATTGGATTTGTATATTTACGAATTGGGTTTTGAATTTACGAATTGAATTTGTGTATTTAAAAGTTAAATTTGTGTATTTACGAATTGTGTTTTGTATTTATGAATTGGATTTGTGTATTTAAAAGTTAAATTTGTGTATTTACGAATTGTGTTTTGAATTTATGAATTTGATTTCTGTATTTACGAATTGTGTTTTGAGTTTACAAAGTGGATTTGTGTATTTACGAATCATGTTTTGAACTTCCGAATTGGATTTTTTAAAAGTGATTTTGTGTTGTGGATGTATGAATTATATTTTGTAAATATATTATTTTTGAGACGGATCTGACTCCATAGTCTCTCTCTAGCGCTGTTTCTCAATCTAGCAGCAGGTGTGTGTGTGTGTGTGTGTGTTTGTGTTTGTGTGTGTGTGTTTGTGTGTGTGTGTGTGTGTGTGTGTGTGTGTGTGTGTGTGGTGTGTGTGTGTGTTCAAAGATGATCAGTCAGTGTTATCATGCTCTTGTCTTATGTATTTGAGCACATCAGTAATACAATTTAAATAAATACTTTTTAAATGAAATAAATGCATTATAACTGTGAAAGTGTTTGCTCTGATTCACATGCAGCCGCTTGTCTGCCAGATGCTGCAGATGGAAAATATCTGGAAAGTTTTCATACAGGGGTGAAAAAAGGACAAACACAGCATATTGATTATTTTTCCTGGATTACATTTGAGGTTTTTTTTTTTTTTTTTTGCTTTTTTGTAACCTGAAAACAAACAAAGCCAGATAGTCAAAATCAGAATGAAATTTATTCGCCAAGTGTGCGCAAACACACAAGTAGTTTTTTGTGGTGGGGGGGGTTCAGGAGCACAGGATACACACAATACATGCATACACATCAACACAAGAACACAGAATGACATTTAAATAAGTGGAAAATAAAGTCAACAATACAAATACAAATTGTGAAGTTAATACTGCAGCCCCAAATCAGAAAAACTTGGGACAGTGTAGAAAACACAAATAAAATAAAAAAGAAGTGATCTCTAAATGAACTTTGACTTGTATTTCATTGCAGACAATACAATAAACATTATTTAATCTGTTCCTCATGATTCTTTTTAATAAACATGTGTTCCAATTTTGGTTCACATTTCATAAAACGTTAGAACAGGGAAGCATTTACCACTGTGATGTTGCCGTTCCTTTTCACAACACTTAAGGACGTTTAGGGACTGAAGACACCAAATGACGAAGTGTTTCAGGTGTCATTTTGTCCCATTCTTCCTGCAAAAAAGTCTTATGCTGTGTTCACACAAGACACGGAACTCGCAAATAAATCGTGCTATTCGTGTGTAAATAGACGCGTGAACATTACGTGTCAAATTCACTTTACAATAGATATGGATTCACGTCATGGGCAGGGCTTCTGTCTGAATAGCTGTGTTTATGTGCTTTAGGAAGGCTGATAAACAGCCTCAATTTGTTTGGAGCCGTGTCTGAGTCCACTAGATCCATTCAGAGGTGCACCCAGCTCTGTGAGTTCATCAACTGAATCTGGATGATGGAGGCTTTCAGTGGTGCTTCAGACTGAGCCGAGCCCAGTTTGATGAGCTATTGTCCTGTCAGGAAGAGGATTTCCCCCCAGGACGCTACGTCATAATCTCGCCCCTGCAAGAGAAAGCTCCTGATTGGTTAACGCATCGCAAATGTCCGCTGAAGTTTTAGATTTTCCAATTCAAGCTATTCGCGCGTTAAGCGCGACAAACCGCTCAACTCGCACCACTTCATTCACACGAATCGCCTCATTCGCACGTATCGCGCCGCAGGATGTCTATTCGCGTCTTTGCATTGACTTAACATGCAAATCACTCGCGCTTGACGCTTCATCCACGTCTGGTGTGAACGCAGCATTAAGGTGGGCAACAGTACGGGGTCTTCGATGTTACGTTTTGTGCTTCAAAATACGCCACGCATTCTCTATTGGAGACAGGTGGGGACTGCAGGCAGGCCAGTCCAGTACCTGTATCCTCGTCCTCCGCAGCAGGACTCTGTAATATGTGCAGAATGTGGTTCATCATTGTCTTGTTGTGATATGCATGAGCGTCCCTGGAGAAGAAGGCAGCATATTGTGCTCCAGAATCTCTCTGTGCTGTTCAGCATTAATGGAGCATCACAGAAGTGCAGGTTACCTCTGCCAAGGGCACTGACACAACCCCAGACCATGACAGACCCTGGCTTTTGGACTTGTTGCTGGTAACAGTCTGGATGATCCTTTTCTTCTTTGGTCTAGAGCACACGGCGTCCATGTCTGTAAAAAAACCCCACCTGAAATACTGCTTCATCTGAGCACAGTACACGTCTCCACTGTGTGATGGTCCATCCCAGATGCCTCCGAGCCCAGAGAAGTAAACGGTGCTTCTGGACACTGTTAACATAGGGCTTCCTTTTGGCACAGTACAGTTTTCACTGGTATTTGTGGATGTAACTCTTTATTGTGGTACTTGACAATGGTTTGCTGCAGTAGTCCTGATAACTGATTTATTAAAATTATGATAAAATAGCATTTCTTAAAGTTAGTTATATCAAAACAAATATTTTTGTGGCAGTATCGCACGGCCCTAATTTGCAGTAGTGGTGCTGATTTATGTTTGTGGTGGGTGCTGCTGTATTCTGCAGTTGTGCTCAGCAGTGTTGGCGAGTAGGAAAGTTAATTTTGCGCTGTGTGTGTGTGTGAGTGTGTTAATGAAGGTGTGAGTGGTCCAGTATTGATCAAACGCCGCCGGCAGCTCCAGCTTCAGTCTTCAGTGTTTGAGTTCTCAGGGAATCACCTCATTAAAGTGATGGATTCGGGCAGGATTTGGATCTGGGTCTGGGTGGGCGTCCACATGTGCCGTCAGCTTTACTGCTGCTGAACATGACCACAGCTTTCATCCTACAGGAGAGAAAAGAGATGATCTACTGGCTCTCTGCAGTCCGTCACGTCTTCAGAAACACTCGATATTATTGTCTAATATTGTGGAAGTCTGAGAGTAAAGTTGTGTCATATCATTAGGAGAGATCGGTGGTGACTGTGCTTTATTTAGAGTTAAAAAAACACACAGTACTGAAATTACCAGCGAGTTTTCAGGATGTTTTGTTTTGTTTTGTTTTGTTTGTATTTTGTGTTTTGTTTTGTTTTTATTTTGTGTTTTGTTTTGTTTTTATTTTGTGTTTTGTTCTGTTTTGTTGTTTCGTTTAGTTTCGTTTTTTGTTTTGTTTTTATTTTGTGTTTTGTTTTTATTTTGTGTTTTGTTTTTATTTTTTGTTTTGTGTTTTGTTTTGTTTTTATTTTGTTTTGTTTTGTTTTTATTTTGTGTTTTGTGTTTTGTTCTGTTTTGTTGTTTCGTTTCGTTTCGTTTTTTGTTTTGTTTTTATTTTGTGTTTTGTTTTTATTTTTTGTTTTGTGTTTTGTTTTGTTTTGATTTTTTATTTTGTATTTTCTGTTTTGTTCTGTTTTGTTGTTTCGTTTTGTTTTGTGTTTTATTTTTATTTGTATTTTGTGTTTTGTTTTTGTTTTTATTTTGTTTTTTGTTTTGTTTTGTTTTCTTCTGTTTTGTTGTTTCGTTTCGTTTTGTGTTTTGTTTTATTTTTATTTTGTGTTTTGTTTTGGGTTTTTGTTTTGTTTTGTTTTGGGGTTTTTTTATTTTGTGTTTTGTTTTTTTGTTTTTTATTTTGTTTTTTGTTTTGTTTTTTGTTTTGTTCTGTTTTGTTTTTTTGTTTCATTTTGTGTTTTGTTTTGTTTTTATTTATTTGTTTTGTTTTGTTTTTATTTTGTTTTTTGTTTTGTTTTGTTTTGTTTTTTGTTTTGTTGTTTTGGTTTGTTCTGTTTTGTTGTTTTGTTTTTTGTTTTTTTGTTTTTTATTTTGTTTTTTTCTTTTGTTTTTTGTTTTGTTCTGTTTTGTTTTTTTGTTTCATTTTGTGTTTTGTTTTGTTTTTATTTATTTGTTTTGTTTTTGTTTTGTTTTTATTTTGTTTTTTGTTTTGTTTTGTTTTTTGTTTTGTTGTTTTGGTTTGTTCTGTTTTGTTGTTTTGTTTTGTTTTTTGTTTTGTTCTGTATTTTTGTTTTGTTTCATTTTGTGTTTTGTTTTGTTTTTATTTTGTGTTTTGTTTTGTTTTTATTTTGTGTTTTGTTTTTATTTTGTGTTTTGTTTTGTTTTTATTTTGTGTTTTGTTTTTATTTGTGTTTTGTTTTTGTTTTTATTTTGTTTTTTGTTTTGTTTTTTGTTTTGTTCTGTTTTGTTGTTTTGTTTTGTGCTTTGTTTTGTTTTTATTTTGTGTTTTGTTTTGTGTTTCTATTTTGTGTTTTGTTTTGTTTTTATTTTGTGTTTTGTTTTTATTTTGTGTTTTGTTTTTGTTTTTATTTTGTTTTTTGTTTTGTTTTTTGTTTTGTTCTGTTTTGTTGTTTTGTTTTGTGCTTTGTTTTGTTTTTATTTTGTGTTTTGTTTTGTGTTTTGTTTTTGTTTCTATTTTGTGTTTTGTTTTGTTTTTATTTTGTGTTTTGTTTTTGTTTTTATTTAGTTTTTTGTTTTGTTTTTTGTTTTGTTCTGTTTTGTTGTTTTGTTTTGTGCTTTGTTTTGTTTTTATTTTGTGTTTTGTTTTGTGTTTTGTTTTGTTTTGTTTTTATTTTGTTTTTTGTTTTGTTTTTTGTTTTGTTTTGTTTTGTTTTTATTTTGTATTTTGCTTTGTTTTTCTGCAGTCCATCACGTGTTCAGACGATCTGAATATTATTGTCATGCAAGACAAATTTCAGTCTGACAGTAAAGTAGCATCATATCATTAGGAGAGATCAGTTTTGACTGTGGTTTGTTTAGAGTTATTTAGAATAAAACACTTATAAAAAAGAAACATATTTGTCTATATATTAATATAGTAATATTTTTGTCTACATATTTGTCCAGAAATGTATTAATTTAATTGTTTAATTTAGTTTTTAATTTTATTTTAACTGCATTAATATATTTGTCTAGAGTCTGAGTGGTATTGCTGTTGTCAGGGGGTTGACGAATTTAATAGTTTAATTAAATGTATTTTTTATTCATATAAAAAGATCTACAGTAATGTATTTTGTCTAGATTGATTTTAGCTAGCATGCAGAGTTGGATGAATTTTATGACCTTATTTTATGTTTGTTTTGTTATTTATATATTTTTAGCATTATATATTTTTGTCTGTATATTGTTTATATATATATATATATATATATATATATATAGAGAGAGAGGAGAGAGAGAGGAGAGAGAGGAGAGAGAGAGAGGAGGAGAGAGAGAGAGAGAGAGAGGAGAGAGAGAGAGAGAGAGAGAGAGAGAGAGAGAGAGAGAGAGAGGGTCTGGAGGGCTTTTTCTAGTGTGCCATGCTAGATGAATTTAATTATTAGAATTTTTTTATTTTATATATTTTTATCTGCAGTAATATTTGAGTGTGGAGTGATTTTTCTAGCTTGCGCTTGATGAATGTGTGTGTTCAGTCGTGCACCTGAGTGTGTGTGATTGGGCCATGTTTTACGCTCCATTGAGTTTCTCCATGGTTCATGTCATGTGTGATCCGTCATTAATCTCGGCGCTACACTTGATTTGCGGCCCCAGAGCATGGCTTTCTGCACTGATGCCACATTGGTTTGTCTTTCTCTTCATGCTATTTTACTCAGAATGACACTCAATCTGCATCTAGTCCGAGACGCTTTCACACACGTTTCATGAGAAATAAAGCATATTCATGTGAAAAACTCACACACAAAAATTGTTTGTTTTGTTTTGGTGTTTTATTTTTGCCTTTTATGTAGCTTTTGTTTTGTATTTGTCTTTTGTTTAGCTTTTGTTTTGTTTTGTTTTTGTCTTTTGTTTAACATTTGTTTAGCTTTTGTCTAGTTTTGTTTTTGGCTTTTGTTTTGTTTTTTTTTGTTTTTTTGCCTTTTGTTAAACTTTTGTTTTGTTTAGTTTTTGTCTTTTGTCTAACTTTTATTTAGTTTTTTGCCTTTTGTTCAGCTTGTTTTGCGTTTTGTTTTGTTTTTGACTTTTGTTTAACTTTTGTTTAGCTTTTGTTTAGTTTTTTTTGCCTTTTGTTTATTTTTGTTTTGTTTTGTTTTGGGCTTTTATTTAGCTTTTGTTATGTTTTTGTCTTTTGTTTAACATTTGTTTAGCTTTTGTCTAGTTTTGTTTTTGGCTTTTGTTTAACTTTTGTTTAGCTTTTGTTTAGTTTTTTTTGCCTTTTTTTTTGTTTTTGCCTTTTGTTTAGCTGTTGTTTTGTTTTTGTGTTTTGTTTAACTTTTGTTTAGCTTTTGTTTTGTTATGTTTTTGTGTTTTGTTTAACGTTTAGCTTTTGTTTTGTTTTGTTTTTGTGTTTTGTTTAACTTTTGTTTAGTTTTTGTTTAGTTTTGTTTTTGGCTTTTGTTTAGCTTTTGTTTTGTCTTTTGTTAAACTTTTGTTTTGTTTAGTTTTTGTCTTTTGTTTAGCTTTTGTTTTGTATTTTGCCTTCTGTTTAACTTTAATTTGTTTTTTTGCCTTTTGTTTTGTTTTTTTTTGCCTTTTGTTTTGTTTTTTTTTGCCTTTTGTTTGGTATTGTTTTGTTTTTGTCTTTTGTTTAACTTTTGTTTAGCTTTTGTTTTGTTTTTTTGCCTTTTGTTTGGTATTGTTTTGTTTTTGTCTTTTGTTTAACTTTTGTTTAGCTTTTGTTTAGTTTTTTTGCCTTTTGTTTTGTTTTTTTGCCTTTTGTTTGGTATTGTTTTGTTTTTGTCTTTTGTTTTGTTTTTTTGCCTTTTGTTTGGTATTGTTTTGTTTTTGTCTTTTGTTTTGTTTTTTTGCCTTTTGTTTGGTATTGTTTTGTTTTTGTCTTTTGTTTTGTTTTTTTGCCTTTTGTTTTTTTTTTTTGCCTTTTGTTTGGTATTGTTTTGTTTTTGTCTTTTGTTTTGTTTTTTTACCTTTTGTTTGGTATTGTTTTGTTTTTGTCTTTTGTTTAGCTTTTGTTTTGTTTTTTTGCCTTTTGTTTGGTATTGTTTTGTTTTTGTCTTTTGTTTTGTTTTTTTGCCTTTTGTTTGGTATTGTTTTGTTTTTGTCTTTTGTTTTGTTTTTTTACCTTTTGTTTGGTATTGTTTTGTTTTTGTCTTTTGTTTAGCTTTTGTTTTGTTTTTTTGCCTTTTGTTTGGTATTGTTTTGTTTTTGTCTTTTGTTTTGTTTTTTTGCCTTTTGTTTGGTATTGTTTTGTTTTTGTCTTTTGTTTTGTTTTTTTGCCTTTTGTTTGGTATTGTTTTGTTTTTGTCTTTTGTTTTGTTTTTTTGCCTTTTGTTTGGTATTCTTTTGTTTTTGTCTTTTGTTTAACTTTTGTTTAGCTTTTGTTTTGTTTTTTTTGCCTTTTGTTTGGTATTGTTTTGTTTTTGTCTTTTGTTTAACTTTTGTTTAGCTTTTGTTTAGCTTTTGTTTTGTTATGTTTTTGTGTTTTGTTTAACGTTTAGCTTTTGTTTTGTTTTGTTTTTGTGTTTTGTTTAACTTTTGTTTAGTTTTTGTTTAGTTTTGTTTTTGGCTTTTGTTTAGCTTTTGTTTTGTCTTTTGTTAAACTTTTGTTTTGTTTAGTTTTTGTCTTTTGTTTAGCTTTTGTTTTGTATTTTGCCTTCTGTTTAACTTTAATTTGTTTTTTTGCCTTTTGTTTTGTTTTTTTTGCCTTTTGTTTTGTTTTTTTTTGCCTTTTGTTTGGTATTGTTTTGTTTTTGTCTTTTGTTTAACTTTTGTTTAGCTTTTGTTTTGTTTTTTTTGCCTTTTGTTTGGTATTGTTTTGTTTTTGTCTTTTGTTTAACTTTTGTTTAGCTTTTGTTTAGTTTTTTTGCCTTTTGTTTTGTTTTTTTTGCCTTTTGTTTGGTATTGTTTTGTTTTTGTCTTTTGTTTTGTTTTTTTTGCCTTTTGTTTGGTATTGTTTTGTTTTTGTCTTTTGTTTTGTTTTTTTGCCTTTTGTTTTTTTTTTGCCTTTTGTTTGGTATTGTTTTGTTTTTGTCTTTTGTTTTGTTTTTTTTGCCTTTTGTTTGGTATTGTTTTGTTTTTGTCTTTTGTTTAGCTTTTGTTTTGTTTTTTTGCCTTTTGTTTGGTATTGTTTTGTTTTTGTCTTTTGTTTTGTTTTTTTGCCTTTTGTTTGGTATTGTTTTGTTTTTGTCTTTTGTTTTGTTTTTTTTGCCTTTTGTTTGGTATTGTTTTGTTTTTGTCTTTTGTTTAGCTTTTGTTTTGTTTTTTTGCCTTTTGTTTGGTATTGTTTTGTTTTTGTCTTTTGTTTTGTTTTTTTGCCTTTTGTTTTTTTTTTTGCCTTTTGTTTGGTATTGTTTTGTTTTTGTCTTTTGTTTTGTTTTTTTGCCTTTTGTTTGGTATTGTTTTGTTTTTGTCTTTTGTTTAGCTTTTGTTTTGTTTTTTTGCCTTTTGTTTGGTATTGTTTTGTTTTTGTCTTTTGTTTTGTTTTTTTGCCTTTTGTTTGGTATTGTTTTGTTTTTGTCTTTTGTTTTGTTTTTTTGCCTTTTGTTTGGTATTCTTTTGTTTTTGTCTTTTGTTTAACTTTTGTTTAGCTTTTGTTTTGTTTTTTTGCCTTTTGTTTGGTATTGTTTTGTTTTTGTCTTTTGTTTAACTTTTGTTTAGCTTTTGTTTAGCTTTTGTTTTGTTTTTTTGCCTTTTGTTTGGTATTGTTTTGTTTTTGTCTTTTGTTTAACTTTTGTTTAGCTTTTGTTTAGTTTTTTTGCCTTTTGTTTAGCTTTTTTGCCTTTTGTTTAGTATTGTTTCATTTTTGGCTTTTGTTTAACTTTTGTTTTGTTTTTGTTTAGATTTTTGTTTTGCTCTTGTTTGTTTTTTTGTTCTGTTGGTTTTTTGTTTTGATTTTTTTTTTTGCTTTTGATTTTAGTAGAAAATCTGAGAATTTTTTTTTATACATTTGTGATATTATTGTGCATATTTGTTTGAATGACTGTGTTGTTTATGTGCATTTTTTTAAGTGTTGCTGTATTTTGTTTGGAGCATATGCATATACATGTCAAGTCATTTATCATTCTTCTGTGTGTGTGTGTGTGTGTCTGTGTGTGTGTGTGTGTGTGTGTGTGTGTGTGTGTGTGTGTGTGTGTGTGTGTGTGTGGGTCTGTGGGTCTGTGGGTCTGTGTGTCTGTGTGCGTCTGTGCCTGTGTGTGTGTCTGTGTGCGTGTGTGTGTGTTTGTGTCTGTGCGTCTGTGTCTGTGTGTGTGTGTGTCTGTGTGCGTGTGTATCTGTGTGCGTCTGTGTCTGTGTGTCTGTGTGTGTGTGTGTGTGTGCGCGCGTGCGTTTGTGTGTGTCTCTGTCTGTGTGTGTGAGACCAAACTCTAAACCCTTTTAAAGTGTGCTCATTAAACCTCCTCATCGTCTCCTCCTCCTGCTGACTGTGATTCTGACTCTCTCTCTGCTTGTTCTCTGTCAGTTTCCAGCAGATGGTGACGTACTTTGGGCTCAAACCCAAGTCTGGTGAGAAGGAGGTTTCTCCAAACTACATCTTCATGCTGTGGTACGAGTTCTGCAGTGATTTCAAGAACACGTGGAACCGAGAGAGTAAAAACATCTCCAAAGAGAGGTACAGTAGGAGTGCAGGCGTTTACAGTAGAGCTGGGTCAACAAGGGCTATGCAATTAACCCAGATTCAGTTAACATTTCCACTTTGCCTTCCAACGATTATGAAAAAGCATTAATCATTGGAATAATTGATATAATTACTGTTTTGGGGCAACACAGTGGCTCAGTGGTTAGCGCTGTCGCCTCACAGCAAAAAGGTTGCTGGTTCGAGTCCCGGCTGGGTCTGTTGGTGTTTCTGTGTGGAGTTTGCATGTTCTCCCCGTGTTGGTGTGGGTTTCCTCCAGGTGCTCCGGTTTCCCTCACAGTCCAAACACATGCACTATAGGGGAACTGATCAACTAAGTTGGCCGTAGTGTATGTGTGTCTGTGTGAATGAGTGCATATGGGTGTTTCCCAGTACTGGAAGCTGGAAGGGCATTCGCTGTGTAAAACATATGCTAGAGTAGTTGGCGGTTCATTCCGCTGTGGTGACCCCTGATAAATAAGGGACTAAGCTGAAGGAAAATGACTGAATGATTCAGACGACAAAATAAGTCTAGTGGGAGTCTTTAAGTTCATATTTACAAAACAAAAGTCCCCAAATATACATTTAAATATAGATAATGTCAGGGTTGGGGGTTGAAGGAGATGAGGCGAGGACCCAAGTGCAGTAAATGAAAACTTATTTTATTTAATAAAAGGAAAACAAAATAACTTAAACCTCCCCATGGGGGAAAACATGGAAAATACACACTTAACTATAGACAGGACCTGACATGACAGATTTCATTATTCATTATCTTCAATTGTCAGGCTCGTGGGTGGGGAAAAGGAGCCAAGTGCAGAGTAAATGGATATTTATTAATAATAAAATAAAATAAAAGGCAAAATAAACTATCCCGAGGGGGAAAACATTGTCACGTCAGAATATAAGCAGAAATAATTCAACACAAACAGGTGAACATAATAAAATAATAATGGGTTAACAAGGAGGGTGGGACTAGACAATAGACGGGAGAGCACATGACACAAGAAAACACCACAAGCCATGTGCTCATGTAAAACTTGACAAGAACACACAGCCAATAACCACGTGTTCACAAGACAACACTACAGCACAATAGTGAAGCACGCGGGCACAATGTAAACACCCAGCCACGTGCTTATACAACACAAACAGACACAAGACATGAACACACGACAGATGAAAACACCTTACCGTGCGCTCACACATATGCACATATTTCATCTCAGCGCCAACCAGATTGAGACGCTGAGAATGAAACAGCGCGATGCCGACAGGACAAAACACAAACAGGAGTACAAGAGCGCGCATGTCCCAAGCACGCACAGACCTCGCACGCCCGCATCAAGCAAGAGTGTGCATGTTCTGAGTGCACTCACAACGGCGCCCATACAGAGACACAATGACATACAGGACAAGACGGAGCTAGTGTCTGGACTCTGCCACCACAACAAGAATTTACAAGACCAGAGTGGCAGAACACTGACATCAGTGATGACACATGAGCACTGAATTAATGACAACGGACCAGCACAGCACTGAATACACGAGGAGAATAAATAGGGAAGACAAACCATTGAACAGACAGGTGGACAGCTGAAAATAATAATTACAAACAGGATAACAAGGTGGGTGGGACAAGATGCTAGACAAAGAACACATGGTACAAAAACACAACACAAGCCATGTGCTCACATACAAACAGGACTAGAACACGCAGCAATGAGAGAGCTCACTCAAAACAAGGCACGTAAGCACGTGATTACAATGTGAACATGAAACCACGTGCTACACAACACAAACACAACAGAACGCAAGACACGAGCACACGATAAATAAAGATACGTACCGTGCGCTCACATATGTGACGTGAACATTCCCTCCCAGCACCATCTGAAACCGAAACCAACTAAACTGAGACGCTGAGAATGAACATCACGCCACAGACAAAACAAACACAGACACGAGGACCAGAGCGCACATCCAGACCACGCTCGGACCCCACGCGGTCCGAGTGCAACCAGAACGGCGCTCATATAATGACAAGGACAGGCAATGACGAGAAAGAGAAGTACTCGATCTGAGAAAACTCAAGCCGAGCACAACATATAACACATGACGTGACTAGTGTCTGGACTCTGCCACCAAAACAAGAATTAACATCTTATATCTTGTATAATTTGTGCTATATTAAAATTGTTTCAAGTTTTTGAAAAACAGGTTTATTTTGAAGATGCGAAATATTTTGTCGGATCACTCATGTGTTTGTTTGTTTGTTTTTACAATTACATTGAATCATTTTGTACTTTTCTTCAAGGCAACTTTATAAAAATGTAAATATTTACATGAGACACACACAAAAAAGATGTGTTTTAGTGAACGCATCATAAATCATGAAGTTTAGTTCTGTTCCTCCATTGATAAATAGTGTTTTCTTGTTTTTCACATAAATCTAACAAACCTAAGTGGAGTTTAACAAGCAAAACAAGCTGTATGAAAGGAAATGTTGAGTCAGAATGAGCATTATTGTGTGACTCCAGTTTGACCTCCATTCACTTACAACTGAAGAACTGTTGTAAGGTTCAAAAACACTAATATTTACTGTAAATTGCTGTGTAAATTAAATGTTTTTTATATGTGAGACCACATGAAAAAGTTCTGTAGTCATTTATAGTAAATACTATGGTAAAGTGTATTATATTGTGTGTGTGTTATAGTATTTACATCTCTTTGGTAATGAATGCTCCAGCATACTGTAGTATTTACTATAGTGATCTGATAAACTGTAATAAATACTGTAGTATATGTGTGGTGTATTGTAATATAGAGTAAACTGTGCTGTATTGTAGTATAATACATCCTATAGATGTGGAAAACTTCGCAACCATAGCAGCTGTAGAATCACCACAACAGATCAATTACTATAGTTGTTGTGTTACCATAGCAACAGTAGAATCACCACAATAGATCAATTACTATAGTTGTTGTGTTACCATAGCAACAGTAGAATCACCACAATAGATCAATTAATGTAGTTGTTGTGTTACCATAGCAACTGTAGAATCACAACAGATCAATTAATATAGCTGTCATTACCATAGCAACAGTAGAATCACCACAACCTATCAGTTACTACAGTTGTTGTGTTACCATAGCAACTGTAGAATCACCACAACAGATCAATTACTATAGTTGTCGTTACCATAGCAACTGTAGAATCACCACAACAGATCAATTACTATAGTTGTCGTTACCATAGCAACAGTAGAATCACCACAACAGATTAATTACTATAGTTGTTGTGTTACTATAGCAACAGTAGAATCACCACAATAGATCAATTAATGTAGTTGTTGTGTTACCATAGCAACTGTAGAATCACAACAGATCAATTAATATAGCTGTCATTACCATAGCAACAGTAGAATCACCACAACCTATCAGTTACTACAGTTGTTGTGTTACCATAGCAACTGTAGAATCACCACAACAGATAAATTACTATAGTTGTCGTTACCATAGCAACTGTAGAATCACCACAACAGATCAATTACTATAGTTGTCGTTACCATAGCAACTGTAGAATCACCACAACAGATCAATTACTATAGTTGTCGTTACCATAGCAACAGTAGAATCACCACAATAGATCAATTAATATAGTTGTTGTGTTACCATAGCAACTGTAGAATCACCACAACAGATCAATTAATATAGTTGTTGTTACCATAGCAACTGTAGAATCACCACAACAGATTGATTACTGTAAATGTTGTGTTACCATAGCAACTGTAGAATCACCACAACAGATTGATTACTGTAAATGTTGTGTTACCATAGCAACTGTAGAATCACCACAACAAATTGATTACTGTAAATGTTGTGTTACCATAGCAACTGTAGAATCACCACAACAGATTGATTACTGTAAATGTTGTGTTACCATAGCAACTGTAGAATATCCACAACATATCTATATAATCAGTTTTATTTTCTGTCATTTCAGGCTAAAAGTAGCTCAGCAAACCGTCCAAAAAATCACAGCGGAGAAGAAAGTGGAGACGAAGAAGATCAACGCAAACAGCCTAGTGAGAAAACACACACAAACACACAGTTTTGCTCATTTACATGCTAATATTAACAGTTGAAGTCAAAAATTTTAAATATTTTTTTTCAACACATTTCTGCACATAATAGCTTTAATACCTCATCTCTCTAATAACTGATTTATTTTCTTTTTGTCATGATGACAGTAAATAATATTAGACTAGATATTCTTCAAGACACTTCTATACAGCTTAAAGTGACATTTAAAGGCTTCACTAGGGTAATTAGAGTAAAGTTAGGGTAATTAGGCAAGTCATTGTATAACAGTGGTTTGTTAGACAGTCATTTCTTAAGAGGGCTAATAATTATGACCTTAAAAATGTTTTAAAAATGTTAAAAAGCTGCTTTTATTCCAGCCAAACTAAAAGATAAGACTTTTTTCCTGAAGAAAAAATACAGTAGTAAATACTGTGAAAAATGTCTTTCTAGATTCTTTTTATATGTAAATGTAAATGTTGAAATTGTTGAACAGAAAGAGCGACTGCGAAAGAAAGAAGCGGGAGTTTCGTCCAGCTGAGATGTTGGGAGAGAAAGGACAGGAAACATGGAGGATCATCTCACGAGCGCTTTCATCAGAAACACACAGAGGGAGTGTCTGTCAGTGCTTGTGTTCAGACTGAGCAAAGATCAGACTCCAGGTGTGAAACAGCGTCAGACGGCAGGTAACGCTCACAGCACAGCCAGAAAACACCTTCAGTAGCAGAGAACGTCTTATTAAAGCCGTTTTAAAGGCTCGTTAGGAAACATCCGTATCTAATCAGCAGTGCCTCATACTCATCAAACATGGCCTACGATAAATCCTACCCATATCAACAAACACTACATTTGTAGTCAAAACTAGTGCTTTTGAACTATACTAAAGTGTGTATATCATGGTATTTTATAAGAGTTAATTAATGAATGCTCTACCATACGGTACTATTAACTAAAGTGAACCGATAAACTGTACTAAATGCTGTAGTACACTTTAGTTTTTACTACAGTAAACTGTGGTGTATTGCGGTATAATTATACCCTATAGTTGTAGAAAACTACAGTATTGGGAATTTATTTATATTACTGTAGTTGTCCTGTTGCCATAGCAACTGTAGAATCACCACAACAGATCAGTTACTATAGTTGTTGTGTTACCATAGCAACTGTAGAATCACCACAACAAATCAATTACTATAGTTGTTGTGTTACCATAGCAACTGTAGAATCACCACAACCGATCAGTTACTATCGTTGTTGCGTTGCCATAGCAACTGTAGAATCACCACAACCGATCAGTTACTATAGTTGTTGTGTTACCATAGCAACTGTAGAATCACCACAAGAGATAAGTTACTATCGTTGTTGCGTTGCCATAGCAACTGTAGAATCACCACAACAGATCATTTACTGTAGTTGTTGTGTTGCCATAGCAACTGTAGAATCACCACAATCGATCAGTTTCTATAGTTGTTGCGTTGCCATAGCAACTGTAGAATCACCACAACCAAACAGTTATTATCGTTGTTGTGTTACCATAGCAACTTTAGTATCACCACAACAGATCAGTTACTATCGTTTTTGTGTTGCCATAGCAACTGTAGGATCGCCACAACAGATCAGTTACTATAGTTGTTGTTATCATAGCAACTGTAGAATCACCACAATCGATCAGTTACTATAGTTGTTGCGTTGCCATAGCAACTGTAGAATCACCACAGCCAAACAGTTACTATCGTTGTTGCGTTGCCATAGCAACTTTAGAATCACCACAACCGATCAGTTACTATAGTTATTGTGTTACCATAGGAACTGTAGGATCGCCACAACAGATCAGTTACTATAGTTGTTGTGTTACCATAGAAACCACAGAATTTAACAGTTTAACCACAACAGTTTAATTGTAGTACTTTACTGTAGTATGGTTCAAAAGCACTACAGTATCCACTATAAATGACTCTAGTATTTTTGATGGGGATGGTTTTCTTAACTGTGTTTGTACTTGAACAGGAAGTCGCGTCCCTCGCTTCACCTTTTTTCTTTTTTGTGGTTTCACTTTTTCCTTTTTGCTTAATGATGTGTGACGCACTTTTCCACTCACTATGCAAATATTCTGATGAATCTGTAAGGTATTAATGACATTCAGCCGTGTGTTATGAGCAGGAATGATCCTATTATTGAGTGTGTTTGATGACGTGTGTGTGTGTAAATGAGTCAATGGCTTTCCCTATTTATTCACAGAATGAAGTTCATGTTAGAAACATGATGTTGTTTCCCTGGGAAACATGTGCTTTAAATAATTGAATAAGCATAAGTGTTGAAAGCTCAGCATTCGTGGTGTTTTTAAAATGTTCAACACCTCAAAACTCCTGGAGCATTGCTGATATTTTTATAGTAGGCCCAATTGTGATGTTTGTTTAAACTTATTAGGTGCAATAAACTTTTATGAACATCAAACCTCTATGAAAGAGTTAAAACTCAAAGGAAGTGTGTCTTCTGTTTAATTGCATATTCATTTTATTTTATTATTAAAAATATGGACATTTTAAAACACTTTGTTTGCTTCTTCTTTTAATATTTACATTTATAAAAGAAAAGAAAACAAGCTTGTAATGATTACAACTTGTGTTCGTTTGAACATGCAAAAATCATTTCTGTTTTTTGGTCAATTTGATCTAATTTAATGTATTAAATGTTTCAGAATTTCAAGTTCAAGAGTTCACACTTAGCTGATAATTTACAACAATCGTGTTTGGCATGCTGTCCCGGGAGAGAGCCCTGAGCTCAAGGAATCCTCAAGCTCTGGGCTCCCTACCGTTCGCAGGGTGAGAGGGGAGATTGAGCTCAGGGAGATCTCAAAAACTCCCCGGCTGATGTGGCTAAGGTGAAAAGGAAAAATACTGATGCTGGGAGCTCATTTGGCTTAGTCTGTTTACATGTGAAGCATATCTTTGGACGGTGGGAGGAAACCGGGGAACCTGGGGGAAACCCACGTGGACTTAGAGAGAACATGCAAACTCCACAAAGAAACGCCAGCTGGCCCGGCGAGGACCAAAGGCGGCAGTGTTCTTGCTGTGGGGCAACAGTGCTAACCATTGGGCCACCGTGCCACCCAATCTAGATGAAAAGGGGGAGGAGAAGGGGAGGAAGCGGGGTTTCTCCCAGATGAAGATAGTTGTTGAATAAAGACTGTGGTTATTTATAGTGACTTAGGAATCGTCTGATTGGAGGATCATGATTAGCTAATGCGGGACCGGCTGTGGTAAATCATAAGCACGTGATCCTCTCGAAGTTAGTTTATAAATAAACTTCACAAAATGTGTCTTCTGAATTTTGCTGATTTATTTTATTTCATTATTTAAAAAAAAAACATTTTAAAACACTTTGTCTGCATCCTTGTTAATATAATTTTTTTAATATAAAAAATTGTTTGTATCTTCAATTTTGTTTAAAAAATAGATGCACAAAAAATGTGTTAAATCTGGCATTAATTTGAACGTGCACATTTTACTGCAAAATTTGACTAATTTTAATGTTTTTAAAAAAAATTTGAATGTGGGACGATAGAGTGGCGCAGTAGGTAGCATGATCGCCTCACAGCAGGAAGGTCGCTGGTTCAAGCCCCGGCTGGGTCAGTTGGTGTTTCTGTGTGGAGTTTGCATGTTCTCCCCGTGTTGGTGTGGGTTTCCTCCGGGTGCTCCGGTTTCCCCCACAGTCCAAACACATGCGCTATAGGAGAATTGATGAACTAAATTGGCCGTAGTGTATGAGTGTGAATGCAAGAGTGTATGGGTGTTTCCCAGTGTTGGGTTGCATGTGGAAGGGCACCTATTGTGTAAAACACATGCTGGATAAGTTGGCGGTTCGTTCCGCTGTGGCGACCCCAGATTAATAAAGGGACTAAGCTGAATGAAAATGAATGAATGAATTTTAAATTAGAATGTTTGAGTATTTTTGTCTTGAAAAAGAGGTTTTTACACACATTATCAGGTTTGTCTTGCTAATTATATATCAGATCACTTAGATTCTCTTCATATAAACACAAATGCAATGAGATGTTTGAGCTTGAGGTTAAATTAGCCTGTAAGTTGGAGATGCATGTAAAACACACAGTGTGAAATTGATTTGTGCTGTAATTTATGAAGCGTTTAATGGTGTCACTCAGAGAGAGAGAGAGAGATCCTGGGTTCAAATGTTTGACCTTTTATTAATAGGATCTGTCCACAGGCCTTTAACATCTTCATACAAGCCTCTACACACAACATCTGTACAGCAGCGTATATAATCCTGATGACTGAGATCATAAATAGAGGATTAGCATGAAGAGAGTCAGCAGAAACATGAATAACAGTGTCTCGTTCAGTCACATTAAATAAATCAGTTCCACATAGTGGAAACTATCAGTCCTTAAACATTCCTAGATCTACAGTGGAGATGAATGAAGGATTGATCTTCTGCATCTGTCACCGTTCCAGCACACAAAACACCTTATATACATCAGATTATTGACAGAGCATTCCTCTGGAGCTGGACTAATGGCATGCAGGAGGCTTTGCAAACAGCCCATTTTAGTATAAATCTGACACGGAGCACAGTTTAGGACAAAACACAGGATGCAAAAAGCTGAAGTCATGTTGTTGTTTTTTTTAACCAAAGTTGGGTCAAAATGGACAAAATCACTGTTGCATTTATTTTTTAAATTACATTTAAATGCACTTTTTAACCCCAAGGGTTGGGTTTGTCCACATTTGACCCAACATTGGGTTACGAGAACATCTTTTTTTTGACTGTTACAGTATTTACTAAAAGTTACTGTATAGTAGTTTTGCATGTGGATTGTTAGAGATAAAGCAGAAACTCAACAGTTTAGGTGGGTTAAGGGTTAAAAAGCATTATTTACATTTGAAAAAAATTGATCCAAAGTGGGGTTATTTGACCCAACATGGGGTTTTGACAAGACACCATTTTTAAATAGTGTTACATTATTTACTAAAAGTAACTTCTGCATGTGGATGGTGACTAAAAATGTGGAGAAACCCAACAGTTTAAGTAGTTTAAGGGTTAAAAGTGTTTTTTAAATAATCCAACGTTGGGTTTGTCCATATTTGACTCATTGGGTTATGACAAGACAACTTTTTTTTTTTGAGTGTTACAGTATTTACTAAATGTTACTGTGTAGTATTTTGCACGTGGATTGTTACAGATAATGGAGAAACCCAACAGTTTAAGTAGTTTAAAGGTTAAGAAGCATCATTTAAATCTGATTGAAAAGATTTATGCCTTATTAATGTTGGGTTGGTCCATTTATGACCCAACATTAGGTTACGACAACTCAGCATTTTTTTTAGAGTGTTACATTACTAAACTTAACCTCTGTATGACAAATAATATGGGTTAAGGGTTAAAAATCATATTTCTGCATGTACAGTGTCACAGATAACATTGAGAAACCAAACAGTTTAGGTGGTTTAAGGGTTAAAAAAGCTTAATTTACATTTGATTGAAAAGATTCATGTCTAATTAACCATAGTTGACCCAACTTTGGGTTATGGACAACCCAGCATTTTTTATAGTTACATTATTTACTAAAAGTAACTTCTGTATGTGGATGGTGACAAATAATATAGAGAAACCCAACAATTTAAGTGGGTTAAGAGTAAAAAAAAAAGCTTCATTTACATTTGATTGAAAAGATTCATGTCTAATTAACCATATTTGACCCAACTTTGGGTTATGGACAACCCAGCATTTTTATAGTGTTACATAATTAACTAAAAGTAACTTCTGTATGTGGATGATGACAGATACTATGGAGAAACCCAACCGTCCAGGTGGGTTAAGGGTTAAAAAGCGTAATTTAAATCTGATTGAAAAACATTATTCAACGTTGAGTTTGTCCATATTTGACTCATTGGGTTACGGCAAGACAGTATTTTTTACAGTATTTAAAAGTTACTATAGTGGTTCTGCATGTGGATGGTGATGAATAATATGGAGAAACCCAACAGTTTTAGTTTGAGGGTTAAAAAAGCATATTTCTGCATGTGGACGGTGACAGATTCTGCGTAATGGAGAAACCCAACAGTACAGGGCTTAAAAAGCGTGTTTTTGCATGTGAATGTTTACAGATTTCAGTGATCCGCGTAATCTATTAAGGAGAACCCCAAATGTTTAAGCAGTTTAAGGGTAAAAATCGTTATTTTTGCCCGTTTTTCGCCGACCGCATCCTCTCGTCCTCCAGCATCCCGGTCCCCGTGAGCTCCTCCTGGAGCTGTTTTTTCCAATTCTAGTCCAGCTCGATGGATATACAGCGGCACTGCTTGACCCTCTGCACCCTCTTCTTGCGGGTGGGTGGCTGCTGGTCCGGGCAGCTGAGGGTGAAGCTCATGGTGGTGAAGCGCTTGGGTTTGCAGAATGAACAGGACTGGAAGGCGCCCTCCTCCCGGCGCACGTGCCGCGGGATGTAGAAGGAGTTGCACTGGCCGTAGCAGAAGCGGTTGATGATGGTTCTGCTTATGCAGCCCTCTTCGTGGATGGTCTGTTTCAGGGGCTGTGTTTTGCACCAGTCCCGCTTCAGGTACCGGCGCTCGGTCACATGCAGCGCCTCTTGGCTGGATTCCAACACCTCCTCCGAGCCCCTGCTGCGGGCCCTGGAGCCGGACGCGGACTCCTGCTGCTGCGGGCTCCTGGAGGACTCGTTCGGGGTGTTTTTGTCTGGATGCGGGATGGCTCCGCGGTTACGCTTGGACTCGGTCGGGCTCCAGAGGAGAGCCGAGGAGAGCAGCAACGCGCACAGCATCCAGCCGGAGGACGAGGCGCAGGAGGCGGGCATAACTGCTGGAGAAAACCGCACACTTTCAGACTCATATATTCAGTCATGCACTGTCCAAAATATCTGTTAATGAACAATTTATTGTTTATTTATAGTGGTGAATTGCGTTATGGGATGTTGATCTCTGTCCACTTTTGATGTTGAAAATTCAAGTTTAACAAAGTGACTTTTATTGACATTTACTTAGTTTGTATATTAAATTGACTTAGTTTGTATACATTAAATAATATAATATAAACGAAATAATATCTAGAGAAATAAGTCTAGCACTTTAAACTATTCAAAATGTTCATAAAAGTCACTTTTTCCACCTTTTTAAGGTTAAAGTTTGTTGGAAGAAAGATCAAGATCCCATAATGCAATTAAAAACATAAATTACAGTGTAACAATCAAGGTGAAAGAGATATCGGTAACACTTTAGGTCACAATTCACGATATTAACTAATTAACAAACAGCGTAATAAACTGCTAATTAACTGTTTATTAATAGTGAGCTAAAAGTTGGGTTTAGGTTTTGGGTATAGGTCGGATTAGTGATGCAGTATAAGATCATACTTTATAATCAACATAATGTCTTTATATGCTGCATGATCAGCCAGTATAATGGCATGAACTGTGACCTAAAGTGTTACCGCACAAACAGAAGCCAGAGACTTTATTTATTTTGGCGTTGAGCTTATGTGTTTATATTTTATTGGCTAAATGTACTTGATTTTTTCTTAATAATAATGATGAAACGAGGAGCAGGAGGCGGGCATCCCTGCCGGAGGAAAGCGCATCATTTCAGGCTCATCAGCACATCAGACGGATCAGTTCAGGCGCGCTTTAACGCACACACTTGGAAACACAGGCTAATGTCTTTCAACCATACTGTATTAATCTGTTAATATAAATATAAACAAATGACCCAGTTAAAGAGTTTTCTACAACTATAAGGTATATATTACTATAATACACCACAGTTTACTGTAGTCAAATTAAAATATATTTTTATTACTGCGTTGTCGCTTTATTACGCACACACACGAAAACAGTGTGATTTATCCATAAAGTGGATTCATCTTTTAAATATAAACAAATGACCCAATACTGCAGTTGACATGAGGGTTATCTTATTACAATACACCACAGTTTACTGCAGTAAATATTAAAGTATACTACAGTGTTTAATACACTTTGTCAGTTCAGTATACACTTGGCTGGGGTAGCCCAACATTGGGTCAAATATGGACTAACCCAACTCTTTGGTTAAAAGGTGTCATTTAAATTTAATTGAACATATTAAACCAACTCTTTACAACAACCCAGCATATATATATATATATATATATATATATATATATATATATATATATATATATATATATATATATATATATATATATATATATATATATATATTGTTTATTAATAATATTTATCATTATTATTATTTCTTCATAAAGTGTAGTTATTACAGCTGGAGCGTTCCTCAATAAAAGGTTGTTAAAAGCCTACTGTATTATATATAATACTTTACTATATTATGGCTACACTATAGTATTTTCTATAAATTACTGTAGTGTTTTTATGCATACCTTTACATTTTTCCCATGGTTTTTTTGAGCTTGTGTGTACCCATATGAAATAACATTACAGTAATTTATGCTAAAATATCTATTAAAAATATATAATACAGTGTATTATACTGTAAATATTATAGTATTTACCTGTTTTTGTTTATGAATGCTCCAGCATACTGTAGTATTACGTATAGGGATCTGATGAACTGTAATAAATACTGTAGTACACTTTAGTTTTTACTACAGTAATCTGTGGTGTGTTGTAGTGTAATATACCTTACAGTTGTAGAAAACTTCAGTATTGGGATGTTTATATCACCTTAGATGTTGTGTTACCAAAGCAACTGTAGAATCTCCACAGCCAGATTACTGTAGTATGGATCAATACTGTATTTACTATACATTACTATAGTATTTTTCAGGTATAGGCGTGCTAATCACTGAATGATTGATTATCATATTCATATCAGTCTGGCTTCAGTGTTAAAATGTGATTGAAAGAATGACATTTTTTGTTTCAAGGTTGATGCAACGTTAAAATTATTTTAAATTATTAAACGAGTCATGCAAAATATCTGTAATCCAGCTTTGAAACTTGAACTAGATTGATAGCTTATTGATAGGTTGTTTCAGAGTTTGAAAAACATTAAAGGACTGTTTAAAGCTGAAAATATTAGCACATTATTTATAAATCAACACTGAAAATACAAGAACTATAAGTTGAGTTGTCATTTTCTTCAAATATTTATTGAAATTATTTCTTTCAGCATTAAGATAACGTTAAAAGAACCTTTAATTCTAAACAGTTGTGCAAAGATTGGCTATTGTATAAATCAACATTGGGTTTTATTCAAGATTTGTGTTAAAGCTACATAATATCTGCTCTAATAATGTCATTTATTGTTGTAACATTAATGATACAACATTGAAAATATCTAAACAGTTCTAATAAGCAAAGCAAATGACCTATAAATGAACATTACATTTTTAACAAGATCTGTTATTCAAATCTAAATGTTTGTTTCAATGTTGATACAATATTGAGGAAAAACATGTTTAGCAAAATAACTATCAATCAGCAGTCAATATAGGTAGGTTCAATCTAAATATGGATGAATGTAAATGGATTTATTTTTAAAACTAATTTGCATCCAATGTTGTTTTAACCGAGCATTGAGTCAAATATGGACAAACACAAGTATTTGTTTAAAACGTGTAATTAAAATTTATATGGAAAAAAAACTAACCTAACGCTGGGTTTGTCTATATTTGACCCAGCATTGGGTTAAAATAACTCAGCCTTTTTAGAGTATGTTTATGAAAATGTCTTTATGCACTCCATTTTATTTTTCATTTTAATGTTTTGATTGAACAAACTCTACATTGGGTTAATTTTGTCAATTCAATTTAAAATGACATTTTCTAACCCAGTGGTTGTTTATTCATCCATCTTTGACCCAACATAAATCCACTTTTAGAGTCAAGTATTGGGTTAAAACTTGTAATTCGAAGTTAATTGAAAAAAAATAGCCTAACACTGTTCGTCCATATTTGACCCAGCATTGGTTTAAAATAACTCTGCATTATTTGGAGTGTACATTTTCTAAAATGTCAAGGATTTCATGCACTCCGTTTTATTTTCCATTTGAATGTTTTGACAGTTTTAAAACAAGCTGAATCCAGCAAAAAATATTACTAATATGCATAAACTCAAAAATACCCCTACATTGTTTTTTTTTTTCAATTAATTTGTTTTACCCAATGGTTGTTGTTTTTTGTCCATCTTTGACCCAATATAAATCCACTTTTAGAGTCAACTATTGGGTTAAAATTTTAAATTCAAGATTAATTGAAAACAAATCAAACAAACACTGGGTTTGTCTATATTTGACCCAGCATTGGTTTAAAATAACTCATTATTTGGAGTGTACATTTTCTCCATTTCATGCATTTCATTTATTTCCTATTTTAATGTTTAGACAGATATAAAAATCAAACAATCCAATCCAATTCAGTTCATCTTTATTTCTCCAGCGCTTCTACAGTGTAGATTTTGTCACAGCAGCTGAACACAGAAGTTCTAGTAAACTGAAGCTGTGTCAGTCCAGTGTTCAGAGTTGAAGTTCAGTTTAGTTCAGTTCAGTGTGCTTTAATTTACACTGCTGAGAATCCAAACACTGAAGAGCAAATCTATTCATGCACAGAAACACAAGTCCCAAACCAAGCAAGCCAGTAAAACAATTATTAATATGCATATATTAGTCTAAAAACTGGGTTGTTTTAACCCAACATTGCGTCAAATATAGACAAAACCATGGGTTAATTTTGTCAGTTCAATTTAAAAAAAAATTTTTTTAAACAAAATTATTGTTTTTTGTCTATCTTTGACCCAACATTGGGTTATAACCAGTTTTAGAGTGAATTTTTATGCTTGGTTTTCAAGAGCCATGATGAATCCAGTATTATCTTGAGTTATAGAGTTAGTATGAACTTGAGAAACTTATTTTAAACTAAATGAATTGAATATAAAGTTGTATTTTGTCATTTCTGCAGCTGGCCAGCAGGTCATGAGTTCGATCCCCATTTGACTGCATTATACAGTGAGCTCAAAGTAAGTACCTTTAGATAAAAGCATTAAACAAACTGATAAATGTAAATGTAAACCTGCAGTGGATCCACAGTAAAGCAGTAAAGATCTCTCACCTGTCAGCGTGGATGAGCTTCTGCCGCTGGAGATCTTGGAGAAGAAAAGATCTGTGAAGCGTCCCATAGACACACACACACACACACACACACTGACGCTCTGCTGTTTAAATGTGCATTACATCTCTGCACGCTCACACCAGACACAATGCTGGAGGATCAGAGCTGTCCGCCCCCTCACACACACACACACACACACAGAGGAGGCTCCGTCAGTCTGTGCATCACACACTTCATCATTCGACTGTCATTCATAACAGAAACGTATTAAAAAAAACATGCATGTTGATCATAAAGCTGTTTATGATGGATTTATGCTTTTTGGCATTTTTCAACTATATGCAGATGTGTGAATATATGTGTCAGTGGCATGTCCCAGATAATAAAACAAGAAAAATATATAGCCTATAATAATCTAAAACAGAAGTCGCAAGCTCAATTAATGTTATGTTTGCTTTGGTTTTATGCATGCCTATATTTAAATGAGCTTTTTCTACAGTTTGTCTACAAAGAACAGATTCTGTCTTCTGTTGAACACAAATGAAGATATTCTGAAGAATGCTGGAAATCTGTGACCATTTACTGTCATAGTATGAACAAAAATACATTAAAAGGCTGCTGATTTCCAACATTCTTCGGAATATCTTCTTTTGTGTCCAATAGAATGAACTAAATAGAGTAAATTCATTTTCTTTTCGGCTTAGTCGCTTTATCAATCTGGGGTCGCCACAGCGGAATGAACCGCCAACTTATCCAGCACATGCTTTACGCAGCGGATGCCCTGCCAGCCGCAACCCATCTCTGGGAAACAACCACACACATACACTAGGGACAATTTAGCTTCCCCAATTCACCTGTACCACATGTCTTTGGACTGTGGGGGAAACCGGAGCTCCCGGAGGAAACCCACGCAAATGCAGGGAGAACATGCAATAGAGTAAATTATGGCAGAATTTTCATGTTGAACTTTAAATATATAGCTAATATGTGCATAATATATATGTTGCAGCCTGATCTCAAGAGGAAACGTAAGTATTTTACGTTTTGTAAGTTTAGTGGCTAATACGTACGAATTGGTACGAGTTCAGTCGGGGTTGTTGGACGGTCCAAAATGTATGAGAGGTGGTTGGATCATCCCATATTTCACGAAAAATGTGGGGGACGGTCCTAAGTTTCACGAATAGTGGGGGGGGGTTACGGGAGATCGCGGGCAGGCGGGCGTACCTTTACAATACCGCCCAAATATCCACTACCCGCCTATGTTATTTTTTACCCGCAAACTTGGATTTAAAACCGCCCAATCTGGCAACACTGTGTACGATTTTAAAAAGGAGGCGTGGCACCTAACCCCACCCCTAACCCCAACCGTCATTGGGTGATGGTCAAATCGTACTAATTTGTACGAATTAGATAGTACGAATTCATACGAATTAGCCACTAATGAAAAAGTTACGAATTGCCGTGAGATAGCGTTGATATGTTCAGTTATAGGTTCAGGTTTAAACAAAAAACAATATTAAAAACACCCCACGGTTGGTTATAATGACTTTGAAAACCAGTATTTAGCATGAATGGGGCGTAAATGGCACCATTCTGTATGATTTTATTTAATTAAAGGTCGTTTTAAAACGTGTTATGTCGAGTTATGATGAGTTGAAGTATTATTTTGCTCCCAAACAGTTGTACGATCAGTCACGTGACACGCGAGAACCAATAGAGGTCAAGTTGCCGTTGCAAAAACGGCGTCAATTTTAAACTGGAGAGAAGCGCGAAGATTTGAATGTAACGGCTGAAACGGTTTCATACAAAACTATAATTTCACACAATAGTCAGTTTTACGATAACTGTTGTTGTTTTTGGTCAAAATCGTCGGAAACGAGCGACTGGTATGTTTTCCCTTTACAGAACAGCATGAGGTGAGTAAACGATGACAGAATCTGCCTATTTTTCGTTACAATCCCTTTCCAAAAGAGAACGAGCGAAGCTGCGATTGATTTATTTATTTCCCTATAGCACACTTTCTAACAACACATCTGCTCTTGTTTGATTGATTCAGAGCCATTAATTCAGTTCATAATTGTTTAGAGTTGGAGTTGTTACGTCAGTTTATTCTCAGCATGTGTTTCTCATTCATCCTCTTCTGTCTACAAAACAACCGACCGCAAATATGAACGCATTGTCATTTATAAAACACTGCAGCACTGGGTTCTGCGCATATACACGATTCATGAGGGAAAATTAAGCTGAAAACCAGGAAATATATAAGCTAAATGAAGGAGAGTCTTACAAAACGAGCAGAATAAATCCGATAATATGATACAGATCGACATTTAACACTGTTCATTCGAAAAAACATACACATATTTTACCAAAACACTTAAAAAAAACTAAATCTGATCGTTGAATGAATGTATTTAATATATTTGTAATTACTTAATAAATGGGTGAAGTTTTATAGTTATTGTCATTTAGTGGGTCACATTTTCTATAAGGTTTCATTAATTAATGATAGGTAATGTATTTACTAACTTGAACTAAGAATAAACAATACTCATACAGCATTTAAGACAGACAAAACAAGACAAACCATACAATATACATTAAAAAAGACAGTTATGCCAAATTAATTAATGAATATAGATATTAATTGTTAGTTCACTAATGTTAACAAGTACAACTTTAGATTTGAATAAATGCTGTATGAGTATTGTTTATTCTTAGTTCAAGTTAGTAAATACATTACCTATCATTAATTAATAAAACCTTATAGAAAAGTGTGACCCACCAAATGACAATAACTATAAAACGTCACCCATTTATTAAGTAATTACAAATGTATTGATGAATACATTCATTCAACGATCAGATTTGGTTTTTTTTGTGTTGTTTTGTCTGTCTTTTGTACTATTGGACCTGATCAATAAATACTGTAATATTCATTTTTCTATTATGTTAGTAAATATTTTAACTAATCAAACCTTATTGTAAAGAGTTACCATTTGGTGTAATATGTATATCCCTTATTTAAACAACACACTGAGCTGTACATATTAAAATATATTAGTGAATGTCATAGATCACTAAATATGATTCTGCAAAAAAATAAATAAAAACTGAATTGTCAGTTGGTTTAAATCTATTTATTTGAATGATAGATGTAATATATAATGATTTTAGATGACAATTAATGTATTTAGAGCCAAACTGATTCTTCAGTAGATAATTTTAATATTTTAGCAAAACTAATTTGACCGACAATAGTTTTGCACATATGCAAACTTCTGAAAATGATGATGAAAATGTATTTTTAATACATAAAGAGACAAAGTTTAAACATCTTTACATACATATCTTACAGGACACGATGTACGTACATTATATAACATCATCAAGTACATATTTTGTTCCATATGGGCCATAAAGTCAGTGGTCTGAATGATTAATGATTCAGCCATACATTTAAGATCCATGTAAAATATGCTCAATGTAGGAAAGTCTTCAATCCTGAGCTCTTTAGTTGTGTTTTTCTCAAGGCCAAATTCCTTCCAAATCCCCTCTAATGGAGATGAAAGCATCAACATCTAAACCTTAAATTGTGCTCCATTATGTGTTTGTGTCTTCATAGAGAAGAAGCTCTGAGATCCACAGATTGAGGAATCGTGTGTCTCTGTAATCTGTGCTGCTTTAATTCTACTGTAAATCTTGATGGCACAGTAGTGATGATATATTTGGAGGATTAGATGATTCACGAGTGCTCGTCCTAAAAGAGGCTACGTTTTCCCTCTCTGCTATATGAATACGCATATACTGTTATCACGGTAATGATCTTTTTTTTTTTTTTTTTTATTGTGCATGCATGCGTAGGGAATATAGTTTGAAAAGTTAATGTTAAGGCAAAAAAAATAAAAACAAAACCCCACTGAAAACACCCAGTCTGTGGGATGTTGATAAGGGTTACAAAACCAATCTCAAAAGCAGAATAAGCTTTCCATTTGTGTATGGTTTGTTAGGATTGGACAATATTTGCTTGAGATATAACTATTAGAAAATCTTGAATCCAAGGTTTTTTTAAAAATCAAAATCACCTTTAAATTTGTTCAAATTAAGTTCTTAGCAATGCATATTACTAATCCAAAAATTCATTTTTATATTAGGAAATTTACAATTAATCTTCATACATCCTACAATCGACCTTTAGTTAATACTGAAATAGTGTTGTCACATTACTGGAATTTTCAACTTCAATACAATACCTTAAAGAATCTCGATATTCAATACGATTTTCGATACCACAAGAAATAAATTCCACAACATTAAGAACAAATGAGATCTTTTTAACAAATTAAGAACTTAATTACAAATTAAGTAAAAAGAAAAAATAAATAAAACCATGCAATGTGTTTGCATTTAAAAAAAAGAATTACACCAGATAAGTCAGCAGTACTTAAGTCCAAAAAGCAATGAATGACTAGTTTTAAAAAAACGAGTGCAACCTTGTCTTACTTTAGGATTGAAGCAAAAGATTAAATCATTTTAATATTACTGAGGGAGGTTACTTTCATTAACTTAGCGAAACAACACAGCATAACAGCAAGATATCACTTTATCAAAGGTGTATTTTTATTTTACCATTACTACAAAGAATGCTAGATATAGAAAGAAGTTTCTGTTCCAGCCACAATGTCGCAGAAATACCATGGTTCTGATAAAAAATAAAATAAAAAAAAAAACTCAACATTGAATTAAAATGGAAAAAAGAAAGTGTGGATGTGGAAACGAGTGCGCTGATTTCATTCTGTTGTGATTGTTGTTCAACTGGTATATTGCGGTCATATCTGCATGTTTCTAAATAAAAAAATAAGTAATTTAACTCCCTGCTGTTGAGAAGAGAGGACAAAACTAGGGCTAAGCGATTAATCGAAAAGTAATCGAAATCGACTTTCAGAGTCTATAATCGATCTAATTTTTCCAGGTCAGTTTTTTCAATTATTTCCCTACCATGTGTGGATTTACTTGACTCCGCTCTGTTAAAGCTAAATTATACTTATTATATTATGATTTATACTTATTATTATATTATACTTCTGCCAAGGGCATGTGTGCGTACAGTCTGTCGCAGCCTTTGCATACCCGCGGAACTCAAAAAAAAAATTACTTACACGTCACAATGACGCGTAGTGCAAGCTTTGTGATTGGTCGGTTTGACCTTCATTCAGGGATCTCTCACTTGTAATATGTAAGCATATTTACTTTACAGAACCTGTCAGTGAACTATGAGGGCAAAAAAATTTAATAAATAAAATAATCGTTCATTAAACATAATCGAGTTAAAATGTTAAATTATTAGAGATTTAGATTTTACGCCAAATCGTCCAGCCCTAGACAAAACCAGTGTCAATAATAATCAAAAGCAAGATTGTATCATTTTAAATCTTTTAGCATCGATATTAATTAATTTGTAACAACACTATACTCTATTTATTTGTCTATTGCCAACTTAAGACTTTTTTTGGTGCAGGTTCACCAATCTCATCAGTATTATTTAGAGCAAGAATCATTTAATGGCACATTAAAATACTTTATTGAAGCATCACCGTTTGGCCTCAAAATACTCATTATTATTATTATTATCATCATCGGAAATATATATGACTTTTCACTGTCCTTTATCACCACCATTTACACCAAGAATATTTTTATAATTTCAAACGCAATCACATTTAGCATGACCACTAATACTGTTATATAATTTAATAAGTATATATTAATTTCTTTTCGACATAAATGTTACACTGAATGGCAATGAGCATCATTTCACCCATAATTTAACATATTATATTCACTAAAGTTACTTGATATTGAAACAAACTCTTTACTTGCATTTACAGTGCCTTTAATGTATATAAAATAATTGTCAGTTTAATGCAGTCTCGTCTTCAACATATATACTGTAATGTAGATCTTTGTTTTTAAAAACACAGAAAGTTGCCACACATCTCTTCTCAATTAAGTCAGCGTATAACTTGACATTTGAACCCTTATCTATTCATGCCTAAAATTTGAAATAAATAAAATTTTCTATAATAGCAAACCAGTTAAATTCAGAATGACTCTTTTGGCTGTATGTTATTAATATTATTATGACTAAAATATAATGTTTGGCAGGACAATCATTCAAATGATGTGATGCAAGACTAGTAAACATTAATACTGAATCATGGCTCTCTGAACAAAGTGCGCCACCAGGTGTTGAAGAAAGCAACCTGCACACAAAGCAATTCGTTTGACATCTTTTATAAAAGCAAAACATTTTTATAAACGAGTGACAGCATTGAGGATATGACATAATACTGCGAAACAGAACATACATTATCATGAGTTACACCATTAATGTTGCCTTTAAGGTCTTGAAAATAAAATGAAAAGTTTTTGCATAAAATATAAATAAGCTGACACCTACTGAAAACCAACCTTTTTTTCCCATTCTACTAACATTCATTTTCAGTCTAAACATGGTCTTCAACTATTCTTACATTAATATCACCCTCCACACTTTCACAGACTCGTCTTTTCATTTACCCTAAAAAATAACTATAAATTAGCAGTTCTCTAGTTTGTGATTCATGTTTTTTCCTCATTTATTTACGCTTTTGAATTGCATTATTAGACAGATTTTATGATATTTAGTCTGAAAGAGAGACTTTTATTGACACTTTTAATAGCTTGAAGTGAAATATCTGTAAACAATATGTTCTTACTAAATATATAGCTTCAAACTACTAAAATGTCAATAAAAGTCACTTTGTTAAACTGCAGAGTTACATTTTAAACATCAAAAGTCAACACAGCAAGGATCCCATAATGCAATTCACAACCATTAACAAATGGAAATCCTCCATAAATCGTGAAATACAGAACTAGTTAATGAACAGATTTTTTTTACAGTATATACACACACATCAAATCTGAAATCTTCATTTCTTGTACAACAGATGTATAATTCAAGATTGTGGATTTCAGAGCGTAACCTAAATTGGAGTTCAATGTGATCCTGAAATCCACAACCATTAACAAAAGGATCAAACTCTTTCCTTACCCTTCAAAGACATGCCCGTTCATCTGTAAACCAATCAGAGCTCACTCTAGTGAAATAAATTAAGACTCCTGAATGTGTGAAAGCAGTATTGTTCATTCTCACAGATCGATGGGCTTCATGGCCGACAGCAGTCTTCCCTCCACAAGAGGGTTTCTGGGTGAACCTCTGTAGCGGCTGGTGTCGTTTTCAGACACTTTCAGCAGAACACATTTGGGATGTTCATTTGCAGCATTCTTACAGTTCGAAAGCATCGCCTTTGGTACTTTATTAGTGACGTCTTCCAGCGCTGCAGGCTTGACTGCTGTTTTCTTTGGTGGAACTGAAGGTTTGGGTTTTACACTCGACCACAAATCGCTTTCTAAACTCACAGCCTTTATGTGACTAGAGGCGCACCATCCCATCCTACTTTCCTTTCGATTTCCAACCAGAGAGTTTATTCTGGTCACGGACTGCCTTACTGGCGTACGCTGAAACTTTAGGGGAGATCGGAGCAGTTTAACTTTGGGTGAATCGAGCGTCATCATGTTAAACAGTTTAATCTGATCTGCCACTCTGCTTTTCTTGGTTTCAGCATTATTTTGTTGTTCTTGAGAAACATTAATCTTCTCTTCCACCAATGAAGACTCTCTGAGCTCATTCTGCAGGGATGTATTAGCATTCACCTGCGATCTTGTTGCATACGGAGTTGACTGAACTCTAGTAGAGGTGTTCAGTCTGAAAGCGACAGGACTTTGGATGTCTAAAGCGTCGATTAGTTGACTACAGTTTACAGAACGTACCGCAGACTCTTTTAGGTATTCATTTTCAAAGCATAGAGATCCATTAAGGCTGGTTTCCACAAAGCGTGTTGGTTCACTGTCAAACAGAGCGCTGTCGATGTGTAGAGGCGACAGGGGAACAATCTCGATTTGTCCGAACGTCACATCATCATTTGATTGGCTGGACTCGGATATTGATTTAAGCGCAGTTTCCAAAGGCAAATGCACATTAGAAGAATCATCTTGTGGATCTTCCTGTTTAATGATGCTGTGAAGGTCACTGCCGGACTCTCCGAAAGCCTGTCTGATCTTCAGAAGTGTGTGTCCGGTGTGAGAACACTCCTCAGGTGTGGTTTCGGGAACGCTGCTGACCGTTGGAGATTTGCTTATGATGATAACTGGAGTCTCAGAGAATGAATCGGTCGGGAAGGTCAGTCCTGTGTCAGGAGTTTCTCCAGTCCACGAGCTCCTGTGGTCGGCAGAATCACACTGGGGCGTCGACAGGTTATCCTCTGATTTACTGAAAAACTTTGAGCCTGTAAAAGAAACATGGACAATGTTACAGCAGTCTGTAGGGCTGCACGATACTGAAAAAAAACTGGACATTGCGTTATTCTGCGATATCTATTGCAATATTAATACAATTTCAACAGATCGTTCATTTAGATTGATTGGACTGATTTTGTAAGGGTGTGAATCATGTACAAAAAATAATCAAGAAAATTGCAAGCTAAAACAATTGCAATAGAGCAACAGAAAAAGTCAAATAAACAGTGCTTTACGGTTTTCTGTAGAGTCAAACAGTATTCGGGTGCAGAAAACGAATAATGGAATGTAAAATAACATGTAGTCTTTAGTAAAAATATTCTTCATTAAAATTACAAATGTACAAATGCTCTTGAAATGCCTTTAAAACACATGCAAACGATAAAGTTTCACTCAAAGTTTGTTATGGTAATACTTTGCAACATCAAGTACTTATACTTTGACTCCACAAATCTCATGTATTCTCAACTGTTGTGCTGATCAACTATAATCACAGCACTGCATATCCTGCGATGTGACTATTGTTGATGCACACTATGATATCGATGCTGAAACCATATATTGTGCAGCGGCAGCCATAGCAGTTTGTCATTATTTACACTTACTGGATTGACATTTGTTCTTGAAATGTCTCTGAAGACCTATTTGGATGACAGTTGTTTAAGGATGGTGATGAGGATAGCTCTAAATATAAATGCCATCAACCAATTAATCGCAATTAAATCGCATCCAAAATAAAAGTTTATTTTTACATAATGTATGTGTACTCGCCGTGTATAAACATTGTTTATCTATAAATCAGGGTTTCTGCGGGGTCTTAAAAAGTCTAAAATTTAAAAATCGAAATTTAAGACCTAAAAAAGTCTTAAATTCTCTGTTCTAGGTCTTAAATATCTTTGCACAGGTCTTATTTTTCCGATGTCCATGTAACGCTACATCTAATGCTCATTTAAATTCTTTGTTGTTGTTGTTGCTTGGTTTTCGTGGTGTTGTAGTCCTTCACTAGTCCTAATGTAATTTGCAGTATTACAACTACAAATGAGACCAGCATGCAATAGCCAATCAGCTTTCTGTTATTGGGCCCAGTGCAATCGGCGAATGTGACGTCATCGCTGTGTTTGCGGAGGTACACTTTCGGTGCACGTGACATGATTTCAGCTGGCAGCGTGAACAGATTTCGAGCGCAACATTTTGCACAGTGCCGCGTTTGATTTGAGTTAAATATGAAACACTTTCAGATGACCAATAATTCTTGGCTGGAAATTGCAACAGCCGTGGAAAAGGAGGAAAGTTTTTGTAAAAGTTTGGAAAAACCTGAGGGATAAGTTTGTTAAAACAAAAAAAAAAAGATGCCATGGCAAAAGTGGAGACCCGTGTGGATAATAGCTACAAACTAAAATTAAGTGACAAATTCTGTCTTTGATAACTGGAAAGGAATATATGAAGCTTTCAGTTTACAGTATACTGATGCCCAAATTCTGGGCTTTATTGGTGATGATGGTCAGGAATGTTGGAGCATTATTGCCTTTTTAGCCTTTAGAGGACAGAAACTAGCCAGACAGTGATGTGTGAATTGTTGAGTAACAAAATAAAATAAACTTCAGTATTTTTAGTAAGTTTTTTTGCTTTTATTCTTTCCATAATAAAAAATACAATTGTAGAGCAAGCCATTTTCTCTTGTCATTGATATTTAACTTTAATAGGTAGAACTGTCAGATATATAAAATAAAGCAGGTGATGCATCAAAGTTTGATTTAAAAAAATCTTGAATGGTTATAAAAATCTTTATAATCATTATAATAAATAATAAAAATAATAAAAAACAATTAGTTTTAAAATCTTGAGCGATATTAATGATATGACGTATTTGCGGAAACGTACTACATCTCTGTTTATCCGTCTGACTTTACGGTGGGTATCTTTTGACCGGCCCCTGTCATTTTAAAGAATATCACAACAGTGAACGTGTCAAGTATAAAAGCCTCATCCATTTCGTGAGGTGAGCGCAGTCAGCGGAGGTGCACGATGCGCCACCAGCGAAAGTATAAATCAGTCTTAAGATGATATATATATATATATATATATATATATATATATTTTGTAGTTCAGTGGTCCATCTAACCTGTCTTTAGCACAGTTCAATTTAAAATTTATTTTACCACTAATTTTGTGATTTTGCATTTTCTCTCGTGTTTCTCTGCGTGTTTTTGATATTGTGATATAGGTCTTAAATTTAATACTTAATGGTCTTAAAAAGTCTTAAATTTGACATTATGATATCTGCAGAAACCCTGATAAATGTATATATATAAAAAAAAAAAAACATACAAAACCAAAATGTTTACATATTTATATAATTTGTAGCCTCGCGCGTAGCTGTGCATTTATACTTCTGCTTGCTGTTTCTGTTTCTCTGCAATACACTTCCAAAAGCTGGCAGTAGGTGTTTATGTTCCTCTGTGTCAAGTTTCTTCACTGGTGTTTTGTTACTTCTGAACACTTCCTTAATGTACAAGTGGCTCAAATTCGCTCATTTTGAGGAGGGAACCGGCGGACGTGCAACAACTTTAATCATAAGGTGAACAGAAAACAACAGTCTCCATCCGGAGCTCCTTCACGGGGCTCCACACTTGTAAACCCTCGCTGCATCGGGTGCACGGCTCTCACCTCCGCCCACACTCGTCAGCGCTACCAAGCCGACCAATCACAGAGCTTGCGCTACGCGTAACATTTTTTAAGAGGTGCGAGTCAATGTCACCGACGGCCACGGCGAGGGGCTATGCGTCCACGTGTAGGCTGCGCTGTAGCATCTGCGTGCGCTCGACGCAGAAGTATAAATCGGCCTTTAGTGTGCTGTTTCTATTACATCTGACCAGTGAATCCAGCTTGTGTAATCTAATCCAATCGAGTACCAAATCACGATGTTCAACCAATCAAAATGCTCTCTGAAGCTGAAGAAAAAATGATTGGCCCTCCTATGAAATTATTCTTTTTACTCTTTTATTCTTAAGTGCTGTTTAATAGAGAAAGGTCATTTTTCACACTATTCCCCCATTATATTTTAGTCTCATTTCTTTTATTTTGGCTGGAATAAAAAGAATAAACTGCTAATGTCAATATTATTAGTCCCCTTAGGAAATGTGTTGTTTTCGATTGTTTACAGAACAAACCACTGTTGTCCAACGACTTGCTTAATTACCCTAGTAAGCCTTTAAATGTCATTTTAAGCTAAATACTAGTATCTTGTAAAATAACGAGTATAATATTATGTACAGAGACAAAGGAAATTAGTTATTACAACTATTATGTTTAAAAATGTGTTGAGAAAACAGAACAGAACAAGGGAAATATTTTTTAAAAACATTCTAATTTCACAGAAGCGAATAATTTTGTCTTTATTTGTATATTCACAAAGAAATATCAAAATAATTATTGAAATATCACACACATTATTCATAACAGGATCAAAAATTAAGTAGGGTCAATTTTGGTTTTATGTTTAGTTCACAAGGCAGTTAGTGTACATTTGTCAAAGGAATTCACTGTAGATGTAGAACTATATTCCTGCAAAGCCACTATTGATAAAGTGTGTTTTGAAGTGTGTACGGGAGTATTTCAAAGGATTAAATCAAACCCCAAACCCAAATAAACAAACGTACTGACCTTTCGAGGGGCTCTTGCTCAAAACAGGCAGACTTAACTCCTTGGTGAAGTGAAAACCGGTAGAACTCTCTTGTGTAGCTAGGCGCCAACCTATGGCCTCTGACCCCTTTGGCCCCGGTTGTGAATGTGTAATGACGTTCTGTTGAAATAGAGGCAGCTTCTTTTTACTCTCATTGCTTTGTGATTGTCTGAGTGCTGAATTATCACAACACAAGCTCAATAATCAGCGATACTAAGAGCAGTTCTGGTCAATCATCTTTTTTTATTTGAGCATAAACACATGCATAAAAGAATGACCACGTCAATAAATGGAAACCCAAAACCACATGCACACATTACAAAAATAACAATTATTAATATTATTCTGTGCTTAAAACATTTATTTTTCTACAAATATTTTAGTAAAATCATCTCTCAATATAATATCTTTTGTACAGTCACAATGTTACAACATTGGACAACGACATAGTGTGCAATATTAAGCAGGACAAACATCACATGAATCATCTTAGTGTCATAAAAGCATTAACAAGTGTAAAATTAGTTTTCTTGATTGCTAAAGCAAGTGTTTTTGCACATATTAAGCAGCTATTCAAGTTAGCAGCAGCCTTTTTTCTTTTTTTTTTTAATAAAATGCAAACCATGCACAGGTTAAACCCTTAAACCAAGACTCTTAAGTACAATCAAATATTTATTTTCATGCCTAAATGCATGCTCCTCATTAATAGCAGCATGTGCCTACATTATACTGCCACTAGATGGCGCAGGAGAACACTAAATAGACATCAATTCTGTGCTATATTACTCATCCATGAATATGTATTAACACATACAAATTAGATGACATCATCATCATGCAAATCATGAACATGCAAATCGATTGCATTAAAACAGCGGGCATTAGAGGAGGATTGTTCAGTCTCTGGCGGAGGTGGACAGAGATGATGATGTTTCTGAACTTACAGAATCTCGGCTGGATTTGCCCAAACTGAAGCGCAGACGAAGAGATTTTCTCACAGGCTCTTTCTTAGCAGTTCTGGGAGAGAAACAGCCCGCCTTTCCTGATTCAACTCTGAAATCAGACACAAATCATCATCAGAAATGAGCTTAAAGAGATATTAGAGATAATAAGAGATAATAAACAATATATAAAAACTAGGGCTGAACAATATATCGTTTGAGCATTGATATTGTATTGTGTGCATCTGCAATAGGCACATCACAAGATTAGATTATTTATTAAAGATTATTAGATAAAGGTATTATTAAATATGATTACTTTTTCATTAATAATACAATGATGATCATGTTGTTTTACATTCGATTGTCATATTTCTGTACTTGAATACTGTTAGACTGCCCATAAAATCCATAAAGCACTGTTTGTTTATTTACTTTTGATTGTAATTTCATAAGATTTATGCAGATGCACTGAAATCTAGAGATATTCAAATCATCTGGTGAAATTCTATTTATATCGCAATATAGATGTCGTGGCAAAACAAAATATCGCAATGTGCAGTACTGTGCAGCCCTAATAAAAACCATTATTGCCATATTGAAACTAGATACGGCATGAATCTATGGGTGCGTCTCAATCAGCACCCTTGTTTACTAGTTAGTTAGTCATTTTAAGTGCTGTCTTAAATCACAAAATTCTTCACTGAAACTTTTGTGACCTGAAAACTCCCACAATCTACCGTGAAAATCAGGGTGCATTGATACGCACTACATAAGCACCTTTAATGAAAGTTCGTAAGCGCAAAATATGAATCATGTGACCCAAATCATCACACATAATGACAAACTAGAAACGTTTCTCTATAAAGAATCCTTATTTATTTCTTTTTAACATGAACGAGCATAACTAGACGAGTTGGGAACATTCTAGTAAACATTTATAATAGTTTAATGGATGAAACATTGCTGGTATATGAAAGAATCAAATTATATAGCTGTAATGTACTTTTCTCTATCTAGGTTAATTAATATACAAAAATAATTAGTTCTGTTGTTGTTTATAAACTCCAGTTATAATGATGTACAATGAGGTTGTCCATGTCTATGTGTCCCAATGTGTTGTCAACCACCTCTTCAGTGCCCTTACTAGTGCTCGAATTAGTGCATATGACCTTTGCAGCTGATGCTAATTGAGGCACCCAAGTAAGCGTATAATCAAAACTGAATTGAATTATTTTTAAGGTAAATTGTAGGGCTGCACAGTATATCGATTTATGTTTGCATATGCAATAGACACATCACAGGATGTTTATTTTAGAGTTGGAAACAGTTTTGCAATCAAATTTGAGGCTTTTTTCCAACAGGATTGAATGAGGATTTTGATTATTTGTGTCTCTTTAATTCATAGGTCTCAAACTCAGTTCCTTGAGGGCCGCAGCTCTGCACAGTTTTGCTCCAACCCTAATCAAACACAGCTGATCCAACTAATCAAGGTGTTCAACACTACTAGATTAGCTGTGTTTGATTAGGGCTGGAGCAAAACTGTGCAGAGGTGCGGCCCTCCAGGAACTGAGTTTGAGACCTATGAATTAAAGAGACACAAATCAGATCTGTAGATAAATTGATTGCGAACCCCTTAATCACTTGCTATATAATTACTTGGAGACAATTATTTGTCATTCTGAGGAAGCCACAAGGCTGAAACATCTGTTCTTTATCCTAAATAAATTAATGAGCACAATCCAGCTTTGTTCTTGATCACTAAAGTAGCTGTACATTAAAGGTTAGTTAACCAGTAATCACCAAATCAGCAGTTGAGAATATTATTAGTGTGTGTGTCGTACCTGCTGACACTACGGTCTCTCAGCCGTCTGCTCTTTCTCCTGGCAGAACTGCTGGACAGACGAGAGTTTCTGCCCACTGAAGACAGCAAACCACTGTGAGACGAGTCCAGGACCCCTGCAGCGCTGTGAGCTGAAAACACAACCACAGTTAAACACAATCACACAAAACATGCTTCTTACACTTTTACAAAATCAAATTTAAGCACTTTTATTGAAAAGTGTGGGAAATTACAGATTTATATACAGTACAAAATTATTGAATTCTCTTTAAAATATTTTCCAAGTGTTGTTTAATGTGGAGAAGATTTTTTTTCCAACACATTTCTGCATATAATAGTTTTAATAACTCATTTCTAATAACTGATGTCTTTTCTCTTTGTCATGATGACAGCACATAATATTAGACTAGATATTCTTCAAGACACTAATATTCAGCTTAAAGTGACATTTAAAGGCTTAAAGGTGCTGTATGTAAGTTTTTGACTCTTCTAAAGCATAAAAATACAATAATATGTGTGCAGATATTTAAGAAACATCCCAAGTGAACATACTTGTTTAACTGACAAACAATGCTGAAGTCAGATATTCTGCTTTGAAAATGTTTTTTTCCGTGCCGGAACGCTGTCTTTGTTTAGGTAATTTTCACATGCACATGCCAGTTTAACCAATTATAATTCAGCACCCCGGGTTGCCTTGTTGGAAAACAGCATATTTCATTCATTCATTCATTCAGAAAGACTCTGAAAGCATGCGTCCATGAGCGAAATGCTACAGTGTAGTGGAAAGTATCAGATGTCAAAATGAGACAGATTCAGTTCCACATGACGTTAATTAGCAAATGACATAAATATTAGGAACGTGAGCAGGTTACATCGCGTGTCCTAACAACACGCTGTGACGAGATTGTTATGAGTGATGAGCCATTTGGCTGTTTGCACCACAAAACACGGCAGAAATTTAAATACAGCCTTTCAGAAGCACAGAATATGCACTCACCTGGCACTCACTCACAAAACGGTAAGGTTTAGAATCCATTTAATACATGTTAACCCTCTTTAACATCATTAAAGGTGAAGTGAACTTTCTGCTTTCAGTATATGGTAATATACGTCATGTAAAATGCATTCAAACTCGCATTGTTAGCATTTAGCACTGAATAAAGCACACGAGGCTTACCTGAGGTGATCTGTCATAGGTTTCTGTTGTTCAGCTGTGAGAAATAGAAGCCGCTTCTAATAAATCAATTCGAGGTGTTGGTTCGAACCAAAACTCCTTCTAATATGGAGAATATTCCCTCAATCGCGTGTCGTTGCTTTTATTTAGAACACAGTTTAAAATCCCTCAAACTGGCAACCCGGCGTACCTTTATTATGATTCAGGACTGCAATACCTAGTTCAACCACTGGGTGTCAAACTTACATACTGCACCTTTAACTAGGTTAATTAGGGTAAAGTTAGGGTAATTAGACAAGTCATTGTATAACAATGGTTTATTCTGGAGACAATCCAAAACTAATATTGCTTAAAGGGGCTAATAATATTGACCTTAAAATTGTTTTTTGTTTGTATGTTTTTTTTATGTAAACTGCTTTTAATCCAGCCAAAATAAAAGAAATCAGACTTTCTTCAAAAGATATAGAAAAAAATGTAGCAAATACAGTGAAAATGTCCTTGATTTGATCAAGATCACTTGGGAAATATTTAACAAGAATAAAAATTTTCACAGGAAGGCTAAGAGTTTTGACTTCAACTGTACATATACATTATATCAGATCATATTTGTTATACTATAGAGAGTTTTTTTTGCATATAGAATTATGAAGTAGCCCAATTTTGCACCACCTCCATTTTTTGACAAAAATCAGGCAGGCAGACAGACCACAAGTGATGCCCAATCACTGGACTAAAGAAAGAATGCAAAGTGTGTTTGTTTCAAGTAGCAAAAACTCATGATCTGGATAACCTTATTCTAAGCCATGAAAAACTCTGAGAATTTTATATTTTGATGGCATGTTTGCCCCAAGCCCAACATTGCATTACTGTCATTTACTCACATCTTAAATGTGTCTTTTATTTTAAATGTATATTTCTTTAATTTTTAAAGATAAATCCCCACTACAGGCACATGCACAGAGCAATTAAAATTTTATGCAAAAGCCCCCAAAAATGTGAATAATTAATAATTATTACCATTTAGTAAGATAAATTATGAAAGCAAAACAGACAAAAAAACAGCACTTTATGCTAAAATCTAAGCACTTTTCAAACCTTGAAAACACTGCATTCAAATTCAAGCATTTCCAGCACCCAATATAGCAGAAAGCTTACTTGATCCAGGAGTAGACGATCCACCAAACAGCACGCTGGGGAAGAGCTCCAGGCCGAGGTTCTTCTTGATGGACCTGCGTTTCTTGTTGGAGAAGCCGTGTGTCTGAGCCGACTCCAGAGGAAGTTTACGCTTGGAGTTTGGAGTCATGATGACCGGAGTGGCCATGGAGAAAACTGAAGGGGACAAAAAGAGACTGAATTGACTCTGAAGTACTGGAGTTGTTGAAGGACTTGTACTTTATGATCCCACAAGTGCCTATTTAATGCAAGGAAATGTGCTGAAATTAAACGGAGCAGTAATTTCGAAGCAAAAGATCAGAACGACAGATGCCTGAAAATGAAGAAGTAATTTTTGATCAGTGGTTTCCAACCTTTGTTAGCTTGCGCTTGTTTTACAAGGCACACTACAATGTTTATATGAATCAGCTAGTTGTGGTGGGTTGGTGATTTAGTAGGCTACTCTCAGATGCAGGACTGTTAAATAAATTGTTCTGCGATATACTGTAGGGTTGTGCGATGTCGACCAATTGGGCATCATACAATGTCTAATGTGAAACATCACAATGGCATCGTCGTCGTAGGCATCGAAGAATTCATTATTTATGAATAATTCATTCATTCATAACATATTAATTATTTGTAGCCTACCGTTTCAACTACATGACCCGCATGGCCTTTGTTTTACCCATAACCAAATCATAAATAAATAAAGATAAGTTACACACAAATTACCACCTGTCAATCACTTTACCGCAGGACTCTGGCATGAATAGGCAGAGTGATCTGTGACATTATAATGGCGTCCACAAATTTGGTTGGTAAAAAAGGTGCACAACCAACAGGAACCAACCAACAGTAGGCTATCTGAGGTGAAAGTGAAAGACTGAAGCAGCGTACTGACGCTGTGACACAGTACCTGATAGATTCAAAAGACTGAAGGGTCGTTAAATAGAGACAAGATTAATTAAATATCAGGTTTAACAACTATAGTGAGGCGCCATCCAGCGGTACATCCTTGATAAACTGTTCGACGTGCACTGCTCTCTAGGGTCAGTCACCCGCTGATCTCCTGGAGCTCAGACATCCGCATATGCTGCAGAGCGTGCCTGTGTGTGTGTGGTCACGTGATGTGCGTTTTCAGTGCTATAGAGGGAGATTTTTTCAGAAATGCTAGATGAAACGCCAGTGTGGACGTAAATAATTTTTGTTCTAAAATGCCATTTTAAAACTAAGACGAATTAGTGTAAACGGGGCCTAAGTGTGTATTTTTCACGAGCGGGTTGCTGCTGCGACAGGGGCGGAGGATCAAGATGCCGGCTCATCATCGTGACGTCTATCGGCGATGGATGATGGCATCATCTATCGACCCAACCCTAATATACTGTCATAAAAATGATTGCGAGAATGGTTATTATTGTCATTTTAGGACCGATTTATGTCTGTGTTCATATAATGATTATACAACAGCATATTATAGTCATAAAAACATTTGATGGACAAAAACGTCATGTAAATGTGCTTCTAAAATGGCTTTAACGTTATTTCTGAACCGCTACTTTTCTGAAAGTGGACTGCAGATTTGAACACAGCTCATTTGGACACATTTTGAAAACATTTTTATTCACCTGTTAGTATTAGTAAGCATTGTTTGTAAAAGAGTTGAACTGGCTAACACCTTCATGGAACATTAGCTAAAATGACAGTAATTTTTATGTAAACATGATGGACAATATATATTGCGTCACCAAAACGAAGTCATGTCCATGTATTCCACAATAAGTTGTTATATTGATTTGTGTGACAGGCCTAATTAATAATAATAATTCCTCATTATATATAGCGCTTTTCTGGACACTCAAAGCACTTTACACATTGGGGGGAATCTCCTCATCCACCACCAGTGTGCAGCATCCACCTGGACGACACAATGGCAGCCATATTGCGCCAGACCGCACACCACACACCAGCTGATTGGTGTAGAGGAGACAGAGTGATGAAGCCAATTATGATATGGAGATGGTTGGGAGGCCATGATGGACAGAGGCCAGTGGGCAAATTTGGCCAGGATGCGGGTTGAAACCCCTACTCTTTTTCCAAGGACAACCTGGGATTTTTAAATACCACAGAGAGTCAGGACCTCAGTTCAATGTCTCATCCGAAAGAAGGATTGAACTCAAACTGACGGATTGATAACTGAAATCATAACGTTTACAGTAAATGATTGACTGTATAAAAACAGTCAACTGGTTTGGAACAACTGAGTAAATGATGACAATTTTCAAGTTTGGGTGAACTATCCCTTTAATACAGCTGGCAGCGCCTTGCAATACCATCACATTCCACTGGGAGGCTGCATCCCACAGGTTGAAAACCACTGATTTAGACAAACAATAGAGGAAACGTGCTAATATAAGCTCTGAAAGACAAACATTGTGCCGTTTATCATCAATGCGGAGTCCTAATGAAAACAATAGCAAGCAGAGACCCATCATAGGATGGACAAAAGCAGACAAGCCATCTTAAACTATTTACAGACAGCATTTGCTCATTACATTGAAGAAGTGAGGAGGAGAAACTCTGAATGTGAATGCGGTGCAGCTGATCTACATGCAGTGACGTCTGATGAACATTTACCCACCTGCTCCATCAGACTGAGGGGTATTTGTTGGGGTTCTACTAGCTTTTAACCTATTCAGAGCTCCATTTACCACGTCTGGAATACAAAACAAACCAACTCAACTATAACGGGTCTAATTATAGGCCTATAAAACACTGTTTACCATGTGAAGAAGCTAGAATTAAATAACTGGCTCTAGGGCTGCACAATATATAATTTCAGCATTGATATTGCTGTGTGTGCGTGCACAATAGTCACATAGCAGGACATGCAATATTGAGTTGGATTATAGCTGATCAGCACAACAGTTGAGAATACATGAGACTTGTGGAGTCATTGCAAAGTAGAACCATAACAGAGTGAAACTTTATCCTTTGCATGTGTTTTAAAGGCATTTCAAGACAGTTTAAAGCATTCAGGCACAAAAAAGTACAACATTTGTACCTGCAATGAAGATTAATTTTACTGAATGAATACAGTGAAGACTATACAGTTTAATCTTACATTTCTTTATTCAATTTCTGTACGTGATTTGACTCTATAGTAAACCATAAAGCACTGTTTCTCTGATACAGTTCCATTAATATTGTGCAGCCCTAACAGATCCCCTCTGATATGCTTTTAAAGGTGGTTCTTACCTCCTAAACTGCGTCTGTTGCTTTTCTTCAGGTCAGAGTGAGCATTGCTGTCCTCTAGAGACATGACGGATGGAGAAAATAAAGCAGCATCACAACCCAACATGGCTGGAACCTTCTCCATCAGGAACTGAGGAACCACACCTGTTAAAAAAATCAGGTGAGTGAGCAATCATATAGATTAGTACATTGAAATGTACAAAACACATTAATCATGTCAAAGCATCAGTTCGGTTTCATATTTAAATAAGGACAATTTTCAATTACACATCTAAAATAATAGGATAATAAAAGTCTGGGAAGTCCTGATTTACATGAATGAATGGTATCTTGACCACTGTATTGATTAAACAGGTTATATACTTTCTCTAACCCTTGTGTATGACATGAGAAACCAAATTTGCCTTGATCTTTTGACATTATAAGAGGTTTTAGTACCATTAAAACATTCCTGCAGTTTCAAAGCTTAAGGCGTCCTCCTGATTAGAAATGATTACAAGAAATGTTTCCCGGTGTATTGCAAATGATCAGATTTACCCCCTCCCTAGTAAAAAGCCATGTTACCTATACGTTGAGCGTTCTCTATGAGACACTGTACAGCTGCTGCCTGATGCTTGAGTCTCTTCTCTGTGCTGCTGCTCATCTTTTCTCCTCCGTCACCACAGTGAAAGAGATTCGGTGCAAAAATAACAGAGAGATTGCTGCTGTCCATTTTATTCTCAGCACATCTGAAATAAATTCACAATACACACACAGCACAGAGTAAGCTATACACACTCATAGGGCTGGGCGATATGACAAATCTCACATCATGGTATAAGTCTTCTTATATCCTGATAACAACGTATATCACAACATGGAACCATTTATGTAAATTCAGTCAATTAGTAGTTTATATTGTCCACATGTAAATGAGTATTTCTGGTTTACATTTTAAAGTATATACTCATATATCTACTCAGTCATTCATTCATTCATTTTCTTTTCGGCTTAGTCCATTTATTAATCTGGGGTCGCCACAGCGGAATGAACCGCCAATTTATCCAGCATACACTGCAAAAAAGCTTTTCTTAGTTAGATTTTTTGTCTTGTTTCTAGTCCAAATATCTAAAAATTCTTAAATCAAGAAGAATTTTCTAGACAAGCAAAACATGTTGTCTTGTTTTAAGAAATAATTTGCCAAAATAAAGAGAGTTTTTCCTTAAAACAAGCAAATTAATCTGCCAATGGGGTAAGCAAAATAATCTTATATATTATTTCTTAAAACAAGACAACATGTTTTGCTTGTCTAGAAAATTCTTCTTGATTTAAGAATTTTTAGATATTTGGACTAGAAACAAGACAAAAAATCTAACTAAGAAAAGCTTTTTTGCATTGTTTTACGCAGCAGATGCCCTTCCAGCTGCAACCCATCACTGGGAAACATCCATACACTGACTCACACACATACACTACAGACAATTTAGCTTACCCAATTCACCTGTACCACATGTTTTTGGACTTGTGGGGGAAACCGGAACACCCGGAGGAAACCCACGCCAAAACAGGGAGAACATGCAAACTCCATACAGAAATGCCAACTGACCCAGCCGGGGCTCGAACCCTACTCAGTCATATGTGATCATATTTCTTAGTTTAATCAGAACTTCAGAGCAAGTATTTGATTAAAAATGTAGAAATATGCAATAAATATTAAGAAAATATCAAACACTTATCACAAACTAAGCATTGCAGGTCAAAAATAAAAATAAAAGATAAATAAAATGCAATGTAAACATTGTATTATTCATGTATGCATGTAGTATTGCGCTTATATAACTTTTAAAAAAGTATTGCGATAAACAATGTATTTTGTGGCACCACAATATAAACAATAGAGCATAATATGAACCAACAGACTTTTAATTTTGTCCACAATATATATATATATATATTGTCATATTGCACAGCCCTACACACTCACTTTACATAAGCTTAAACACAAAAGAGCCTGTGCTATTGAGAGGGAAGATGTAGATTAGCATAACAAGAGATTTGAGACAAACAGAGACATCTGGCCTCGTACCGCTGAGAGACGGTCTTCAGGAAGCTGAAGAAGTAGCGCAGTGTGTTTAAGTTTCTTTCGGGCAGTACGCAAGACAGCAGAAGTGTAGCTGAGGTCCTCTCCTCTGCTGTGGGAAGCTCCTGGGCCTTTAGAAACGCACTGTGCAGATCTACAGTCAAAACCGGCTCTGGAAGCTCCCTGAAAAACTGCTTCAGGAGTCCAGCAATGTCCAGCGGGAGAGCAGCGGACAGACAGTCCTCACCCTGGTCCAGTTTAGCCTACAGGAGCAAAACAGAAATCACTTTTATAAGGGGTTTAAAAACAGTTAGTGACTATGTCAGCAGTGTGTGAATTTATCCCGGCTCTAATAGTAAAAATGAATTGTATTGTTCATAATCAGTTATAAAAAGGGTCAGTTTCAGAGAGTTAGAAAACATTATTTGTGTGCTATTTTTTGAGCGGAAACTTTGCATACACACTCTAGAGGCAGCAGAGACTGATTTTACATCTTGTAAAAAGGAGCATAATAGGTCCCCTTTAAATGATGGCACCGGTCAGCGTCTGTGTCGTGTATTGAAGCAGAGGTCACTCACCCGGAGGCTCTTGACCCGCACCACAGAGCCAGACTTTCTGAACAGACCCTCTGTGTCCAGATGATCCAGAAGAGTTGTACAAATATCCACTATAAAGCTGGGGATAGAATGGACACAAGTGATTATCAGACAATAAAATAAATGTAACACATGACAGGGCTGCACAATACATCATTTCAGCAAATCTGCAATAGTAACGTAGCAGTATCTGCAATGTCAGTTCAGTTTTAGATTACTCATTCCCTAGGAGATTTGAGTGGGATTATAGTTGACCAAGAACCACATTGTGGAGTCACTGGGAAGTTTAACCTTAATAAATTGCTTGTTTCCTTAGTTTTTAAGGTCTAGACTGTCCAGAAAACGCTGTCTGTGTTTTATTTATGCAGATTAACTGTCATACGATATCATTCAAATCAATATAAAACTATGAATTGAGCTAAATAGAGCTGTTCAAGTCATCTGGTGAAATTATATTCATATCGCAATACATATCACAGAAAAACAAAACACTGCAATGTCAGGTTTTTTATATCGTTAAATCCTAATACATGATGATAAACAAAACAAGGAGATATCAAGAATGCAAATACATTTGCAAACATCTATCTTTTTTTTTTTTTTTTACAGTTATTTAAATGGAGAAACATTGGGCTACAAACAGATACAGGAACACATATGGCCCGTTTCCACTGAGTGGTACAGTACGATACGCTTTTATGGCCGTTTCCACTGTCAAAACCGTACCGAACCGTACCACTTTTTCGTTTACCAAACATGAGAAAGGGTACCATAAGGTGGAGCTACACGCGTAGCTGAATGCTGATTGGTTACAGAGATACGCCATGATCTTGTGGAGCTAGCCAGAATGAAAACAAAGGAACCGCCATGTATTTAATACACAGCCGAGACATCTATATGCATATAATAGCGAGCCATGGATTACCCGAGCTCAAACAAACCTCGTCATTGTCTTGATGAACAGCCACAAAGCCAAGAAGAACAAAATCTGCCGTGTCCTGTTGTTGTTTTACGAGGCTGTCTAAAAGCGCGAGCGGTTTTCACTTTCTCCAGGGAGCTCGCGATCGCATCTATTTTTGATATAACGAACTTCTTGAGCTGATGATAATAACGTTTGTGATTATTGAAGAGTCTCTGACATCTGATTCTTTCAGAAAAGAAAAGGACAAACGTGAGAGGGGAAAAAAAAAAAGGAGAAGCCCGACAAAACACAGGAGCAAACTGTTTCAGCAACCTGAATCACTAACAAACTGCAATGTTTATCATCACCTTTTGGACTATTATGAACTGGGAATGAGGGAATTACTCTCTAACAGAGGTTACATGTGCTGGTGAAGATTAAAGACACAGACGAGAGGTTTGCACTGACTGTGGGCTATATGTTGCATGTTGTTTTTGAACTCAAATAAGGACTAAATCTATGTTGTGTGTAGTTTTTCTGTAATTGGTAACATATTGGTTAAAGTAGGCTATTTTGCACTGTCATTGATCTGCAATTATAATCAAATCATGTTCATAGAAAGGTTAGTAATAAACGTTTATACAGAAGTATTTATATGTATAAAGCATCTGTTTTGTGAGAAGTGCTTCTCATATGATTTGTGAACAACCTGTACAGCTTTACTGTAGACATTTATTCGAGCAAGAATGACGTCAACTGAAACTCTCTGTCGTACCCTTTGTAGTGGAAACGCAAGCATGATAAAGGTGACCCGTACTGTACTGTACTGTACCAGTCAGTGGAAACGAGCCAATAATTATCAAACAATAAAATAAATGCAATACACAATAATAAAAATGGAGATATCAAGAATGTAAACATATTTGGAAAAATATAACAATCATGTAAAATTATTTTAACGGAGAGAAGCATTGGGGTTATGGGCTAAATACATTTATCAGACACTTTTATAGAAGCAACTTAAAAATGAAGGTCAAAGTACTTTAGTATTCAATAAACGCAAAAAATAATTTGAGTATTAAGTAAAGACATTAACCCCCGGTTTCACAAACAAGGTTTAAGGCTAGTCAAGATTAAATTCCATGTTTGAGCTGTCTCAACTCAAAATAACTTGCAGTAAGATGTCTTAAAATACGTCAGTGTCATTTTTTTGTCTCCAGGTGCACACCAGTAATATATTTTTCTATGGCTTTCTATATTTTTATAAATGTGGCTTAAATAGCCTAATTTATCGAAGGCCTAGTCCTGGCTTAATCTAAGAGCTGTTTGTGAAACTGGGGCTAAGTGAATTTTCTTCTTTAAATAGGTCTAAATCAAAACCAAATTTAAGTAATTATATGCTTTGCCAAGTACTTCATTTGTTCACATTTAAAGGTGATTTTATCAATATTTTGTTTTGTTTTTTAACCTCCATATTCCTGATTTTCAATTGTGTATCAGCCACATTTTCTCCATTTTAACCAGTATATCAATAGAAAATTCCTTCATTCAGCTTTTAGATGATTGAAAATATTGACCCTTATGACTAGTTTTGTGGTCCAGGATCACATATGTATTCAAAGCATTAGGCAACGTGTTTATATAATTTGTTTCATATAAAGACGTCACATATTCCATTCAAAGCGTCTGTAATTTACTTCGAAGGTCTGTTTAAGCAAAACTTAAAACCCTTGATTTAACCTAAAAACATTGTTTATTTGCTTGTTTTGTAACTGTATTTTAATGTATTGTTTGACTTGTGGCTGTATTAAGCAATATAACCTTGATATTCAACCATGCAATTTTCAAACAGCACTGTTGTTTCTGGCATTTAAAGGAACATTCATTCATTCATTTTCCTTTGGCGTAGTCTCTGTTTTAGAGGTCGTCACAGCAGATTGAACTGCCAACTTTTACAGGCCAGCATGTGTTTTATGTTGCGGATGACCTTTCAGCCGCAATCTAGTACTGGGAAACACCCATACACACTTACATTCTCTTTCTCTCTTTCTCTTTCTCTTTCTCTTTCTCTCTCTCTCTCTCTCTCACACACACACATACACAATTTAGTTAATCAATTTCACTATAGTGCATGTGTTTGGACTGTGAGGGAAACCAGAGCACTCGGAAAAAACCCACGGCAACATGGGGAGAACATGCAAACTCCAAACAGAAACGCCAACTGACCCAGCCGGGACTCGAACCAGCAACTTCCTTGCTGTGAGGCCACAGTGCTAACCACTGAGCCACTGTGCTACCCATTTAAAAGAACAGTTTACCCAAAAACAAACATTTTGTCATCATTTACTCATTTGTTCCTAACCTGTTGGAGTTTCTTTCTTTTGTCAAACACAAAGGAATTGGGAATTGATGAATATAGAAAAAACAGTCATTGACTTCCCTGTTTTTTTTGTTTTCAGCATTCTTCCCAATACTGTTTTGTGTTCAACAGAAGAAATAAAGTCATAATGGTTTAGAACCACTCGAGTGTGAGTAAATGGGGAGGAAGTTTTCATTTGCACTTCATAGCCATTCACACCTCCTATAGGGTGCATAGATTGTTTTGCATTGAGACGATGTAAATGGTGTCTTTAATTAAGCACTTCAGTGTTTTTGTTTCAAAATTACATTTGAGGTACAGTTGGTTTTATTCATTCATTCATTTTCTTTTCGGCTTAGTCTCTTTATTAATCTGGGGTCGCCACAGCGGAATGAATCGCCAACCCATACACACTCATACACTTCGGACAATTTAGCTTACCCAATTCACCCGTACCGCATGTCTTTGGTCTTGTGGGGGAAACCGGAGCACCCGGAGGAAACCCACGCTGGTTCGAGTCCCAGCTGGGTAAATTGGCGTTTCTGTGTGAAGTTTGCATGTTCTCCCTGTGTTGATGTGGGTTTCTTCCGCGTGCTCGGGTTCCCCCACAGTCCAAACACATGCGCTATAGAGGAATTGGGTAAGCTAAATTGTCCGTAATGTGAATGGGGGTGTATGGGTTGCAGCTGGAAGGGCATCCGCTGTGTAAAACATACGTTGAATAAGTTGGTGGTTCATTCCGCTGTGGCGACCCCAGATTAAAAAAACATTAGCACTATTAAATTAACTGTGAACAGTGTTGTACTTTGACAGCCATTGGCTGATATGATTTGCGTATGTAGAATTTGCAAAGAATACTTTTATGAAATTACATTATTAAGGACTAAGGAGAAAGTCAAATATAAAACCCCAAAACTGAAAATGTCAAGACAAAAAATAGTGTAATTTATAGGAATTATAGGTCATAAAACAGTCAGTAGAACAAAAGTGAAAAAGTATTAGAAAGAGATGCAAGCTTTTTGTTAGATTTATAATGTTTGTCAAAATTAATCCAAAATATCTGGAAAGACTGAGGAAAAACGTCTTGTATTGCATGATTTAGAAAAGTAATACAAAAGCTAATGAATATGCACATAAATTAAATATAAATCTTAAGATAGTAATGATAGAGATTTATGGTGAAATTGGTTACTTAGGGAAAGTATCCATTTTCATTTTATACAGAATAACCTTAATGTCACACCATATTGCAATTTTAGGGACAAATGTAGCATGTATAAATCCAATTTCCTAATGTATTGGAAATTTATTGGTCTATTAGCCTATTTAAAATCTGCAAAGAATACTTTTTAAGTATATTATTAAGGAGAAAGTCTAAATGTGCGAATATAAAGCCAACTTTCAAAATCAAAATTAACTAGGTCATTCTTTGTTATGCACGTACACACAAATATCCATCTCTTTGTTATGCATGTACACAAATGTGTGGCTCTTACCAGGGTAAATCTCCATAGTCTAGCACATGGCAGTGTGGCAGACCTTCCAGCGCAACCCCAAACACCCTGACCTGGAGGACAAGAAAGATCTGTTCAGGTAATGACTGACCGGCATGCAGGAACAACCAAAGCTCTGTGTGTGTTTGAAAATCAACAGCACTAACTCTGGCATAACCTTCATATTCACTTAATCTCATTTCACACCACTGCCTTGAAGAAAACGACCAGATATAAACATAGGACACAACATAGACCAGAATTCAGCGGCCGTTACTATAATCACAATTAAGACTTTATTTTCTTTTACTCAAAACAGCCAGACTTGTCATGGATTATGTGTATTTATAATGAAACATCAAAAAGTACTTCTATTAACTATTTGGCCTTTATTAAACTCTGAAATGCATTTTTTGTGTGTTTAAGATGTGCTGAATCATCTCTGAACCAAGAGAAAAAGGAAGTTGACTAACTATTTAGTGTGACAGGAGAAAAAAATGCCAAAAATTCTAACAGATAAAAACAAGATATTTAGTAGTTGCATGTTTAGATTCTCCAAACAAATGAAACCAGATGAAAGTAAACATGCAACTGACTACAACTACACTTTCTTTTGACTATCTTTTATCATCTTATTTTATACTCACGATGTGCAACTCCTTACAGGCATTTAAAATTTTACTAATTGTTTTAATTTGTTCTTTTATGGCTGTTGATGCTTGTTGTAAGGCGACCTTGGGTGTCTAGAAAGGCGCCATTTACAAATAAAATGAATTATTATTAAACTAGAACTACTGAATAATGAACAGTAACAAATAGAGGTAAAGTTGGTTTTATATTCGCACATTCGTTCATTTAGAAGTCTCTGTATTGTTTACCATGTTACTTTGAATATTCGATCAGAATTAGCATGCAAGTATGACTTCTAAACAACATTAACACTGTTTAATTCACTGTGAACAATGTTGTACTTTGATAGTCATTGGCTGTTTATATGATTTCCCTATTTAAAATTTACAAGTAACACTTTTCTGAAATTATATTATTAGGGAGAAAGTCTGAATATCCGAATATAAAACCAACTTTACCTCTATCAGTAACAAACAAACACACAAATGTCTGATATTACAGTGCATTAATAATACAAACATCTAATAATTCAACTAATTTACGAAATTAAGACAATACTTCCACACACACACACACGTCAAATAAATGTAAAATGAATAAACCACTGGTGAATATTGGGCGATAATAAACACACAAAGGCCTTAGTTGTTCCCAAATAGGAAAATCACCAACTTTGACACGTAGATTTACAAAAGAAGCAGCATTATACCATTACAACTCAAGGGTTTGTGCTGGTTTATGAACTCACCGTGTTCGCTGATGTCTGTTTGCTTCTGTTTTTATTCCAGTTCTTGATTTTTATTCCATAAACCGACCGAAGATGCTGAACGACGGCCAGACGAACCACATTTCTCTCCACAACCTTCATTATGACGAGTAATATCTTTTAAAAGACCTCGAAATATGCAGAAATACTCGATTTATGTTTAAAAACGATGTAAATATACGTTAAGTTACGTTACGGTTGACGTTAGCTGACTTTTCTACAGTTCCGCCTGAGGCATTACGATAAAAATCAACCGATCAAAGACACCAAACTCCGATTATATTTAATTCTCCCACTTTACTCCGCTTAAACCTCATTTTATATTGTAAAATAATGTGTAAATGTCTCCATATGAATCCAGTGTTTGTGTCAGTCCGTCCGCTTTATTTCCTGTCTTCACACAACGGCAGTTCGGAAAATGTTCAAATTTCGCCCTGCCTACGTCACTCAAGCGTCTCCCGCACTCTGATTGGATAGGGATAGTCACATGCTCAGACAGAGCCGCCCCCTCGTCCATTGTGACATGCGTGATTGATGGCGTAACAGATGTGAAACTTCTGCATGTTTGTCGCAACATAATATCACACACACACACACACACGCCTGGACATGGACAAGTGCTAAATAACTGTCCACATGAGTACCATATTTCTCCAATGATAGTGAGATTTATAGAAAGGCATTTTTCCACAGTGCAGTTGTGAAACCGTCATTGTCACCACTTTATTTCTTTATTTGCAGCACTGATTTAATGCATTTTGGCTTAGGGAGCTGCAGGAAAATGTCCATTTGTTATGCAAGATGTCATTTGTTTTATTTTGATGCTTTTACCATCTGACTATCATATCTTTTGTAGTTGCTTTAAAATTAAATTTGCATGCACATATTTTATTTCAATGACTGACTATTTCGTATATATTAAATGTTAGTATTGTCAGTCATTTATTATTATTTTAAATTTTTTATATAATATTTAATTTTCTTTTGTTAATTAATTTATTTCTTTTTTCATATTTTAAAATTATGTTTATTAAGAATTTATTTATTTATTTTTATTACTTTTTTGCTATTTGTAAAAAGGGGAATATCCTGGTAGTACTTTACGTTATATTCCCAACAAGCATACTTATTAATATTTAAAAATAATAATAATTTAGTGGATTTTTAAATTAATTTATTTTAATTTTAGTCATTCACTCGTTTATTAAAAAATATATATTACTTCAAATTTTGGCCCATTTTCTTAATGCATTAACTTTTTAGACTTAAATAATTGACTATTTCGTATTAAATGTAGTATTGTTATTATATAATATTATAATTTCTTTTGTTATTTAATTTAATTATTTTTTTGTATTTTAAAATTAATCTTTTTTATTACTTTTTTTATTTGCTAGTTGTTAAAAAATGGAATATCCTGGTAACTTTGTTACTTTCCCAATAAACATACTTACATATTTAAAAAATAGTAATTTAAAGCATTTGTAAATTTATTTATTTTAATGTTAAATCACTCACTTATTAAAAAAATATATTCATTTAAATGTGGGCCCATTTTCTGGATGTATTAAATCTTTAGACTTTAATATTTGACTATTTTATATATTAATTGTTTGTATTGTCAGTCATTTACTAATAGTAGTAATATTATAGTTATATAATATTATTTTATATAGTTATTTCATTTAATTTTTTTAATTATTTATTTATTTATGAGTAATTTCTGGACATTTTTATATTTATATGTTTATTTAGTTTTAATTATAATTATTAACCACTGTAACTCTTTATTTAACATCAATACAACAAATGTTTTGATCAATTTTGAGAGAATATATGTTGGTGAGGAGTGGTTTGTTGTATTTTTATTCTAGTTATCTTTTTCTTTTTTTGATAATTGTAAAAAAAGAATATCCTGGTGGTACTTTTGCATCATAATGTTATGTTATATTCCCAATAAACATACTTATATATAATAAAAAATATAATTTAATGCATTTTCTGTTTTATTTATTTATTGCTATTTGTTAAAAAATATAATCCTGATGCTACTTCATGGCATCATAACATTATGCATATTCCCAATAAACATATTTTAATGCATTATTTTTCAAATGGATGCATGCATGCAAGTGATGACCCAAAACACTGCGATCTCTTATCACTTATCTGTTTTTATTACAACATGACATGTATATACAGTAAAAGAGACAGTACAAATGTACGGCTGAGACTGAGAGATTGTTGTTGGTTTAGAAGCACTTCCTGTGGACGATGGATGGACCTGCCTCGTCGTACTCCTGCTTGGTGATCCACATCTGCTGGAAGGTGGACAGAGAAGCCAGGATGGAGCCACCGATCCAGACGGAGTACTTACGCTCAGGGGGAGCAATGATCTACAGAGAGAGAGGTGGAAGAACTTCGTGAGTAAAAATGTATTTCCTCATAGTAAAACTGATGTAAAAGTGCTTTGTTATCCTGCTCACCTTGATCTTCATGGTGCTGGGGGCCAGAGCAGTGATCTCCTTCTGCATACGGTCAGCAATACCAGGGTACATGGTGGTACCGCCGGAGAGGACGTTGTTGGCGTACAGATCCTTACGGATGTCAATGTCGCACTTCATGATGCTGTTGTAGGCGGTCTCATGGATGCCAGCAGACTCCATACCTGTGCAGGTGAGACAGAACATGATGCTCAGATTCATATGAGCAACAATAATCAGCCTATTAGACTTGAGAGAGTGACGCACCAATGAAGGAAGGCTGGAAGAGGGTCTCGGGGCAACGGAAACGCTCATTGCCGATGGTGATGACCTGACCGTCGGGCAACTCGTAGCTCTTCTCCAGGGAGGAGGAGGAGGCGGCGGTGGCCATCTCGTTCTCGAAGTCCAGAGCCACATAGCAGAGCTTCTCCTTGATGTCGCGCACAATCTCACGCTCAGCTGTGGAGAGCAGATTCAGCTCAATTAGACTCAACACCGAACACAAGTACAACACATTAACACACAAACGATGATATCGTCGTTTTGCCGCGAACGCGCGTTATAGGCGTCTACCGCGAAAGTACAAAAAATGGCGGGAAAACAACTGCAACTAAACCCAGTTTAAGAGATGTGTACTTTACTACACACTCATAATAATTCAAAGATAGTTTTTAGGGTAAATATTCACAACATTTACTGATATTTGTACACAAATAGTTTCCCACAGTGGAATTTTCCCTTATATTTTATATTTATGTCAATATATTAGCAGGAGTTTACTACACTATATACACAATTGAAGTCTAACTGAATTATGACAAACTTTATAATGTTGGAAAGGCTTTTTAGATAGTGTATGTATATAAAAGACATTATTTTGCTACAGAAATGGGGTCAACAAACATCATTAGTGGTGATGTTTGGTATTGCGCCCAAACAAAATGTCATTGAAAGCTCAGCCTCATTTTTTGAGGTATTGATTTTAAACTTGCAATACAATTTATTTATATTTTTGTGCTTAATTATACTTTTAAATATGTCAATGAACAAGTATAAGACTTTTCTGTCAGTATACTTAAGTGCAATCTTAATAATTGACATCAAAAATAGACTTAAATGTTGTCTTATTATTATTGTTGTTTAATTGAAGTATACTGCTTGAATGCAGGTGTGTTTAGTAAGTGTTCTGGCTTGTGTTTCTCCAGTTTTTCTCCCTAGTTTGCTCACCGGTTGTCACGAAAGAGTAGCCTCTCTCAGTCAGGATCTTCATCAGGTAGTCAGTCAGATCGCGACCGGCCAGATCCAGACGCATGATGGCGTGGGGCAGAGCGTAACCCTCATAGACGGGGACGTTGTGGGTCACACCATCTCCAGCATCCAGCACAATACCTGCAGGCAGACATAGGATGAGTTTCAGAGAGCAGCAGTGTGTGTGTGTGTGTGTGTGTAAATCCAACATGTGATGATCACAGCTGTCAGAGTCATACACACACATCATAATCTCACAGCATGCACATTGCCAATCGCTGATCACTTCATTAACAACACACTTCCACAGTCAATAATCACACTGTACAATACGTGTAAGAGTCTGGATGGTCATTTTAAAACATCATCTATGGGTGATTTACTAATTTCTTAATCATTGCATCTGCACTGTGTCTGTAATTGTTTATATACTTTCTGCAGCAGAACTTCTATCACTTAAACAAATTCCAGAAATAAAGGTACGCAAGCTGTCTCTGGGGTTAAAAGGTACACTTCTGGATTTAAATATCATTACAAATATTGGTACCTTAAAGCATAAATGTAAATATTAGTGCCTAAAGGGTCCATATAAACAAATATTAGTAGTTAAAGTGTCCATATTGGTACTTAAGAGTAGATATTAGGGTCAATAATGTAGTTTTAAATAATTATTAATACATTAAGGGGCCATATTGGTACCCTAAATATACATTTTAATACCTAAAGGGTTCATGTAAGTAAATATTAATATATAAATGGTTCATAATTTAGCTTATAATTAAATATTAGTTCCTAAATAGACCATATTGGTACATTATAAGTAAATATTAGCACTTAAAGGGTCCGTATAAATAAATATTAGTATTTAAAGGGTCCATATTGGTACTTAAGAGTAAATATTAGGATCAATACTCTAGTTTAAAATAATTATTAATACATAAGAGACCATATTGATACCTTAAATATACATTTTAATAGCTAAAGGGTTCATTTTAGTAAATATTAGTACACAAAGGGTGCATATTTCAGCTTATAATTAAATATTTGTTCCTAAATAGTCTATATTGGTACCTTAAAAGTAAATATTAGCACTTAAAGGGTCCATATAAGTAAATATTAGTACGTAATGGGTTCCTAAAAGTAAATATTAATATCTAAAGGGACCATGTTGTAGATTAAATGTACACATTAGTACCTTAAGTATATAAGTAACAATGAGTAGTGTTCATTAAGAGTGTTCATTAAAACTTTAAGAGTTCATATTAAACCTTAAAAGTAAATATTAATATCTAAAGAGTTGAATTTGTAGCTTAAAGGTAGATATAAGTATATAAAAATGCACCTTTTGTTTTAAATGTTCCACTAACTCTGAATACAAACCATTAAATAGGATTATTGACTAGGGGAATGTTTAGAGCTTATTGCTTTATTTCTGCTTTTTCCTCTTTCTGTAGATCACCCGTGCTCATGTTGACTGTATAGTGAGTATAAGAGTGTAGACTGACCGGTGGTACGGCCGGAAGCGTAGAGGGACAGCACAGCCTGGATAGCCACATACATGGCAGGGACGTTGAAGGTCTCAAACATGATCTGCAAGAAGAGAAGAAAGAGTTTGAGGAGCTGCAGATGTGTTCTCTCTGCGGTCAGTACACCTAAACACCTGCCTAGAGAGCATGTTTGGAGGTTCAAAGATATCTATTAGACATCTAAACTAGACTATTCATCAAATAGACAAGAATGAATGACTACACATGTGAGGTCTTAGTAGATTTAGACTATTAATGTATTAGATTTTTACTGCAGGTCAAACTGAGCCTTGATTTAGCCAAGATGTCTATGCTTAGATGTCTATTAGAGTTCTTTTAAACACTAAAGTACTTGGTATACTTGTGTGTCTCTCTCTGTGGTCAGTATATTCATGTATGTGTGTGTATGTGTGTCTGTGGTCATAGTGTGTGTGGTGAGTATACAAAGGTGTGTGTTTCTGTACTATAATGTTTGTGTCTTTGGTCAGTATACTCAGGTGTGTGTGTGTGTGTGTGTGTGTGTGTGTGTGTGTGTGTGTGTACCTGAGTCATCTTCTCCCTGTTGGCCTTGGGGTTGAGGGGGGCTTCAGTGAGCAGGGTTGGGTGCTCCTCAGGGGCCACACGCAGCTCATTGTAGAAGGTGTGGTGCCAGATCTGCAGAGCACAATCACTGTTACACACACACTCCTGCTGAACACATGAATGTAAGCTGAATATGAGTGTGAGAGCGCACCTTCTCCATATCGTCCCAGTTAGTGATGATGCCGTGCTCAATGGGGTACTTCAGGGTCAAGATACCTCTCTTGCTCTGAGCCTCATCACCTACGTAGCTGTCCTTCTGACCCATACCCACCATCACACCCTGATGGAGAGAAAAGAGGCGTTAGAGACCAGCAAAGAGCAATCATACCAGCAGGACAGCTTGGAAATAATACAACAGGCAGCACTGATAAACTACAGGTACAGATCTGTTTGACACTAGTGGAAAAACAAACTAAATGCACATGTGGGAGCCTGGAGCACTCAACCATTATGTTGCACTGGTATGTACTGTAGTCAACATTTGAAGTGGATGGAAATCTTCCATCAAAGATGTCCTAAATCTATTAATCAACACCTATTCTTGTCTTAGGACCATATTCCATATTAGGACCAAATAGCTTATAGCCTCTTTAGAGCATATGCACTGTGTTTGAGGCTATGACTTTCTATGTGTATGGCTCTTTTCTGTGTTTGAGGCTCTTTATAACAGTATGTGCCGTGTTTGAGGCTATGATTTTCTAAGTTTGAGGCTCTTTTCTGTGTTTGAGGCTCTATATAACTGTATGTGTCGTGTTTGAGGCTATTACTTTCTATGTTTGAGGCTCTTTTCTGTGTTTGAGGCTCTTTATAACAGTATGTGCTGTGTTTAAGGCTCTTATTTTCTGTGTTTGAGGCTGTTTTCTATGTTTAAGGCTCTTATTTTCTATGTTTGAGGCTCTTTTCTGTGTTTGAGGCTTTTAATAACAGTATGTGCTGTGTTTAAGGCTCTTATTTTCTATTTTTGAGGCTGTTTTCTTTGTTTGAGGGTCTTATCTTCTGTGTTTGAGGCTGTTTTCTTTGTTTGAGGCTCTTATTTTCTATGTTTGAGGCTCTTTTCTATGTTTGAGGCTCTTATTTTCTATGTTTGAGGCTCTTAATAACAGTATGTGCTGTGTTTAAGGCTCTTATTTTCTGTGTTTGAGGCTGTTTTCTATGTTTGAGGCTCTTATTTTCTGTGTTTGAGGCTCTTTTGTATGTTTGAGGCTCTTTTCTGTGTTTGAGGCTCTTAATAACAGTATGTGCTGTGTTTAAGGCTCTTATTTTCTTTGTTTGAGGCTTTTTTCTATGTTTGAGGCTCTTATTTTCTATTTTGAGGCTGTTTTCTATGTTTGAGGCTCTTATTTTCTGTGTTTGAGGCTCTTTTCTATGTTTGAGGCTCTTATTTTCTGTGTTTGAGGCTCTTTTCTATGTTTGAGGCTCTTATTTTCTTTGTTTGAGGCTTTTTTCTATGTTTAAGGCTCTTATTTTCTGTGTTTGAGGCTGCTTTCTGTGTTTATCCTGCAGTGTTTTTTTCACCTGGTGACGGGGTCTGCCAACAATGGAGGGGAAGACAGCACGGGGAGCGTCATCTCCGGCAAATCCAGCCTTGACCAAGCCAGAGCCGTTGTCGCACACAAGGGCGGTAGTCTCTTCGTCGTCACACATGGTTGGTTTTCTGGTTGGTCTGGGCAGGAAAAATCACAACAACACACAGTCAGACATGCTGAGAGTCTGTATATGCACATTTACAGTCAGCACAATTACACAGAAATGCACATGTTACATCCTGCAAATAAGTTCATAATAATAAACGTTCATTTACTGTATATAACTGCTTTAAAAGTCACATCTGAAAGAGCAGTTTTCATAAATACATATAAAAAATGGCAAATGATCTCAACTTACATCAATCAGAATAGCTAATTATGTTAGCTTTGAAAATAATTGTTGAAATCTGATTAACTTATACTTAATAAGTGTTATAAAAACTATTGTCATGACTGTTTTGTTATATCATTATATAAACAAGTCCAAAAAATACAATGCAAACATAATACAAATAAAAACACATGCAAGCTACACAAAAAATAAATACAAATGAATAATATTAAAAAGAATAGTTATGATTTAATAGTAATGTTAGAGTGCATAAAAACTAGTCCAAAAAATTGAATAAAATTGCTAATTAAAAGCTACAATACAAATAGTTAATAGACAAAAAAATAAATAAAATGAATAAACTATGATCAGAAATTTAGTTCAAATAATATAATAATAATAATACTGAGCATAAAAACTAGAACAAAATACTGTAAGCAAAAAAAAAAAAAAAAAAATTGAATAAAATCAGATAAAAGCTACCCTAAAAAAATTAAATAGAGATATATTAAATAGTAAATTTGTAAAAAATCAACCATGACTTAGGACACCATTTCAAAACTAGAATGGATATTAATTAATTTAATCTTAATGAAAGACTGCTCAGCAAGGGTAAGAAAATGAGCATTGAGTTTAAAACTAGAATCTGATAAAATCACAAAAAAAACGAGCCTAAAAAAATAATAAAAACTAAATAGAAATAAAAACGACGATCAATTTAAATAAAGCTGATTTATAAACCACTAGAATGGTTAAATAATTAACTATGATGAAATAATCTTAATGAAACATGTTCGTTCAGTCTGCTCAGTAAGGCTAAAATAATCAACGAGTTAGAGATCACGATTTTAAAACTAGAATCTAATAAAATCGACCCTAAAAATGAAATAGAAATAACATTTAAAAACCACAATTAATTTAATTAGTCGATTCGTATTAAAAATCAACCATGACTTAGAAAGCAATTTTAAAACTTCAGTGGTTAAATATTAATTAAATCAATCTTAATGAAACGTGTCCATTCAGTCTGCTCAGCAAGGCTAAAATAATCAATGATGAGTAAGAACATAATTTAAAATCTACAATGATTAATAATGAATTAAATCTGAAGGAAACACGTGTAGTTTGTGCTCAGCAAGTGTTACTGAAATCCAATCTCCTGCCGGCAGCTGAAGACTCGGACTGACAAATGCCAAAGAAAGGCTAGAGTTTAACAGCAGGACAAACGCTCTATTTCTGGTTTTCAGCTGTCGCTTCATTCATGCATTAGAGTAAACACTTTTAAACCTAGCAGTTCAAGAACAAGACTAATAAGCAAAGTTAAAACTCTCCCAGTAGCTAATCCAGAGTCTGCGCAAAAAAAAAAAACAAAAATCAAAAGAAATCAATGCATTTAAAGCCTAGAGTCGAGCGCTGGTCTGTAGGACTCACCAAGTTGTTATCACAAGACTGATGCTTCCACTGGGACGAAGACTGAAGGCGAGGATCCCCTTTAAATAAGAGCGGCTCCTGGGGGCCGAGGCGGAGCCTGGGGTTCACACAGGCCCAAATATGAGCAGGCAAGAAAAAATAAAAAAGAGAAAATAACCCTCTCCACCCATGAATCTGATCTGAGCGCATGCAGCGCCGCCCTAAAATTAAGAAAGGCTTCCTTAGAATAGCGGGCCGGGGGCCAACCATCTGCATCGGGGGTCCTCAGCTGAAAAAACAACACTTTTATATTGGAATCAAATGAGATTTTTTAAATTTAAGTTGAATTGTTGTAGGTTTACGAGTGATTTTAACTTAAAATATTTATATATTTAATTAGCTTTTAGAAATTAATTAAATTAGGTTTGATCGAGTTGTAATCAGCATAAAACATATGTTGATCATGTATTTTTTATGTAGGTTAAATGCATTATTTGCATGTCTGATTAATTGTATATTATAAGATATAATATATTTAGCTAATATATATTTGTAAAAAAGAAACACTCAAATGGTTTGTAAAAGAAGTAACGTGCAAAATAGCTTTTAAATAACAATGACATTTATAGACATTTGTATCTTTTACATTTGATATTTGATTATATTTTGTAATATATATATATATACTCAAAAATATATATTTTTTTAGTTATTCAAACTACGTATTTAAAATGAGCTGAAACAACCCAATTCTTGAGATTTCATTGGGACAACTTAATTTTTTATGTTAAATCCACATAAATTTGTTAAAAGTGTTAAGTTAACTTGATCGATTTGTGTTGGGACAACATGAATGAATTGTGTAGAACCCTGCATTTTTACAGTGTATATTATATTATTTTTTCACTACACTAAAAAATGTTGAATCAAATTAACCTTATAATTAATTTTAACTTAAAATAATACTTTAAAACAGTTTTTAAAACTTACGTTGGAAACATGACTAAATTATAATCAACATAAAGCACATCGTTATGACTTATTGATCATATTTATTGTATATTTATTTAAAGTGTTCATATTTGCACCAAGAAACACTATTTGTTTATTATATTATTATTGCATGCTTTTGCTTTCGTCCTTGTTGCTTTCATATTCATGTTGAATCAAATAAACCTTATCTTTTATTTAAATGACATTATTATAAAGTTAGAAATATGATTCACTTACATAATTTACATTAAAAAACACATGTTGTCATATAATATTTTTAAGTGCTTTTGCTGTTTTTATTGGACATAACAAGCACATGTGAAACGTTTCGATCCATTCAATTGTTTAATAATTAAACATCACAGTTCATCTCACAGGCTGCATAGAAGCACGTCAGATTGATCTCTAGTTTTATCTTTTACAAGTAATAGATTACAATCTTGAGTCACTTAAAAAAAGTAACTAAATGTGTTACTTTAGTTAATTACAAAAATGTTATGTTATTTTTGTGTATTTAATTTTTTCAACATTTAGTTTATTTTCAATATGTTAAAATCGTAAGCCCAGTTGAGATGAAAAATAAAAAACCCACAGAAATAACATGCATTACTTTCCTTAAAAAGTAACTAACACATTTATAGTTACTTTTTTATTTACATTTTTAAAAAGTCACTTTTAAAAGTAATATATTTCAATTTAAAGCTTAGCTGACATAAAAAAGAATAACATACTTTACTATTGAAGACATTTAGCTACTTTTTAAAAAGTTACATGTAAAAGTAAAATATTACAATCTTGAGCCAGTTAAACAAAAAGTAAATAAATGTGTTGCTTTTTAAAGAAAGTAATTTTAAAGTAGTTTTATTTGTTTTTCTTTTTTTCCTAATCTTGAAATGGCTTAAAATGGTAAGAAAACTTACTTAAACTAAAAAATGAACTAAATTTGGTTGCTTTTTTAATGAAAGGATTATATTTTATTTATTTTTTCATCTCGGCTGAGTCTAAGATTGTAATATATTACTTTTAAAAGCGACATTTAGAAAAAATTAAACTAAAAAAGTAACTGAATGTTTTACTTAGTTACTTTTTAAGGAAAGGAATGTATGTTATTTGTGTTTTCTTTTCATCTTATTTGGGCTTAAGATTGTAAAAGTAACAAACTGTGTTGCTTTTTAATTAAAGTAATGTAAGTTATTTTGTATATTTATTTTATTTATTACTCTCTTATTTTGGCTGTGCTTAAAATTGTAACATTATTTTTAAAAGTAACTAAAAAATGTTAAAGTGACTAAATGTTTTACTTTATAAACAAAGTAATGCCTGTTTTTATTTGCTAATTTTCTATAATAATACATTACTTTTACAAGCAACGTTTAAAAAACATTTTTAAAAACGTAACTAAATGTGTTAGTTACATTTTCATGACAGGAAAGCTTGTTATTTGTGTTTCATCTTGGCTGTGTTTAAAATTGTAATATATTCATTTTAAAAGTAGCTTTTTAGGTAACTAAATGTGTTAGTTACATTTTAAGAAAAGTAATGCATGTTTTTAAATGCATGTTTTATTTGCATGTTTTTAAATGCATGTTTTATTTGCGTGTTTTTAAATGCATGTTTTATTTGCATGTTTTTAAATGCATGTTTTATTTGCGTGTTTTTAAATGCATGTTTTTTTTGCATGTTTTTAAATGCATGTTTTTTTGCATGTTTTTAAATGCATGTTTTTTTTGCATGTTTTTAAATGCATGTTTTATTTGCATGTTTTTAAATGCATGTTTTATTTGCGTGTTTTTAAACGCATGTTTTATTTGCGTGTTTTTAAATGCATGTTTTATTTGCATGTTTTTAAATGCATGTTTTTAAACGCATGTTTTATTTGCATGTTTTTAAATGCATGTTTTATTTGCATGTTTTTAAATGCATGTTTTTAAATGCATGTTTTATTTGCATGTTTTTAAATGCATGTTTTATTTGCGTGATTTTAAATGCATGTTTTATTTGCATGTTTTTAAATGCATGTTTTATTTGTGTGTTTTTAAATGCATGTTTTATTTGCGTGTTTTTAAATGTATGTTTTATTTGCGTGTTTTTAAATGCATGTTTTATTTGTGTGTTTTTAAATGCATGTTTTATTTGCGTGTTTTTAAATGCATGTTTTATTTGCGTGTTTTTAAATGCATGTTTTATTTGCGTGTTTTTAAATGCATGTTTTATTTGCGTGTTTTTAAATGCATGTTTTATTTGTGTGTTTTTAAATGCATCTTTTATTTGCGTGTTTTTAAATGCATGTTTTATTTGCGTGTTTTTAAATGCATGTTTTTAAATGCATGTTTTTAAATGCATGTTTTATTTGCGTGTTTTTAAATGCTTGTTTTACTTGCATGTTTTTAAATGCATGTTTTATTTGCGTGTTTTTAAATGCATGTTTTTAAATGCATGTTTTTAAATGCATGTTTTTAAATGCATGTTTTATTTGCGTGTTTTATTTGCGTGTTTTTAAATGCATGTTTTTAAATGCATGTTTTTAAATGCATGTTTTATTTGCGTGTTTTTAAATGCATGTTTTATTTGCATGTTTTTAAATGCATGTTTTTAAATGCATGTTTTATTTGCGTGTTTTTAAATGCATGTTTTTAAATGCATGTTTTTAAATGCATGTTTTACTTGCATGTTTTTAAATGCATGTTTTATTTGCGTGTTTTTATTTGGCTTAAGATTGCTATGTATAACTTTAAAAGTAACTTTTTAAAAACAACAAAAAAAGTAACTTAATATGTTACTTATTTACATTTTAATGAAAGGAACGTATGTTATTTGTGTCTTTTTTAAGCTTTTGTAATGTAAGATTGTAATACATTACTTTTAAAGGTAACTTTTTTCATTTTTTCAACTAAATGCAGGGTGTTCACGGCGTCTTAAAATGTCTTAAATTTCAAATCTAAAATTTTTAGGCCTTAAAGAGTCTTAAACTCACTGAAAGAATGTCTTGTATGTCTTAAATCATTTTAAATTGGTCTTAATTTTCCCATGTAAATTTATTAATATTTAGTTTATTATAATTTTTCAAACTTCTTCTAGAGTTTCTTTAAAGACAATCCATTGAAAAGCATGCTTGTTTTGACACGTTATTTAAGATGTGGCTAATAAAAAAATACCCCTTTTTTTATAGCGAAGTAATAAGATTTTTCAGTCTCAACCAGGCCATAAGAAAAATAAAATCCCCTTAGCATTTAGCGCTGTTTAAGTCTGAAATTTCACTCATAATGGTCTAAAGGTCTTAAAAAGTCTTTGATTTGACTTGATGAAACCTGCAGAATCCCTGTAAATGTGTTACTTAGTTCCATATTAATGAAAGTGATGCATGTTTAATTAGCATTTTTCATCTTTGTTGGGCTTAAAATGATATATTACTTGTAAATTATACATTCATTAATAATATATAACTTTTAATAAGTAATTTTTCAAAAAAGTAACTAAACATAGTTACTTTTAAGGAAAGGAATGCTCTTATGTGTGTGTGTGTGTGTGTGTGTTTTTTAAATGTAAGATTGTAATACATTACTTTCAAAAGCAACACTGTTTCCAACACACTCACACATACACACACACATCATGAGATTTACTAGGCAATAGTCAGCAGTCTCTTGATATAATTCTGATTATTCAGCTTTTTGTCAACACAGGCTGAAGCCTAAAGATGTCACCGAGGTTTGCGGACTCTAGTTTTAGTAACATCTCCAAAGCTGCGTCTGTCTCTCCAGGAGGAATACTGTATATGTCAATGGGCCAATGCACTGGCATGTGGACCCGAACCCTAAATGTGCTTAACAGCTGAGGGGTAACAGCGGCCTGGCCCCTCCCCCTCAGCCGTGCTCTGATTGGCAGAGCTGCAGTAGTAGCTGCGCTCTGATTGGCTCAGCTCTCTCCTTGTAGGGTCATGCTTCTCGTCAGGTGTTACGAACGTGAGTGTGTGATCCTCAGCACCCCATTAGGAAATCCTCCTTACTATGGTAACATATGGACGTCTGCGAGCCACGTTTGTGCACGCAAATCAACTTTCTGAGACACATTTCCAAACTGGTCCATGCCACACACACACACACACACACACACACAGCAGTGAACCAGAATAGAACTGGACAGATATCTCTACTGGGCCTTTAGTATTTACTGACACAAACTTGGACAGTACATTTATTACATCTTTATAGTATTTATTTATTTATTTATTTGTTTGTTTGTTTGTTTGTTTGTTTACTTATTAATCTTTGGGAATGTTAGTTTAAAATGTAATTTTTCATTGTTAGTTCTTGTTTAAATCTTTGATCTTAGGGTTTACAATAAGATTACATTAGTTATTTAATTCATGAAAAGTACATTTATTAGTTTTTTATTTTTATTTTTAATTTAATTTAATTTAGATGTAATTTAATTATTTGTTTTATTTATTATATTTTATTTATTTTAATTTATTTTATTTTCCCAGTGAGGGGTTGCAGTTGGAAGGGCATCCGCTGTGTAAAACATGTGCTGGATAAGTTGGCGGTTCATTCGGCTGTGGCGACCCCAGATTAATAAAGGGACTAAGCCGAAAAGAAAATGAATGAATGAATAAATATTTTATTTGATTTATTTATTCATTCATTGTTAACTCTTGGTGCATTATCTAATGTTAACAAACACAATTTTGGATGTTAAAAATGCATTGGTAAATGTTGAACTATGATTAATAAATGCTAGTATTTTTTAATTCTTCATGTTACTAAATATGGGTGGCACGGTGGCTCTGTGGTTAGCACCGTGGCCTCACAGCAAGAAGGTTGCTGGTTTGAGTCCAGGCTGGGTCAGTTGGTGTTTCTGTGTTGAGTGGTGTTTTCTTTGCGTGCTCCGGTTTCCCCCACAGTCCAAACACATGCACCATAGGAGAATTGATGAACTAAATTGGCCGTAGTGTATGTGTGTGTGTGTGTGTGTGTGTGTGAGAGAGAGAGAGAGAATGAGTGTGTATGGGTGTTTCCCAGTACTGGGTTGCAGCTTGAAGGGCATCCGCTGTGTAAAACCTATGCTGGATAAGTTGGCGGTTCATTCCGCTGTGGCTTGTTCATCTTTGTTAATGTTACTTAATTCAGTTGTTCGTTGTCACTCAACTCACAGAATTAATAACAAGCACAACTTTAGATCTTGTAAATGTTGAACTATGATCAATAAATGCTACAGTATTATTCATTCTTAGTTCATAAATGCATTAACTAATGAACGTTTATTATAAAGTATGCCCATAATTTGCAATATTTGTAGCTCTCCTGGTGTGATGGAGGGCAACTGATCTGGGGTTCTATATCTCAGTTGGTTATTAAGGGTTATGGAGGTGTTATCAAGGGTTTTGAAGGGTTATGGAGTTTTTATGAAGGTTTATAGAGGGGTTATAGATCTTATGGAGGGTTTTGGAGGTGTTCTGGAGGTGTTATGGAGTGTTATGAATGGCCTTTGGAGGTGTTAGGAAGGGTTATGGAGATGTTATGATTGATTATGAAGGGTTATAGAGGGTTATGAAGGGTTATTGAGGTGTGATGAAGGGTTATGGAGAAGTTATGGATATGTTATGGAGGGTTATGAGGGTTTATAGAGGTGTTATGGAGGGGTTATATATCTTATGGAGGTGTTTTGTAGGTGTTATGGAGGGTTATGAATGGCCTTTGGAGGTGTTAGGAAGGGTTATGGAGATGTTATGATTGATTATGGAGGGTTATAGAGGGTTATGAAGGGTTATAGAGGTGTGATGAAGGGTTATGGACAAGTTATGGATATGTTATGGAGGGTTATGAAGGTTTATAGAGGTGTTATGGAGGGGTTATATATCTTATGGAGGTGTTCTGTAGGTGTTATGGAGGGTTATGAATGACCTTTGGAGGTGTTAGGAAGGGTTATAGAGATGTTATGATTGATTATGGAGGGTTATAGAGGGTTATGAAGGGTTATAGAGTTTATGAAAGGTTATGTATACATTATGGAGCGTTATTATGGAGGGTCATGGAGGTGTTCTGTAGATGTTATGGAGGGTTATGAATGGCCTTTGGAGGTGTTAGGAAGGGTTATGGAGATGTTATGATTGATTATGAAGGGTTATAGAGGGTTATGAAGGGTTATAGAGGTGTGATGAAGGGTTATGGACAAGTTATGGATATGTTATGGAGGGTTATGAAGGTTTATAGAGGTGTTATGGAGGGGTTATATATCTTATGGAGGTGTTCTGTAGGTGTTATGGAGGGTTATGAATGGCATTTGGAGGTGTTAGGAAGGGTTATAGAGATGTTATGATTGATTATGGAGGGTTTTAGAGGGTTATGAAGGGTTATAGAGATGTTATGAAAGGTTATGTATACGTTATGGAGGGGTATTATGGAGGGTCATGGAGGTGTTTGGAGGTGTTACGGAGGGTTTTGGGTGTGTTTTTGAGGGTTGCTATAAAGGCGATATGGAGGGTTATGGAGGTATTATAGAGGGTTATGAAGGATGGGTTACAAGGATTATGCAGGGTTTTAAAGGGTTATATAGGTGTTCTGAAGAGTTATAACGATGTTATAGAAAGTTATAAAGGGTTATGGAGGTGTTATGGATGGTTATTGAGGTGTTATGCATAGTTATGAACTGTTATGAATGTGTTATGGAGGATTATAGAGGGTTATGGGGTGTTATGAATGATTATGAAGGTTTATGGATGTGTTATAGTTATGGAGGTGTTATGAAGGGTTATGTATGTGTTATGGAGATGTTATGAAGGGTTAAATAAGTATTATGGAGGGTTATGAAGGGTTACGGAGTTGTTAGGATGTGTTATGGAGGGTTATGGATATGTTATGGAGGGTCATGAAGAGTTATGTAGGGTTATGGAGGTGTTATTGAGGGTTGTTATGAAGGTGATATGGAGGGTTATGGATGTATTATAGAGGGTTATGAAGAGTTATAGAGGTGTTAAGATGGGTGATGTGGTGTTATTGAGCGCTATGAAGGGTTATGGGGTGTTATGGAGAGTTATGCAGGGTTTTGAATGATTATGGAGGCGTTCTGAAGGGTTATAAGGATGTTATAGAGAGTTATAGATGGTTATGGTGGTGTTATGGATGGTTCTGAAGGGTTATGGGGGTTATAAATGGTTATGAAGAGTTATAAGGGTGATGGAGGTGTTATGGGGGGATATGGAAGTGTTATGGATGTTATGAAGGTTTATAGAGGGTTATAAAGGTGTTATGGGTGGTTATAAAAGGGTATGAATGTGTTATGGAGGATTATAGAGGGTTATGTAGATGATTATGAAGGGTTATAGAGGGTATAGATGGCGATGAAGGGATATGAATGCTTTTTAAGTTTTTTTAGAGGGTTATGAAAGGTGTTGGAGGGTTATGGAGGCTTATACAGGGTAATGAAGCTGTTATAGAGGGTTTTAGAGGGTTCTGGAGGTGTTTTGAATGGTTATGAAGAGTTATGGAGGGTTATGAAGGGTGTTGGAGGGTTATGAAGGCTTATAGAGGGTAATAAATCTGTTTCGAAGGTGTTATGGATGGTTATGAAGGGTTATGGAGGTTTTTTAGAGGGTTATGAAGGGTTGTGGAGGTGTTTTAGATTGTTATGAAGGGTTTTGGAGTAGTCTTGGAGCGTTATTAAGGGTTATGAATGTGTTTTGGAGGCTTATGAAGTGTATGAAGGGTTATGGAGGAGTTTTGGATGGCTATGAATGGTCATTGAGTGTTAGGGAGGTGTTATGGAGTGTTATGAAGGGTTACAGGGGTTCATTCCTCCTCCACATACTCCATTGCTTGAGGGTTTGAATATTAATAGCTGTTCTGCTCTGTCTGCAAATGAAGGAAGCATTCAGGATTCCAGAGCGCTGCAGTGATGAGCAAATTCATAATGCACATGTCAGATCAGCAGAAAAAACCTTCACTTTATTATCAAATAAACAGCAATAAAACAGTTCCTGTGCAGTTTTACGGCTGGCTGATTAATGTGTGCATCATATTACACTCTAGTCACAAATAGCAGAGTGAATCTCCAGCTCGTGTTTACATCAGCAGTGCATGCTGGGAAATTATTCCTCATGTGTCATACATTCATTCATTTGGCATGTTATTTGTTTCTGAAAATTATTTAATTTTAATGATTAAATTATTTAATGATTCGTTTTAATAAATTAATTATTTAGAAATGTCTTAATTTTAGTTCTAAACCATGAATAATACAGTGTTTCCTTACCCCCCAAAATATACATTACATTTACATAAATAATTCAAATGAAAAGGATAAATATTATAATAAATATTATTTATTTGAGTGAAATAATGGCGGTTCATTCCGCTGTGGTGACCCCTGATGAATAAAGGCATTAAGCTGAAGAAAAATGACTGAATGAATGAAGGAAATAATATATTTAGAAAAATCTTAAATTTAATTCTAAATCTTGAGTAATACATTGTTTCCTTTCCAGATTGTTTTGTTTAGATAAAAAAAATCTAAAATAAAATTATAAATATTATAATACAATAATTATTGTTATTCATTTTAGTAAATTAATCATTTTATAAAATATAAAATTGAATTCTAAACCATGCATAATATATTGTCTCCTTGCCAGAATTTCTATTATTTAGAGATAGATATCAAATGAAAAGCACAAATAATACAATACATATTTTATTTATTTTAATAAATTAATAATTTAAATATTCTATGTACCCAGAAAAGATTTGTATGTACCCAGATGAACACGCCTTTAAAAATATAATAAATATGTATATAATACATAATATATAATATAAAAAATATATTATCTTATTCTGTCGGAGTATGATATGATTTATTGTTTGCTTTTATTTAATGTATATTTATTTTAAGTATAAATAAGAATACATAAAAATGATTTTAGTTATTCTACATACTCCATACATTCAAAACCTTGAGTTATTATTAATTTTTTTGTAAATTAATAATGTAAAAAATTTAGAGTTTTCATTTTAAACCATGGAGCACTGTCGCCTCACAGCAAGAAGGTCGCTGGTTCGAGTCCCGGCTGGGTCAGTTGGTGTTTCTGTGTGGAGTTTGCATGTTCTCCACGTGTTGGCATGGGTTTCCTCCGGGTGCTCCAGTTTCCCCCACAGTCCAAACACATGCGCTTTAGGGGGATTGATGAACTAAACTGGCTGTAGTGTATGAGTGTGTGTGTGAATGAGTGTGTATGGGTGTTTCCCAGTACTGGGTTGCTGCTGGTAGGGCATCCACTGCGTAAAAGATATGCTGGATAATTTGGGGGTTCACTCCGCTGTGGCGAGCCCTGATTAATAAAGGGACTAAGCCGAAAAGAAAATGAATGAATTGGCAGTTCATTCAAGGGACTAACCCAAAGGAAAATAAATGAATGAATATAAACATGTGATATATTTATTTATACATATTTTTAGTATGTATTGTGCAGGGTACATTTTATTTTTTTATTTTTAATTTAATAATTTTTACTTAAATGTTTTAATTGAATTTAATTGCATTTAATTATTTAAATTTATTTTATTATTTAATTTATATTATTATTTAAGCTACAGCAAATATCTATAACACTAACACACAAAACTCATCAAAGTACAGTTAAATCTACAAAAAATATAATAAACAGTTAAAATATAAACAATATATGACGAGTTTGGTTGCAGAACGCGATAAACGCAATTTTTTGAGATTTGGATTTTATTATTGGAAATCACTGTTCAGATGTACCTTAATCTATGTGTCAATTGCTGCCATTAACAACATTGAAGAATGTACATTTTAGGCCTACTTTAAAATGTATTTTTTCACAAAACGCGATATCCGCCAGACCAGTTGTGGCACTACAAAATGCGATATAATAGAACGTTCAGGACGCGAGCTCAGCATCCCCTGGAAAGAGAGTCACCGCCGGTGAAGTGCTCAGAGTTTGCTCATTGATTTAACGATAATTTCAAAACAAATACATATATTTTAAAAAAGAGGATTCAATAAAAACGTTTACCATTTAATTGTTTATACTGTAGGCGAGCTGTGAGTCACGTAGGCTACATCACTGATCAGCTGCTGTCTGTCAGTCAGGGAATCAAAGCTTCAGAGTCCAGCTACAGTATAACGTCATGGATTTCGATGTAGTTTACTTAAAAGCAGGGCTCGACAACAAGGATGGCAAATGCGATCTTAGAATCGAGAAGCAGCTCGACTGACAGAGATAACTGTGTTCGCGCGAGCAGGTGAATACCGAATGAGAGGATGATCACTCGCGCCAAAAGCTGATGTGATGCCCGTGACTGTTTAAAACGCGCGCGCTCCCGTTTCCTTGCATGAAGCTGTGCCTGTAAACGCAACTGGTGTGATCGGTTAATCTTACTTATCAAACTAAACATTGTTTCACTAGCTTTTCTGAATGGTATTACAGTAGTAGATATAGCCTAAGGTGGATATATAGCATTTTGCAAAAAAAAAAGTTATGTTGTGTTGTGTTGTGTACGTTCTGGCCAAAACTAACTCAGAATCTTATTATTATTAATCAATCTTTGTATATATTATTCCATGTATTTATGATGTATTGTTTTTTTAACCAATTTAAGATGTTTGACAATGTTAAGATAAATATGTTGCATTTCGCCATGGCTTTTGACTTATTTATGAACTATTTATGGACATAAAGGGCAACGCAGTGGCGCAGTAGGTAGTGCTGTTGCCTCACAGCAAGAACGTCGCTGGGTCGCAGGTTCGAACCTCGGCTGGGCTGGGTCAGTTGGCGTTTCTGTGTGGAGTTTGCATGTTCTCCCTGGGTTCGCGTGGGTTTCCTCCGGGTGCTCCGGTTTCCCCCACAGTCCAAAGACATGCAGTACAGTTGAATTGGGTAAGCTAAATTGTCCATAGTGTATGAGTGTGAATGTGTGTGTGGAAG